>OX411544.1:36649314-36890929 GCA_948146395.1 Fragum whitleyi
CCCCTAACATAAGGTTAGTAGATAATTAAACTTTCGAAAAAAGTCAAGTTGTACGTAAACGTTTTTTTTTTTTTAACTTTTTATTAATTTTCTCATTATTATTATTATTATTTTATCATCATTGATTTTACAGGTTACACTACAAAACATATATAGGTGGTGTAATAGCTTTTCCTCCAGAATTATTCAAGAAAATTAACGGCTATTCTAACTTATATACTGGATGGGGCGGGGAAGACGACGACCTTTACAACAGGTAATTTTCAGTGAAATTTAGTGAAATTTGAATCATTCCTACATTCATGGTTGTGATGACGTCATTTTACACGTCATGATGTCGTTTTGTCAATAGTATCAAACCATTTGATAAAGATGAAAATGACATCATAATGATTGTGATTATGTCATAATATATATGGTGTTAAACGATGCCCGGATGTAATTTTTTAATCTATCAAAAAAAAATCGGATCATATTTTAAAAAGAACAAATTTGTGCTCATCGAATACCGAATTTATTAAACTCGTTATCTATAAACAGATTATAACTCGATAAAGCCCATTTTGTCTGTTTAAAGATGATTCGCTTGATATGTTTATTTCATGTCCACTCATTCTATGTCCTCTTTTTTTTAACCCAGAATTGTAGCCAGCAAGGTTCCATGGACAAGACAAACTGCTGAACTTGGTAGATACTCATCTTGGTCACACAAGCGAGAACCGGAATTAGTCAACAAGTAAGCATGTTTATTTGTTGGAATTTTAATGCCCATTTCAACAGTTATATCGTTGCGATCGGCGCCCTTACCTATGACAAACCTCAAGTCAATGAAACCACAACATTTCATCCGAGCAGCCATGTGTCAATTCTAGTTTTGCCTATCATTTTATTACACTAACTACAAATGCAATAACTATGCAAATGAACTAAGAACGTATTGTAACGCTATTTTAAAGCTGAAAATGATGTCAATGTATATAATTACGTCATATTTAAGCGACGTTTCACATAAAAAATCAATTCTGAATTTTAAAGAATTTCTCGACGTATCGCAAATAGCATACAGGAAGAATTACAAAGTTGAATATCAAATTTGTGTTCAAACAATACCAAAATTATTTGACTTTTACATAATCAATCATTGAATATCCTCTGTTTCTATTACCTTTTTTCCAGGGAGGTTTTCTTAAAGCAATCGAACCAGCGCATGAAGACAGATGGACTGAACTCGGTACAATACGTGGTTGACGTTTTTGAAGAGAGACCGCTTTTTACATGGATATTAGTGAAATTAACATTAACCAATGATAATTTGACACACATTCGTCCAAAGTTCGTATTTAATCAGCGTGACTTGAATCTACCAGATACAGTCGATATCGCTTGAGTGACCACGTCTATTAAGCGACTAATTTTATTAAGCGACCACCATAAAAAGTCCCTTCAACGTTAGCAAAATCTGTGTAAAAGAGGACATTCTTAACGAAAGGTTGATTATTCTTGAGTCTCATGCTGATGGAGTCCATTAGAATCGTCTCAATAAGACGATTCTAAAGGGTTCGAACAACATAGGATTCAGTACGACTTTACCGACAATTTTTAAAAGTCATCAAAATGAACTATTACATTTATCATGATAGCCTGCATTAAGCGACCAATTCCATAAACGACCGCTTTTCGGTGGTCTCTTTAGTGGTCGCTTCACACAATTTTTACTGTACTATGAAACATTTTCACAAAAGGGAACCGAAAATGACTCGAAGCTAAAAACCCTCGCTAGTCTTATTACAAACCCTGGTGACTAGAGCTTTAGACCAAGTTCAAATAAATGTGTTTTATTGCTTTTCTTCACTGGGTTAAAATTAAAAAAAATATCAGACAACCATGAACCCGTTATATTTGACGTTTTTCGTTGCATTGTTAACAGAACGGAATTCAATCGTGGAACTGTTTTAGCTTAGGCTGTGTTTTTAAATTTGATTAAGAAATTTTGTTTTGTAGATCCCCTTTTTGTTAGCAATAATTTCTTATTCCTGGTGTAAGCGATTTCTTATGTCATATTACAGTAATGTTATCCTGAAATTAGCAATCAACCATTTAAAGCGTTCCTGCCAATCACATAAACCGTTCGAAACGCTCGAAAAGCGCTCAAAACGTTTATTATCTAAATCACGGAAAAGGAAGAAGCAATTAGCTAATCAGCACATATGTACAAAAATATTCTAATTCGTGATTTTCATAAAGATACTTGTTTGTCAACAGTGTGATACAAATTCGCCAAAAACAGTATGTTTAATGTATTAATGGCAAGTAATAACATATCACTCATTTCGGTCAATTTTAACTAAATCAGCAACATTCAATTCAATTTCTATTTAGCATGCATTTAACCCTTGTATTGACCTGATAACTTGATAAATTCTCCCAATCTCGACCAGATAACATTGAAATTTTAAGACTATCAAGTTAATCTCAATTCACTTCCCGTGATATCATTGAAAATTTGCTAATGCAGCCTTATCTTGCAATTTCACCAAGAATTCATTAACCTTGTCACATATAAGAATGTGTTAAAATCATCTTGAGATTAACAATTAATCCATTCTAAATCATGCTAAATTGCTCACTCAAATCGGGTCTATGAAACACACACAACTTTTTTAGTTAGAATTCTAACAAGGGGGGGGGGGGGGTAATAGAATATCGCTAATTTCTTCCATGGAGAATGGAAGAAATTAGCGATATCAAGTACCTCCCTGAAATTCCTTTCACAACTCGTTCGCACTCATTCAATATCATTCCAAAATCATTTTACTTGTCAATTGTACGATGTTTCTAACTGTTATTTTATCAAATTATTCTATGGCTAGCGCTGTTGTTGTTGTTTTTTTAATAATCATTTTATTTTTTAATTTTATGTAAAAAGTAAAACTCGAATTTGTAAGCAAAGGTTTACTCGTGTCATTTCTTTAACGACGTGGTAATGCGCATCGAGTTGGTTGAAAGATACGCCATTACTTCGGCGTTAACTGAAGAGAGTTGTGTATTTTTTTATTTTTTTTTTTCATCGGTCACGAAAAAAATCTTTCGTTTTATTATTATTGTTATTTCTTTAAAAAAAATTAATATAACAACTCGATGTACAATACGTAACGAAAAAAATTTGGTTAATTTGGTGCGTACTGTGCTAGATCATTTCGATACAATGTGCGTAAGGCGTTGAACAATAGTAGACCCGTCGCATTAGAAGGGGTTCCATCTTTAAGGAGCGAAAAGAATGAAAGTTTATACATGTCCCGCCATAGATTGCTTCGCTAAATCGACCTTTTCTTACATTAAATCCCTTGAAATATTTTTCATTATAACACACCATTTGAAAAATAGTGGACATGAATGTCAGCATGTTTGTCAATCTAAATTGTTTTGATGTGTTATTGAAAAATACGACAGCAAAAATGAACATTTGTCTGCGAGATTTTGAATTTAGGTCTATCGACGTCGGCAGTCACTGATAATTCTGATCTATCGTCTACATCAAACCCGTGAAATTCGGTCTGTCTATAGAAGCAACCATTTTTTTTGACTACATGTCGTCTTTGAAGACCCGCTGTAAGTTATTTATTTTAATTGTGGCTTCAAACTTGGAAGAAATATCGGCGGATGATTAGACTTCAGCTGTGTACACATTTTACTATCATTTATTGAGAGATAGGCGAAATATGAGAGCATAGAGTCTAATTTCGTTACTTTTCATGGGAAACCTCCGAACTAATCAATGATTGTGGCTTTACAGTTAACAACGTCGTGAAATTGACATTCACCTGAATCAAAAACATTTTAAACCGCTCGTTCAGCGCTCAATTCATTCATTCCAAACATTTACTCAAACCATTCAAAAACGCTCAAACTTATTGAAAAGAAAGAATTAACAACGTCATTCAAAATAGACTTTTATAGAGAAAATAGCGATTTCACTGACATTATTCAAGGTATTAGCTTCTCATAGGTTGTTGAAGAAACAGAAAAATTTGTATAGAATTTATATGCATATTTTATTAAAGGGGGGTAATCAATATCGCTAATTTTGTTCATCCTGGACCAAATTTGCGATATAGGATAACCCCTCCCCCCGTTAAAGTCACCCCGAACTCGCTCAACACACTCATACTTTTTCATTCCAAAAACATTCCAAACTCATTTATCTTGTCATTAACTGTATTTGGGAGGGATTTGAATAAAGATTTACTCTATAGAAGCGCTGAACACTTACACGATCTTATATCAACTTTAGAATACCACAGCTTCGTTCGTTTATTTACACGAATAAATTTATTTGACCTACCATCTTCTCGTCTTAAGTCTCCGATTCTGTCGTAGTTGACTCTCACCTGTCATCTCCGCAACCGGCTATACGGTGTAAGTATTGTATGAAAGCATAGTGTACTTTGATGAGATCAGAAAAGAATTAAGTTTGGTCAATAATTATAACAAATTCCAGGTATATACGTCGGTAAGTTTTGAAAATATCAAAGTTTTCTCAAACTTTCCGATCAACCCTCGATCATGTATAGACTACCGATTTAAACAAGGGACAAATAAGTTTTCGTCGGTAATTTCCGCAAAATGAACCGTTAAAGAAAAAATATCCACGAAGTTGGGTCATCGGATTTGAACATAATTTCAGTATATCATCTTGTATCAGTTCTCATTTGGAAAAATTAAGACAATACAAATACGAATCTAACGTAATGTTAGCGAAAAAATGTGTTCTCTTATGTAATTTTAGACACGAAGGGAATCAGCCTTGCGTGTTCAGGATAAAAAAAACGGTGAAAATAGATTTCCAATTATACCCAGCTTTGCAAGTGCACTTGCATGCAAAGCGGGTTATAAAAGGAAAACTGTTTGCACCGTTTTGTGATCCTGAACGCAGGGCAGGGTTCATCGACAATCGTCTGATTGCTGCTTTAAATCGAAAATCGATTGAAGTATCAAAACAACAATCATGACCAATCCGATTATTAATATATTTGTGACCCGTCACGCGAAAAGGGACCATCTTGGAAGTGTGTAAAGTGTCGACCCTTGTCAGACTGCGCGAATTGCGCAGACTGACTAGGGTCGAAACCTTTTTGCAATTTACTATTTTTCAGAATCTTCAATAATTAATCTACCTTCATGTGAAAAAATATTTGAAATGCGACCTCTGGTTGACCTGTGCTTGAGTTACTCTGTTTTGTAAACATTCATTCTTAGAGTTCCAAGAAAGTCCTTTTTTGCGCGACGGGTCACATTTTCAATAAGTTCTAAAAGAAATTAGACAACTTATCGCTATTGAATAAAATAAAATCAGAACCAGCATTGACTAAGATCAAAGATTGATCTTTTGTAACAAATGTTTGCTTTGGATACAATTCAAAATTTCTTACAGTGTACACTTTGTGAACTTTAGTTTAGTGAAATTAAGTATATGTTAAGTTATGTTATGTTATGTTATAATAAGATGACTGTTAGTTCCGTAATTTCCGCCATTTTGTTTCAATTATTTTCGATTCAGGATGAACAAAATAAGCGATATTTATTACCTTCCTTAAAAACTATTGAGAAAATAATATCAGAACCAGCATTGACTAAGATCAAAGATTGATCTTTTCTAACAAATGTTTGCTTTTGATACAATTAAAATTCCTTACAGTGTACACATTGTGACCTTTAGTTTAGTGAAATTAAGTATATGTTAAGTTATGTTATGTTATATTATAATAAGATGACTGTTAGTTCCGCAATTTCCGCCATTTTGTTCCAATTATTTTCGATTCAGGATAAACAAAATAAGCGATATTTATTACCTTCCTTAAAAAACATTCATACAAGTTTTATCAATAACTTTCTATTTTTTAAGAACCAATTACACGCTTATAATTATAATAGTGTCAGAGAAATTGTGGTCTTTGTCCTGTTGAAAATAGTTGTAACTTGTTCATCCAAGATAGATCAACAACTTAATGAAAAACGAATTTAGCTAGAAATAAATCGCAATTTCACTGACATAATAGAAGTTATCAGCGTCTGATTGGATTGGATTACCTTCATTTTATAATAATTATCACTCAAACCTCGCTCAATCAAATTCATTCCTAAAATCATTCCCAAATCGTTTACCTTGTCAATTTCACGATATTTTTACTGTATTACTTTACACAGGCCTTCGTGTATTAAGTGTTCATATTCTGATACGATCGCAATTCGATGCTTCCGAGACCAAGAAGGTTAAACCACGATGCTCTATATGTAGGGAATAATGTGTATGTGGTTCAAAATATCATTGATTGATTGAATGGAGTTTAACGCCGCTTTCAACATTTTATCAACATTTTTTCGTTGGCGAACCTAACGATGGATTCCTGGTATTTCTCTCACCAGTACAACCACCACATCATCTCCTAGCCTCCAGCTGCTATCTCACATAGGTCTACGATTATCAAATCAGAGACAAATAGTCGGGGATCGAACCCCGACCCCGACTCGGAAAGAATGAGTGCCGCCGTCGGGGATCGTACCCGGGACCTCTAGATTGACCGTCCGACGCGCTACCAACTGCGCTACGACGGCGGCTTCAAAATATCAATATTGTTTGGTCGGGTTTCGAGAAATTACAATGACAAGCCTCAACCGTAGTTGACTCCTACACCAATTTGAGACTCGGAAGATGGGTCACATAAAGAAAAAAAGGCTTTTGATAAAAGAATCATTGGCGATCAATACGATCGTTCTCCTCTGGTCCAATGGCGTATTTATTTGTACAAAAGGACGTGTTTTCAAAATGTGGGACGGTAAATATGGTATTGAACGAACAGATGCCACCATTTTAATAATTTGTTTAGTCTATTTTAATTTTGTCCTCTTTCTTGGTGGACACTTTGCATTATCAAACAAACCGAATATGCGTGTAAATGTCCCGGGTAAATGTTTTACGGTTTGATCTTTAGAGCAAGTATAAAGTTACCAACGACACGAAATTGACAAATTAAATGGTCGAATGATTTTGGAATAAAATTGAATGAGTGGTATAAAAGAGCTTGGAATAAAATTAAAGGGAGTTGGGGATGATGAAATATCGCTATTTCGTGAAATTGACCAAGCGATGTGTTTGGAATGATTTTGGAATGAAATCAACTGAGTGCGAAGAGTGAGTTTTGAGTGAAAGTAAAGGGGGATAATCAAATACCGTAAATTTTGTTCAGGATGAACAAAATTGGCGATATCCATAACTTCCCTTAAATAAGATATGCTTACAAGTTCTATGTAGATTCCTGATTCTTCAGGAACCAATCAGACGCTTAAATTTTCAATCATGTCAGTGATATCGCGATTGTTTTTTTCTATTTATATTTATTGTGGTTGTAGTTTTGATTTTAAGTCATTTTGGTCGTTTTTTGGGTGGTTTGAGCAAATGTTTTTGATGAATGAATGGAGTGTTGATTTGGCGATTTAGAATGGTTTAGATTGAAATGGATGCCAGTTGCACGATGTAACTAATTGTACTACCAAACCTTTGTTGATAGCCGGAATATGCTGCGAACGGCAAATGGTCTGTTGGCTAAATTTGAAAAATATATATAGATGTAATTCCTTAACTATACATAAATAGACAAACACGAAAGTTTACCGAGTATATCTACCAGAAAGCTGGTATCTGATTTTCTTTCTAGAAGATGTGCTAAATCTTGGAGATATATCCAGAGGAATCATTGGACACACATTTGAGCCTGTGCAGATAATTTCAACAATTTCACATAAGCACAGTGCAAAGACCCGCACAGTGTGATCAGAGTATTCGCCTTGCCTTCCGTAGATGGATATTCAGTTATAAACATTGTTAAATTGACACTCATCTCGATTTCATCACAAATCACTCGCTCATACATGTAGTTCTTGGTAGTGTGCAAAGTGTATGTCCTAGCCAGACTGCGCCGACAGCGCGGGGTGACTAGGGCCGAACCTTTTTGCACTTTAAAGATTTTCTGATTCTTGAATTATCATTTCGTCGAGTATTTCTTTTGATATACAACCCAGGGTTTGAAAATGTGACTTGTTTCTTAGCGCCTGAAACGTTACATTTTTTTCGGTCGGAAGATATAAACAATTCAAACTCTCATTGATCCTGTGGTATTGACTTTTAGAGTCTGCTAAAGCAGTCACAAGAAGATTATGAATTGGATAGTAAATGGACGTACATATTTTGCCATCGTATTCTGCTCCTTGACAAACGTCTTTGTGATATTAAACATGGCGATGGTACATGAAAACCGAATTAAGGATTTGGCAAAGACAATCGCGGATGAGAATGTAGAACAATTCAGAAATACAGAAATAGTAGAACAACTAAACAACAATATGACACAACTTGGTAAGTCTCTGTCAAGTATTTAATTGATACAGATAACAACATCGTGAAATTGACAATGTGAATGATTTTGGAATTATTAGGAATGAAATTGAATGTGTGTGTGGAGCGAGTTTTGAGTGAATTTAATGAGAGATAATCCTATATCACAAATTTTGTTCAGGATGAACAAAATTAGCGATATTGATTACCTTCCTTTAATAAAAAATTGCATACAAGTTCTATACATAGTTTCCTATTTCTTCGAGTATCTATGAGACGCTAACAATTTGAATTATGTCAGTGAAATCGCGATTTTTCTCTATCAAAATTTATTTTGGATGGCATTGTTTATTCTATATTTTTTCAATGGGTTCGAGCGTTTTTGAATGGTTTGAGTGAGTGTTTGGAATGAATAAATGGAGCACTGAGTGAGCGATTCAGAATGGTTTTGATTTACGTGAATGTCAATTTTAATTTTTTTCAATTTTTCATTTTTTGTCAATGTTTTTAACTGTTAGTAGTTCGGCATTCACATTTACACGGAACATCTCACGATTTTTTCCGTAAACTGAAAAGTACCTCGGGCGTAAGTAAAATAATTTCTGGTCTTTTTAGGTAATTGGGCTACTGTGAATGAAAATTACGCTCGAAGAAAATCATTCAAAACTACGAAGTAGGGTATATTGGTTTCGCTGTATGTCCGTCTTTCCCTAAATATTTTTCATTTTCGGACCCTAACTCAAGATTGAAGTCTCGTGCCATCATGAAACTTTTTTCTATTGTTGCCCATATCCCAAGCAAACACCTGGTTGTTTGGGGTCACAAAGGTTAAAGGTCAATAGCTCACAATTAAACTTTCTTCGTTTGACAAAGCACCGGTGTGTTGGGCGGGGTTAGGAAGGGATTATTAGTCAGCTTTGCGACAGGTCTAGTTATATTTGCAAACATAGCAATTACTTAATATCAGTTTGTCAAAACTAATGCTGGTGTAGTTAGCCTTTCTCTCTAGGGGATCATATATTTTACTCAATTCACGCCTGCGAAATTTCACTCTTTCTTTGTAATCTGCCTCGACACTAACCCCTCCCGACTCTCTCAGAGATTTCCTTGCTTAGTCAAGGGAAACGGAACCATCTTAAATATTGAAAGTTTCTGAGATTAAGCAAGTTGAAATTGAAGTTTCAAACCGTATAAGGTCAAGAAACAGGCTTTTTCCTTCAATTGTTGCTCAATCTCCAGCATTTCCAAATCATCCTTTATGAATATGCATACCTTTTTCTCGCAAGTAGACCAATCTGCATCGATACTTCCTGGAATTCCAACAATTTTTTAGTTGTTGTGTCTAGATTGGTCTTCAAGAAAGTCGCAAAGGTATCATAATTTCGGGGTCGCATTGAACCGACGGAAAAAAACAAGGGATATAAGGAATAAATGAATTTTTATGCAAATAAAACGATTTGTGTGCAGGAATTGTGTCTAAGAGATGCGTAGCTAAGGGAGAAGGGAGGTACTGACAAATCATATACTAGCTGCAATGCATCCACCTGTCTTGTTTGCGATATGCGGTCGGGACAAAATAATCTATTGTTTTGATGCTTTGCCGGATTTGATTTAAAAACGATGTTATTATTTCGGACAGAGTACATTAAATAAAGCTATTTTGACACTGTTTTGTGCGCATTTGGAGGATTTTATACTGTGTGACCCTTCCTTTAAATCCGATTTGAACTTATCATCAGCACGGGAATAATTATGTTCAATACAGTGGATTTCCGGGGCGACTATTGTCCGACTTTTCGGTTCATGGAAGCTATGGAATTCATACTTGATTACGTAATGTGTTTTGCTGGAACCAATGATATTAGCATGTTTGGCTATCGGTTGACAAAGAGTCACAGACAAAAGAGAAACTCGAACATGTCTTAGTGCACGAGTTGAATGTTACTGACGTGATTTATTGTTTCCAGTGATGTACAGAAGTGCTTCTCGAACTAGGACACGATTTCTGGTTGATTCGTTATGGTTCAATGGAAGAGTTGAGCAGCTGAATCGACGTCTAATTGCTAAAATTGCAAGTCATGTGTCTATCAACTTGGTAATAACATCGTTTTTAAATCAAATCCGGCAAAAGCATCAAAACAATAGATTATTTTGTCCCGAGCGCATATCGCAAACAAGACAGGTGGATGCATTGCAGCTAGTATATGATTGGTCAGTACCTCCCTTCTCCCTTAGCTACGCATCTCTTAGACACAATTCCTGCACACAAAACGTTTTATTTGCATAAAAATTTATTTGTGTTACTGAATTGCGATAGTCATCAAAGTAACTTGCAATCTCTCTCAAAGCACTCCGTATGGGATAAATGACAAGAAAGATACAGTTTGAATTGAACGTAGGGCATTTTAATGAAATGCCGGAAAATACATACACGTTTACATACTAAGATCAAATGTGGGAAAATTCAAATGTACTTAGGTCAAAATAATTCACTATGGTATGGAGTTTATCCCATATCTGGGCATGAAATTCCGCCATAAACGCCGCCCAGATATGCGGAATTTCATGCCCAGATATGGGATAAACTCCATACCATAGTGAATTATTTTGACCTAAGTACATTTGAATTTTCCCACATTTGATCTTAGTATGTAAACGTGTATGTATTTTCCGGCATTTCATTAAAATGCGCTACGTTCAATTCAAACTGTATCTTTCTTGTCATTTATCCCATACGGAGTGCTTTGAGAGAGATTGCAAGTTACTTTTGATGACTATCGCAATTCAGTAACACAAATGCTGTTAACGACATCGTGAAATTGACATTCATCTCGATCAAAACCGTTCCAAATCACTCGCTCAGTGCCCAATTAATTAATTCCAAACACTCACTCAAACCATTCAAAAAACGCTCCAAACCCACCGAAAAAGATAAAATCAACAACGTCATTCAAAATAAATACAGCTAGAAAAATATCGCGCTTTCACTGTTATGATTAAAATTGAAAGCGTCTGATAGGTCCTTGAATAAATAGGAAGCTATTTATAGAACTTGTTTGCATATCTCTTTAAAGGGAGGTAATGGATATCGCTAATTTTGTTCAGTATTAACATAATTAGCGAAATTGAGTTACCTTCCTTTGAATTAATCCAAAACTCGCTCCACACACTCATTCAATTTCATGCCAAAATTATTAACCCTGTCAATATCTCGATTTTATTAACTGTATAGCTTTTAACTGTATATCATATAGCTACATAGCTAAAATGTAGTCCTCTCAGCTTATCTTTAATCTAAACCAATAATACAAAGAATGTGATCAGCCTCCGGCAAATTGTCCGTTTGTAAATTCTTAAAGTGACGATTTTGATGAGATTGCGTAGATATTAAGTGTTTAATAAGGACATGTCCTACGTTTAGGATGACAAAAACATGGCAAGCTTTTGCAAGGTATATCCCACTTTTCACGTCCACTTCTGTTTAAAGCGGATAATAATTTGCAACCAGTTTGTACCGTTTTGTCATCCTGAACGCAGGGTTAGATTCAACATCACTGCCAATTTATACTTATTTGCTTGCCAAACGCTTTTATTCCTTTGGCGGGTCGCAATTTTGCTTTGTTGATGGCTCGATAACAAACATGTCCATCTGCTGCACATGTTATCTTTAACTAATTTGTATGATAGAAAGCAAGAGAAAATCCAGAACATCACATGTTCTTTTTTTTGCAGTTTGTTCTTTTGGAGTTTAACTCCGCTTTCAATAGTGTTAAAATTATATCGTGACCACCGGTGGATCTACTCATTGTTTCCTGTAGTGTCTCACACCGATTGGATAACAACATTTCTTTCTAATCATCAAATGGTCATTCTACTTTTCATTCTCCCACCCACAAGCATTGAATTATGCATGTTTTTTTTATAAACAGCATTGGTTATACCGAAAAGGTTTTGTTGTAGGAAGAATCATCTAAGTAGAAGTAAGGTGAACATTTATTCAAATTGTAATTCAAAGATAAACAATAGGATAAGAATGGCCCAAACCAGCTTACCTGTAATTTATTGGTCCAGCAGAAAACCCCACTTCACCCCAACAATATTTTTTAGGGGTCAATCAATATTGCACAAAAATATTTCGAAAAGGTCACCAAAGTAACATTTCTGCCAAGTATGGTTGAATTCGCTTATAAGTTACCGAGGTGATGTCAAACGATTTCAAAGTTAAAATAAGTCACAAAGTGACATGCACATATTTGGAGGCCAATCACACTTGCACGAACAATTTTGGAAAATAGTTGCATAAAGAAAATGTCTGCCAAAATTGGTTGAAATCCGCCTATTGGTTACTTGGAGGGGGGTGTTGTTAAAGGATGTCAGTGGCAAAAAGCCTCAACCTGCACAACAAGGGGGGAGGGGAATCACAATTTCACGGGCAAATTTTGAAAAGGGTCAGCCAAGGAACATTTACCGAAGTTGAATGAAATACGCATATAATTAATGAAGAGAAGGTGTTTAAAATTTCCGGGACAAAAATAAGCCCCGCGCTGCCACGCCAATATTTGGGGTCAATCAAAATTTCACGAAAAGGGCCCCCAAGGATCGTATCTGCAAAGCTTGGCTGAAATCCGCATATTGATTACTAAGGAGAAGAATTTTGAAGACGAGGTGATTCAAATAAGTACCCACAAAGTATGGTTTTATTTATAAATATTGATTCTAGAATGACTTTATCACCTTTTACAGTTAAGAACATCGTGAAATTGACAAGATAATTCATTTCGGAATGATTTTGGAATGAAATTGAATGAGTGTGTGTAGCGAGTTTTGAGTGAAATTGGAGGGGAGGTAATCCAATATCGCTAATTTTGTTCAAGATTAACAAAATTAGCGATATTTATTACCACCCTTTAATAAAATGTATGTTTTTTTTTTCTGTTTGTGTATCTTCGTGGACCAATCAGACACTTTAAATTCATACCAGTCATTAAAGTCTTAGACTAATTTAAAACGATTTGAAATAAATGTTAATCATCTTTAACGATTTCGAAATGATTTCTTATTATTTCGGAGCGTTTTTGATCGATTTGAGTGAGTGTTTGGAATGAATGATTGGAGCGCTGGGTGAATGATTTAGAATGATTTTGATCGGAATGAGTGTCAACTTCACGATTTTGTTAACTGTACATGTCTCTAGACCCCATATTTCAGGTAGGAAGAACCATACCGCCAATTGTGCAGCGCCAGACGAAGACGAAATTGTTGATGACAATTCAAACACCACCGTGCCTTCATGGAACGATCTGAATAAGAAATATAGTCACATTTTGAGAGGTGGGCGTAGCAAGCCGAACCATCCATCACATAAAGTAGTAATCATTGTACCATACAGGGATAGACGAGTCCATTTAAAGATATTCCTGGATCACATGCATCCTTTTCTACAGCGTCAGAATCTCGAATACGTCATTTACGTGGTAGAAATGGTAAACATAAACATATTGAAAGTTTTATGATTTTTACATCGGAGGTAACCGATAGATTCAAAATAACGTCCACACAATATATGATTCATTTTAAGCTTAATTTATCCTACTTCGCCTGCATTTTAAATGATATAAAAATACATTAAAATACGGGATTTTTCTTTCTTTCCTTTCTTCTTTGATTCTTTCTTTTAAAAGCATTTTGAAATAAAAACCCTTTCATCCATTTCAAAAATGATGTTTGTTTTGAAAGGTATTTTAAACATGACGTCATTGTGTGTAATAATAATGTCGAGATCTGTGTTTGAATATTTCTTATCGGGATTCGCATTTGGAATTCAATCAATTTATTTTAGACCTTATCAATGTAATGATAAGTACACTAAAAGTTTCAAGATTTATAGGGTAATCTAAGCAGGTCAGTGGTTTTCCTTTTGATACTATGTCTGTGCAATTGCGTGTACATACATGAAGACCAAAATAACGTCTGATTCAAAATTTGCTGAACGGAAACAATATGGATGCATCGCGAAACATTAAATTTTACGCGATGCATACGTTTACATACTAACATATCCGTCTAAATTCTCTTTGTTATATATACTTTTCGTGTACCTGGTAATTCCGTCCTCTGTACGTTTTCACATCCCTCTATTCTCAAATTTTATGAGAATGAAAAAAGAAGTAGGAAGAGTTTCTTATACCAAACCCAATCTCATATAAGCTTAGATGTAATGCTGGACGCCGATATACTTAGATTTAAAGCACTTATTTAGAGTGTAATTGAAGTGTCAATACGGTTAATTACATAATGAAATTGACATTCATTTCAATCAAAACCATTCCAAATCGCTCACTAAGCGCTACATACATTGATTCATTCCAAACACTTACTCAAACCGCCCAAAAACGCTCCAAATGACTAAAAAATATAAGATCAACAACTACCTTTTAAATTAATAAGGCAAAACTAAATCGCGATTTCACTGACATTATTGAAATTTAAGCGCCTGATTGGTTCTTGAAGAAATAATAGTAGGTAGATATCTTTAGAACTTTTTTGCATATGTTATTAAAGGGGGTAATACATATTGCTTATTTTGTTCATCCTGAACAAAATTTGCGATACTTGATTACCTCCCTTTAATTTTGAACCAGTCAAGCGACTCATATCACTAGGTTCATTTTTTCCCGTCCGTATTCGTTTGATTTTCTGCATCTGGAAATAGAATTCCCCATGGTACGGTGAAGGACTTCCAAGAAATAATTAATTCGTAAAAGAAAATTGACTCAAATGATGTAAAGTAGGGGCTATATTTTATAGGCTAGTCGGTGATAATTCTATATTCAATTAATTTTGGGAAAAAACTAGTCAGCCTGCAATTTCCATACAGCCTGGCGAAGGCCAGCTCTTTTTGCACTTTGCAGAATATTCTCTTGATAGATCACCGGAGCTATAGAATTTTGAAAGAGGCCCCCCATTGCCTTTGTGTGCTTCATTGGTTACGTTTTAAATGGTCTTATTAAATACAGTGGCATATTTTCTATTGTTATTTTACACTTAACAACAACAGCGTGAAATTTACAAAGTGAATGATTCTGGAATGACTTTGAAACAAGATGGATTGAGTGCGAGGAGTGAGTTTTGAGTGAAATTATAGGGGGGTAATCCAATGTCGCAATTTGAACCCCCCCCCCCCCCCCCCCCCCGAATGGAGCCCTGCGAGAGCGGTTTAAAATGGTTTTGATTGAGATGAAAGTCAATTTCTCGATAATACTTACTGTTATTATTCTTGTGGTGGTAGTTGTTGTTGATTTCAGGGACAGAAAGGCCTCTTCAACAGGGCCGCTTTGTCAAATGCAGGATTTTTGGAGGTGATAAAGAGAGAAGACACACCCTGTGTGATATTCCACGACGTTGATACACTTCCTATAAATGACGAAAACCTCTATTATTGCTACGATACAATACGACATTACGCAGTGGCTTTAGACAAACATAATTTTATGTAAGTCGATCATGTCTTAAGCAAACACTCAAGGGACATTCTAAAAATGATTGAAATATATATTTTTCACGTGTGATTGGGATAGGGAGATCGAAAGATATAGAAGTTATAATAAATGTAGAGTTTAAACTTATAAATGTTAGCTAGAACTATGTATGCCTAGTATTGTGGGTTACCGCTAGGTGCGACAACGAAAGCTTCACAAGCGGATGGAATCTCAATCAACATTTGAGACAGTGGGCTAGTTTACCCCTCCCACACCCATCCCCTGTTAGTAACTTGAACCTCCGTGCGTGCATTTTCCTCTTCTTGTGTAAATTTAATTTTCACCATGCTACGTCCCTGGTTGTTTGAACATATATACTTCTCATAATATAGGTTTAATTCATTTTAGAGGGCGTTACTATTTGCATATACCAGAAAAAAAATTAACACTTAAAGCTGCGTATGCCTACGTTAAAACATTACACCTTTTTGAGAGTTGCTGCAAGTGTTGACGCTCGAAAATATGAACTGAATCTATTATTGCATAAAAAGAAAGTATAGTGTATTCATTCAACAGAAATTGTGAAATAATTCATAGAATCGCTTTACAACCAGTCCCAAACAAAAAATCCTAACAAATATCGTCATGTATTGCACCGTCACTTTTGTTTATACCGACGTTGCTTGGTGGATTTATATGAAATCACAAAATCTAACGCGGAAACAAGATCAATGTCTTTATATATGTTCTATAAAATTTTTAGATATGAATACTTTTTACGCATTTTTTCTTCTTTGTTTTCATACTCATCAAAGTCTAACCTGAATCTTATTTTAAACTGAATATATTGATTCCACATCTTCCCTTAACACCCGGGTTTTGTCCGTTATCGTATGCATAAAATGACCCGAAAACGGACATCTTATTCGATAATGATCATTATTCCCTCACCGCTTCAGGTTATTCTACGAGACACAAATAGGTGGGATTGTTGCCTTTCCTCCGAAGTTATTCCAGAAAATCAACGGCTACTCAAATCTGTTTGAAGGATGGGGCGGAGAGGATGATGACCTATACAAAAGGTTAAGTATTCTCGAGAGTCTTTTATAAATCTTACCTTATTCGCTCGGAGAAAACTGTAGGTATTATAATCACCTTGGTATAGGCATTGGTGTTGGCGTTGGTCTTGTTGGTTGCGCTGGCATAGGCGTTGACGTAAACTTGGTTAATCTTTGTTAATTCATGAAACATGACATGTATGTTCATCATCACAAGAGCTGTCTAGACTATCAAGAGGGTAACTCTGGAAGCATTTCGTAAGAGTTATGCTCCTTTTTCGACTAGTACTTTTTGCATTATCCAGAACCTGCAGCCGAGCGGTGTTCCCGTAGGCGCATTCGGAACATCACTCGGCTATTTCCGTGAACTGCAACAGACCTCGGATGTATGTTAGACGGATGGGTGTGTAACAAAATCGTGTATTTTGTTCGGCGGAAACAGTGTAAGAAAAATTAGCACTGTAGATTTATATCTTTTACAGTAAATAACGGCTGAAAAATCTTAATTTTCGAGAATGATAAATCATTCTCAAAAATTAAGATTTTTTTAGCCGTTATTTGAGAATCTAAAGATATTTATATAAGGATACGATGGTTTCACGTCAGTGACTTAAACGAGTAGCGTTGGCGACGTCGAATGTTTTCACCACAGTTTCGAGGGCTAACGCCATTTTAACTGACGTCATCGAGTTTTTCCAATGTTTTCCCGTAAGTCCGTCTATGTACATCCGAGGTTGATCGTGAGATTGGCCGAGTGGTGTTCCGAATGCCGTAGGCGGTGCCCTAGTTATAGTTACACCAGCCATGCGTTTAGGAAGAAAACAGTCGCGAAACATTTTACAAAAGATAACTTTATTACACGTGAATAATGGGATAGCATATCTTTCGTATAAGATTCCAATCGTTTTTCGTATCCTGACGCGATGCAGATTGTTGGAAAATTGATTGGTTGATTCAAAGGAGTTTAACGCCCTTTTCAACATATTTTTTTCAGTTATATCACAGCGGCAGGAGCAATTAACAATGAATTCATAGTATTTCTCTCACCATTACAATCATAACATCCCCGTCTAGCCTCCAGATGCTATCTCACATAGGTTTACGATTATCAACCTATTGATGAGAGACAAATAATCGAAAATAATGAGTGCCGCCGACGGGAATCGAATCCGGGACCTCTAGATTGACAGTCCGACGCGCTTCCTACTGCATTATGACGACAGCTCTTTGTTGAAAAAGGAAGACCAGTATTGCATAAGAGCGGATTAAAAAGCCCCAATCATTTTTTTACAACACAACCTCAAAATGTTTGGGGTTTTTTTGTATATTTTCGTAATTTGAATATTTATTTTCATGAAAGAACTTACTTTATTAATGAAAATTTACTACTTAACGCAAAAGAAGAAGCTTGTACGAAGCATGGCAGTAAAAAAGGATAGAAAACATTAAATGAAAAGAACAACTTGTGTTTGACAAACATATCTTTAATTATGATCCGTTAGTCAAAATGAGACTTTCGGGGAATCGGTCATATTTCGAGCCAAGTCAGATTGCACAGTTTGCAGGGAAATTTACTGTACCTAAAATGGTAATTCTTTCTTCCAGTACTTTTTTTCTTCTTTTTTAATCCAGCCTTCCATTGAAATTTATTTGAACCATTCTCTCTTTCGAAACTTGATTTTACGGGGGTTTGCATATGGTCCTTTTTCGCCTTACAGATACAGTTGATTACATCGTCAAATTGACATTTAACTCAATCAAAACCATTCTAAATCGCTCACTCAGCGCTCCATTCATTCATTCCAGACACTCACTCAAACCGTTCAAAATTGCTCCAAACTCACTGAAAAAACATATAACAACTTCGTTCAAAATGAAAATAGCCGGGAGGAAAATCGGGATATCACTTAATAAATTGAAATTGTAAGCGTCTGATAGGTCCTTGAAGAAATAAGAATCTATCTTTTGAACTTGTATGCATGTTTTATTAAAGAGAGGTAATCATTATTGCTAATTTTGTTCATCCTGAACAAAATTTGCAATACTGGATTACCTCCCATTAAATTCACTCAAAACTCGCTCCACACACTCATTCAATTTCATTCCTAAATCATTCCATAATCATTCACCTTGTCAATTTCACGATGTTGTTTACTGTAGCAATTTTTTGGTTTTGGTTAGTCTTCAATGGCCAATTTTCTTCTTCGCTTCGAAAGATTCAAACAAAGAATTTTTAAGGTAGTGGCCCCGAAATAGTTCCGCGACGTTTCAAAAGTAATGAACTTTTACAATGTTAAGCGAGGTTTCCTAATGATTTTCAAAAGTTCATGGGTTCCGAAATGTTGCAGAACTATTACGGATCAACTACCTTAAAAAAGGACATTAAAATTCTCTTTTTTGTCTAAACTGATCTTTCTTTACTTATGTTTTTGCTCTTTTCAAGGATTGTGGACAATAATATACCATGGATAAGACAAAGTGAAATACTAGGAAGATACAAAACATTTGAGCATGAAAGACAACCTGCATTAGCTAACAGGTAGGCAAAAAGATCATTAATACTTTCAAGACGAAAACGTTAACGAATATAGGGTTAATTCACGTTTTTGAGGGCGTTAGCATTTGCAGAGACACGAAAAATGGTTAAACGCCCGAGTGCAAAGCAGGAGGGCGTTAAAGCATTGTGAGGGTCTCTGCAAATGTTAACGCCTGAAAAAGCGTGAATTGACGCTATTATTGCATGAAAAGATAGATAAGAGTAAAGTAATTTCATAGAAACGATATCAAACCAGTTACAAACCTACTAAACCTATATGCCGTCATGCATTACACCGTCCATCTTGTTTATACCGACGTTGCTTGGTAAATGGCGTCACACAATTTAACGCGGCATTTCCAGCAACGTCTTTAGGTATGCTCTATAATAATGTTGGACAAGGAAACTGATAAAGTGTTTAGGTCCAGACCTAGAATTTTCAAATTAAAAAGTCGGGCGTTAACGGCACGTGAATTTACTGATTAACCCACGTTTTCTCTCGTTAACGCACGGATTTTGTTCCTTATCGTATGCCTTTAACAACCCGAAAACATACATTTTATGCAATAATCTGCAGTAGTGTACTCTGTGTTACATGAGCACGCGCGCGCAAGCGGGTAAAGTATTTTTTTGAATGTACGCAAAATTGTTGTAGCCTGAACAATTTGAAGCTTTTCATAAAACGTTGAGCAAAAAGCACTGAAAAATTGTTAAATATGGAACTTTTCACCAAACGTTTAAGAAATAACATTGGAAAGAGGTATTCCACCGATTTTGCAACAGAGAAAGAGCAAAATAAACTAAACTGTCGCAAAGCGGGCTAATACCCCCTACAAGTGCTTATTAGTAATGAAAAGCTATTTTCCATCAAAGGGCCATAACTCTGTCAAAAGTAAATGGGTCGTAATCAAAACCATTCCATTTACTCGCTCAGCGTTTCTTTCATTAACTCAAATAACTCAAAAAAACCACTCCCATTAAAAAACTATTGGAAATCATTCAAAGCGATGACTTATCATTCAATCATTCCACGGTGTTATTGACTGGTGTTGATTTATAAGCGTCTGATTGGACCACGAGGACACGAAATAAGAAAAGTACGTAGATATTTTCAATGGGAGGTAATAATATATCGCTATTTCGTCCAAATGGACGAAATTAGCAATATAGTTTTACCTCCCATTAATTTCATTTAAAAATTTTCTCTTCACCGTCATTCAATTCAATTCCGGTCTCATTCTAATATCACCAACCTTGTCAAATTCATGGTGTTATTAATTGTAATAAATGGCGCTTATGTTTTATACCATACCCATGTCACTTGTCAGCCATTTGCAACACCGCATAGAGAAGCTAGTCGTCTCGTTGCCAAAAGCTACAATCAACTGAAGTCTACTAGTCTTTTCTCAATTAAGATTTAAATCAAATGAATTAGATTAGGGTCGTACACAAAGTATAATCTGATACCTATTAAACTGGACCTTTTATAATTTTGAATGCAACTTTTCAATTTTTTTGCACATCTTGTTCATTAGCATCAATAACATTTCAAACTATACCGCCTGCGAGAGGCCTATGCGTTAGACGACGTTATTTACGGAACGTTAAATCATATTTATAGCTTTAAATTAGCAGGATATTTTACAAGTTTCCTGTCCAAGATATATGCTTATCTTCAATAAAAGTATACATACTTCACTTTGGTGATGATCTGGTAATAATCTACATGTTACATATATAATACGTACTAAGTGTTTTGTATGAGAAAAAAATATCTAACGAGGTTGGGAGAATTGATCATTGTCGAGGCTCTGCCGAGACAATTATCAATTCTCCCAACCGAGTTAGATATTTTTCATACAATACACTAAGTACGTATTATGTTTATCTTATAGCCTCTATTTGTCTTGTTTTCGTCGATGTTTCTAGCTGAAATGCAGGTTCCTAAAATTATCGCATTATATCATTGATCTAAAAATAACTATGTGATATCATAAAAAATATCATACGAGTTGTTATCACACGGATATTTGTATAGTTCTAAGATAAAAAGTAGCTTGTCATAAATCTGCTAAGCGAAAAGTGATATGCAGGCGGTATTGGCCCTCCTTGGCCACTTTCGTTTTTGTAAATTAATATTATTATCGATATCTTATAGAGGGTAATTGTTTGTTTCAGTGTTAGATCGACTTATCTTTAAAAGAGTAAACAACAAAAGCTATATTTGTACGAATGGCACGGCGACGAGTGAAAACATAGCTTTTGCGGTTTACGAAATGACAGAATTTTGTTCTCATGCAAAAACTTAGCGATTACTATATTTCTTAAAAGCAAAAATGAGTTTGAGTACGAAAATCTTTTATCTGTTTCCTCGAGCGCTTGTGTTTCCAGGGGCCCGTTTTACTAAACATCTTACGATTTTTATTTGCGCAAGTCGAAAATCAAAGATGCTTCTACAGTAGTAACTAAACATGGCATTCTGTCATGCATTGTCTTTTTGGAATCGTCTTATAAAGACGATTCCGATCTGATATCGCAAGACAGAATCTAATAATGAATGAAAACACCAATTATGAATTTTGATGTTGACTTACGATTATTTACTTTTTTATTTTTTTCGTAAGAGCGTTAGTAAAACGGGCCCCCGATAATTACTTTGCAAGTCATGACGTCATTTTTAATAGGCCCTACTTAAACATAGTAAAATAGGCTGAAATGACCGAAAACGGGGTAAAATATGTTTTGTAATTTCACTTTATTTGCAATGAGATTATCAAGTGATAATCTGCCGTTATTTCTCGGTAGTCGAAGATCGATTTACTGAAAAGCATTGAAGAAAATCACCATCATCTTAATGATTGTATCAATCAATATTTATATTAAAATTAATCGCCTAGATTTAAACATCATAAAATTTTATCAGTAATACTCTTATCTTTTCAATTTGTAGAAGAAAATATCTAAAATGGACGACAAGACGCATGAAGATAGATGGACTCAACTCCATTAACTATACGGTGGTTGCCATTAAGGAAAAGCCGCTTTTCACTTGGAGCTTGGTCAAAATTACGAAAGCAGCCGATACTCTGACGAATATTGAGCCAATCTATAAAGAATGGAAGCAGCCAAAGAAATAACGTGGCCAGCTCATAGTCCAGTCTAGTGTTTAGCATAATAAAACAGTGCAAACTGTTTGCCAATTATAGCCCACTTTGCACGTGCACTTGTGTGCAAAGCGGGGTAAAATTGGCAAACTGTTTGTACCGTTTTGTGATCCATAACATAAAGGAACGTTGTTTGTTTCAATGTAAGATCAATATATCATTCATTGAGTGATCAACGCGGGACCATCAAAATGAAAAAAAAAGAAGTATTGAGCTTTAATGACCAAGGGCCTGTTTTAATAAACATCTTACGACCATTTTTTGCGTAAGTCAAACTTTAAGGTTGCTTCTTCAGTGGTTATTAAATATGGAATTCTGCCATGTCTTCTAGAGACAATTTCAATGAGATATTGCAAGGCAGAATCTAACAATGAATGAAAACACAAGGTGCGATTAGTGATTTTGACTTACGATTAAGTTTTCGTAAGATGCTTAGTAAAACGGGCTCCAGTTCTTTTATAGCCATCCATCAAATTAGATAAAGGTATTGACGAAGTAATATTAAGTGAATTCCTGCAAGTCAGACGTAAACATAGTCCAATTATGGTCAGTGAAGTTATTGTGAAACATAACGTTCCGATATGGTCGATATCTTGGTTTTCACAAAAGGGGCCATTACACCCATACGCATATAGATCTTCGATAGTTGTTATACTCCAGAAATTAAAAAAGCTCTATGGTCAATCATGGTCAGTGTAATGTGAAAAATAGAAGTTTGAATCAGCACGAAAGCAAATAACAAAAAAATGTCTGTCAAAGAACTGCTGCTACTAACTATCAAATAGATCAACTACCGATTAGGTAAAAAAAAGCTATTTTTAAAAGAATTGAGTTAATTGACTCCATGCAAAACAACAATGTGCTAAGTGACACCGAAATAAGAAAATCAAAAACCACCGTAAAAAATATTGTCTGTATCTAAGGCGTTTTCACAAAATATTTGTTTCAAACTTCACCTTTCAGATTTTTTACACAATTCAAATGGAATATAACAGAATTCAAGGATGAACCTTAAAAAAATCAACATGTAGCTTAATTTCTACTGGTGTGAGATAGATTGGCTGTGTTGGAAACTTTTAATAAACTGGTTACAGTACCGGTTCAGTTCAAGGGTAAATAACAAATACCCATAATCATATTTGTCCACTTAGCTGTAAAAAGTGTCTATTAAGAACTTGTCAATGTGTATGAAATACATATATTTTACTAGAGTAAGTGATTTAAGGTATTTTATCGATCGATAATTAACTAACTGTAAGGCTCTTCTCAACATTATTTTCTGTTTTATCACGGCTGGAGCACCTTACAATGAATTTCTGGTAATTCTCACACCCGTAATACCATTACATACTTTCCTAACCTTCAGCTGCTATTTCACATAGGTTTACGATTATCAACCCATTGGTTAGAGAGTAATAGTCGGAAAGAATGAGTGCCGCCGTCGGGGATCGAACCTAGGAACGCACACGGGCTGAGCCAAAAGTATATGCCTAGGATTTCACTGTTTTTCTATGACAAATGGGAAACGCCCTGGTGGAACCTAATTTGACCCAAAGTTATGATATGAACAAACTCGATAAAGATTCATTCGATGGTGTTACATACGAAATATGAACGCTGATTGCCTCCAAGTTCGCAGAAAAAACGATTTTCAACTTTCGTTTCTATATATAACGGGACGAGCCCGGGTGGAGCCCAAATATGACCCCAGGGTCATGGTATACCAAACTTGGTAGATATCCACTTGTTGATACTACATACCAATTGTGAAAGCTGATTGTCTTCTGGTTTTAGATAAGATTTTCGCTCTTTGGTTCTATATAAAAAAGAATGTGTCCGGTTGGAGCCAAAAATGGCACAGGGTCATGATTTGAACAAACTTGGTAGATGCTTTATGCCAAATATGAAAGCAGTCTGTTTTATTGTTTCAGAGAAGAAGATTTTTGAAGATTTTCACTTTTGGACTCATTGTAATACAAAATGTATCGGACAGAGCCAAAATATTCCCCCTGCTTCATGATTTGAACAGTCTTAGAATAGGTCTACTAGATTATGTTATGGACCAAAAACTTACGCAGTATTCCTTCTTGTTTTAGAGAAGATAACGTTTTAAGATTTTTGCTCTTCGTATCTATGTTAAACGTGATGAGACCGGCTGAAGCCAAAATAAGACCCCGAGGTCATGGTTTAAACAAATTTGATAGAGATGGTACTTTATACCAATTCTGAAAACTGACTGCCTTTTTGTTTTAGAGAAGAAGATTTTTCAAGATTTCTTTTCCTGATTCTATGTTAATCAGGCTGCGCCCGGGCGGAGCCTAAATATTACAACAAGGGATCGGTATTAAGAAACTGAGCAGAAGTCCACTAGATAATACTACAAACTAAATATGAAAGCTGTCTGCCTTATAGATTCAGAGAATAACATTTTGAAGAATGTCGCTCTTTATTCTATGTAAAACGAGAAGCACAAATTCAACCCAAGGGTCATTGTATGAACAATTTTGGAGAGGTCCATTACATGATGCTACATACTTAGTGTGAAAACTGTCTGTCTAGTGATTTCAGATAAAAAGATTTTATGAAGGATTCCCTATTTTTTTCCATTTTAGTTGACTTTGTACTCAGGGCCAAGGGTGGATTTCGATAATTTGAACAACTTCGATAAGCTTTGACCCAAGAAAAATCCCTGCCAAGTTTAATCAAGATCGATCACTGCTTAAGGAGGAGAAAATATTTAAAGAAATTGTGGACGACGGATATTGAAAGATCATGACAGCTCATCATAAGCACTTTCTGCTCAGGCGAGCAAGATAAAAGGAGTTAGGATTTCCAGAATATTGTTTTATTTCAGGGTATATGATGTGCGTATTGTAGTGATAAAACTAGTGTCATTTGGCCGGACATAGGAAAGGACAGAAATAACTGTATTTTTAAGGCCTCCATAACACGATATAAAAGTAAAGTCTGCCTAACTGCAGAAGAAACAAGCCATTTTTAAGGGAATGTAATACAATTGAACCTGGTCTACGACGTAGTATGCACAATTTAGATACCAATGCTCTGGGGGTGGGCTTTTCATGAAGCGCATATTATTGAAAGCGACATTTAGAAATAAATTGATTGGACCTAGGAAATAAATGTGCAATATATATCTTTCCCAGGATTAAAGCTGCCAAATACAAGAAACAATAGGTCATTTCGCTCCACTGACACTAACTGCCTATCAGATTTATGAAAAATCAAATTTGAATTTCATGTAAATATTAAGTTAATTATAATCTGTTTGTTGGCACATTTTCATCAAAGCCTAAAATATTACAATATAGAAAGGATAACGTAATGATTGCCACCCTGTGACAGAGGCATTTAGACATGTCGATTGATCAAGTGAAGTTGTGTTAACAAGGAATTAAGTACCATGACTGCCCTTTTTCCATGACATATCATATCAAAAGTGGCTAAATAATGAAGTTTGAAGTGTGAACTGTGAAGTGTGAACTTTGAGGTGTGAACTTTGAAGTGTGAAATGAGAAGTTTGAAGTGTGAAGTAGAACTTTGAAGTGTGAACTTTGAAGTGTGAATTTTGAAATTAAAATTTTCAACTTCACAGTTCAAACTTCACACTTCAAAGCTCACACTTCATACTTCGCACTTCACAGTTCACACTTCAAACTTCACACTTCAAAGTTCACACTTCACACTTCAAAGTTTACACTTCACACTTCAAAGTTCACACTTCATACTTCACACTTCAAAGTCCGTTCTTCAAACTTCACACTTCACACTTCAAACTTCACACATCAAACTTCACACTTCAAAGTTCATACTTCACACTTCAAACTTCCAACTTCACACTTCACGCTTCAAATTCAAACTTCTCACTTCACATTTCAAGATCATATGTTTGAAGTGTGAATCATGAAGTGTAAACAAAAGAAGTCACCACCGGTCTTCCGTAGTTTCAACCATACTTGGCAGAAAAGCTCTTTTTTGTGACCCTTTTTAAAAATTGTTTGTGAAATTTTGATTGACTTACCATCGAATATTTGTTTGGCAGGTCGAGGCATCCCGAGGGACCAATAAAATTTAGGTGAGCCGTCAACGGCTTTTCCAAGCCTCTTGTTTCATAAATTACCATAACTTATCAGCCCGATCACATCGTATAGATTATGTCCGTTGGATCATTCCTGTGAAATTTGGTTGAAATTTTAATAAAAGAGGATATCTGGTGTTTTCAACCATTCTTAGATTCTGCCTTGTAATATCTCATTGAAATCGTCTCATTTTTGCATTGCAGAATTCTATATTTATTTATTGCCGTAGCAAAAACTTTGATTTTGACACACGCAAAAATGATCGTAGGATGTTTATTAAAACAGACCTCAGCTTCGTCTTTCTTTGAAGAGTTGCTTGCATCGCTACTAGTTCTCTCTTCACTGATAGAGGATGTTGTATTGTAAAATTGACTGTTTTGACTCATGTCAGACGAACAAAAGACATCACGCATCCAAAAAGATGTCATAAAAATGTCTGGACAATGATAAAATCGCACATCTTAGAAAATCAAGGAAGATTAAACTATGTATGGTGAAAGTTACATATTAAGGATCTTACTTTCCATGTAAAGCCATTTTGATTTGTCAATTATCTCTCAGCTTTGTAAACAGATAATCTGTTCAGGCCTATGGGTGCAAAGTCCTAGTAAAAGCTAAAGGAGAAGCATTATGGGAATTTTGTAAATTTTACTGAAAAAATACAGACTTCAATATACCATCAAAACAACAACTTGTGTAGTTCATTGGCAGAACGGCCTCTGGCTTTACCCTTGGAGTGGAACCTAGGTTCAAATACCAGCACTGGATAACAACAAGGTGTGATGGTGTTTACTTATAATATTTGGACATTGAAATAAAACAAATCTTTAATATGCAAGTTTCCTTCAAGGAATTCTACTTTCTATCTAGATTAGAAATATATGTTAGTTTTCTCATGTTCTCATATTTTTTTAAATTTTTCTTTCGATGGCATAATTTTCATTTATCGCTACTAGATTTTTATTTACGTTTCATTATTTTTCACATATTTAAGCACAGAGCCCTATTACGTCTCGGGCTTTACTTTCTCATTAGCTTACCTGCATATTATGAATTAAAGATCTCTTAGATAAAACAAACAAAATGTTCACGATTGTCATTCATCGCCAACCGAGTTTGTGAGTTCCAATTTTAAGTATTTTTAGATCACCTGAGCGCAACGTGCTCGCAAATTTTTTATTCGCCCATAAATATGGGCGTAGCAGGGCGGGGATTGTTTGAGTCCTAAAATCTTTGAACCACATCTCCTCCTGAACCACTTGGCCGATTTCATTTAAACCTTATTAGACTGTCCCTTGGGTTACTCTTTTCAAAAATTGTCCTGAACCACTGAACAAATTTCAATGAAATTACAAAAATGGTCCTTGGGTGATTTGTTTTGCCTATATATTATGGCGTCGTAGGGCGGGGCTTATTTTCACCCCGAAATCTTTGAACATCTCCTTCTGAACCACTTTGCCAATTTCAATTAAACTTAACCAGAATGTACCTTGGGTTACCCTTTTCAAAAAAGTTCGCGAAATTTTGATTGGCCCATAAATATGGGCGTGACAAGGCGTTGAAGCCTAAATCTTTGAACGACATCTTCTTCCGAACAACTGGGCCGTTTTCAATGAAACTTTACCAGAATGTTCAATTGATGACCCTCTTCGAAAGTTGTTCGCAAAATTATGATCGGTCCATAAGTATGGGCTTGTCAGGGCGGGTCTTATTTTGAGTCTCCTCAGTAATAATTGGATGGACAGGGTATACTATCACTTTTATTTCTTAGAACATAATATCTTCTTTAACAATAAGGCAAAGGTTAATGAAGCTTTATCAGAAAGTTACATGGACGAGATCCACTGGACCAATAAAATTCAGGAGAGCGGTTTAGGGCTATTCTGTCCCTCTTGTTTAATTCACTATGACATAAAGTGATATACAGGATCAAACAACACAGAGATATAACATCCAATATGAGAATGAAAGATACTGCCAAATAGTTTTGCAAGGTCAATGAGAAGAAATACCCAAACTTTTGAAAATTATATGTATGAAGATTTAGAACCTCTATCACCCCCATCTTAAATGTGGCTGTACTTCATAAGCCTTGTGTCGATTTCGGGGAATAGTTTCAGTCATTTTGGCAGAAAACATGAATCAATGCTGAAACGTAAAAAAATGAAAAGTATCGGGACTAAATGTGTAAAGGTTGTTTTCCCCTTCTTTAACCCTTTCCTGTTTTACGAAATTTTGACCTGTCCAAATTCAAACGTTTTGCAGACGAAATTTTAAAGTGGATTTAATTTGAAAAATAACTATTCAGTAGGGTAGAAAATAGTGTGGAAAAAGAAGAAATTGCTTGTCAGAAGCAATTTCTTCTTTTTTCACAATGTTTTCTCAATCATAAAATCACAGGCACGTAAAAAGCAGGGATTAAGCAGCAAAGAGTTAAACAACGTTAGTAGAGCTTCGTCCAGGGAACACACTATAACGTTGAAGCTGGATTAGCCCAATGGTTAAAGAGAAGATATTTTTCTGTGATTTTCTTCAATTGTTTGCCTTTTTGTTACCATGGCAAGCAGAGTTTAGGGAGGAATTAAATTCTTTTAACAAATCACTAGATCACATGATCAAATCTTAGAAAGACCTTGCAAACACTCTTGAAGCCATTTTTTGTTGTCGGATTTTGCTGAACCTGACCATTGGTAAGAACAATTTTATTGGTAATGACTCGGTCAGGTTCAAAATTGGGTCATGCGGTCATAGATGAGGTCAAGATGTCAAATTTTCGAAAAACCTTGTAAACAGCCGAGGGACTATATTTTTGGCTCAGACAACCTGTAAATTGGTAAAAATCTATTGCATTTATTGGATCTTTGGCAAATTATGGTGTTTTAATCTCATCTCAGACAGTAAATTCAGGTAATCGATTTAGGGCCACTCTGGCCCACTTGTTCTTTAAACACCTTCTCCTCCTAAACAAACGGGTGGATTATAACGAAACTTGGTAGCAATGTCTCTTGCGTCACCCTCTTCTTTTGTTTCCCTTTTTTTTGATTGACATCCAAATATGGGTATGGAAAGTGGGTTCTGATTTTCACTTTATAATCATTGAAATTTGAGAAAATTGAATGTCGACCTATAATTGACTGCGTAGCTTTACATAAAAAAGTTTTAATGTCGACCTGAATGTCGATTGCGTAGCTTTTCATTGAAAAAAGTTGAATTTAGACATGGATGTCGATTGAATAGCTCTAGACTTGAGCATCGATTACGCTGCTCTACATTGAAAAGGTTTGAATGTAGACCTGATTGTCGATTGCTTAGCTCTACATTAGGAAAATGAATGAAGACCTGAATGCCGATTACAGAGCTCTTCGTTGAGAAAATTTAAATCTTGACCTGAATGTCGATTGCGTAGCTCTTCATTGAGAAAATTTAATGTAGACCTTACTGCCGATTGCGTAGCTGTACATTGAGAAATTTTGAATATTGACCTGAATGATGATTACGTAGCTCTTCATTGAAAAAGTTTGAATGTAGACCTGAATGCCGATTTCATAGCTATACGCTCGTACATTGAGATTATTGAATGTAGACCTGAAGTCGATTTCGTAGTTCTACATTGAGATAATTGAATATAGACCTTAATGCCGATTGCGTAGCTCTACATTGAAAAAAGTTGAATGTAGACCTGAATGTTGATTGAAGTGTTAATAGAGACCTTCTAAGGTCTACTTAATGTTCTTTGAGTATAGAGATGATGTGGTATCACAGCTCTACATTCAATGTAAACCTGAATGCCGATTGACGATTGAAGTGCCAGCTTCACACATATTCATCTCTTCTCTTTTATAAATGACTACATTCATGTGAAACTTCACAGAATAATCTCTTTCCAGTAACTATGTGCATTTGTTGATTTTTAGTTATATACAGCGTCATTATAAAAGGGACCTTAATGTATATCTTAAATGTTAACACAATTCCTTCATTTGTACATGAAAGATAAAATAAGAATTTCACCTAGAGTTTTACATCATCTGACCATGTGCATATTAATGTCGTCTAGTGATTGCATGCTGCGTCAGACAAAAAGGGGTCTTAATGTTAACTTCCTTGTTAACAAAAATCCTGTTTTATAAATGGATACATTCATCTGAAACCTTCACAGATATTTTTTCTAGTGACTATGTGCATTTGTGGCCGTCTAGGTAAATGCACCGTCACGATAAAAGGAGCCTCAATGTATTCTTTGTTAACACAACTCCTTCAATTAGTCATGAAAGTTAATGAAGTTTTCACTTATTCTTCATCATGCGACCATGTAAATATCAATGTGGTCTTGTGATTTCGTTTTCCGTCATAGAAAAGAGGGCATTTTTGTACACTTCTTGTAAACGAAACTCCTCTTTTATCAGGGAATATATTCATGTGAAACTTTCACAGAATAGTGCATTTCTAGTGAGTATACGCATTTGAGGATGTTTAGTTACATGCTGCGTCATGATTAAATGGGCCCTTATTTGTATTCTCTGTTTATACAACGCCTTCATTTATACACATATTTCCATAAAACTTAGCAGAATATTCCTAATCATGTGACCATAGCCTTTTTCCCACTTGGTGATATCCACTCAAAAAGGGGTCTTGATGTTTACTTCCTTGTTAACACAACTCCTCTTTTGTTTATAGATACATTTGTATAATAGAATGTCCCGTTTTAAGTACAGAACAGAAAATAGAACATAACATATCATATATAACGTCCAAGTACAACAAAGTACAATAAAGACAATATATACATAATGAGATATATAACAGTAGAATAAGAACTTCCGGTAAATCTCACAAATTTGAGAAAGACAACATTTTAGGAATTATGGTGTTCGAAGGATAGATGCTCTTTTCGAAATAAGGAATTGATATGTCTTCGCAGATTGTGAGATGACTGATATTTTTGTCGCCATTTATCACTAGATATAAGGAAGATCAAAGCATCACAACTAGAGCAGGACCCGTACTACATATATACACTCTCGCTGCCGGCGGAGGTCTAACTATGATAATCTTGGCTCCCTTCTTTCTCCAATTGACCCCTCCCAAAACCATATATATCTCAGATTGATACGGGGTGGGTGGGTCGACCGGAGAGGTCAGTTGAAGATAACATCCCAAACCCTCTCTTAAGGCGCGCTCATCTCAAGTCTCCCGTCCAACAAAATTCCTAAACTAAATTAAAAAAACAGCATACCTTTGACGACTGAAATATCTAAACCTACTCACTGTGGATACAGTATGTTTATTAAAATTGATAGGCGACATATAGCGCAATGTTGACGGCATGTAAATACTCGAACTCTAAAAGACCGCTCAACGAGAACACCATTGAAGAATTTCTAAGTTCTAGAACACCCTTGAAACGATATTTAGGAATTTTGCATTTTAAGGACTTGTAACCAGAAGGTCGTAATTCGCTTGTAGACCTACTACTACAGCGAGTTTGGACACTCGGACCATAAAAACACTAGAGTCAAATGTTGACGTTGTCCGTGGTTCTAAATATCAGTTTTTTGTAAGGGGTCTAAGATTTTAGTCATTTGCTCTCAGTTGAGGGTTTTCCAACAATAATTTCGTAATATAAATACTCTTCTAGAATTAAATAAACTACGTCGGCTGCTGTCGACAAGGTACATGCATTCTTTATATAGCCGGTAAGATAGTTCGCCTGACTTGAGTTGCCGTATATCCGAAATTACACGAAAAGGGGATAGACCTCCTTCTCACTTGATTTTTATTAGGAGAAGCGCTCAACGGAGACACAAATGCAGTGTTTTCTAGGTGAATCTCGCTAAGGTTGGCAATCCCATACTTTTTCCAGACCACTGACCACCGATGTTTGAGTGTAGGTCCATTCCAGATATGTACATATATAATACGTACTTAGTGTTTTGCACGAAAAAAATATCTAACGAGGTTGGTAGAGTTGGTCATTGTCGAGGCTCTGCCGAGACAATTATCAATTCTCACAACCGAGTTAGATTTTTTTTTTTTTTTTTTGCATACAATACACTAAGTATGTATTATATTTATCTTAAAACCTCTGTTTGTCCTCTTTTCGTTGATGTTTCTAACTGAAATGCATGTTTCTAAAAATAACAGCATTTTATCTTTGTTCCAAAATTAACTATGTGATATCATAAAAAATATCATGTGGGATATTATCATACGGATATTTGAATAGTTATAAGATAGAATAAAAATCATTATTTCTATTATCTTTTTTAAAAAAAACAACAAAGATAAGAAGTTTGAAAACAAAACCTGGTATGTCATAATGCACTTTCATTGAGTATTGTTTTTGGTTTTTAAGGACTGTTGTATCGATTATTAGTTGATTGTACTTTTTCAAATAAACAACGAAAATCGATTGTAATTTGAAACCATTCGCCCAACACTAGCATTAAGTGACTGTGCATTTCACGTAGATTTGGTGATAATATCCAGTGTCATGGGAAAATGGCTTTACCCGGTATGTCATATTTATTGCTTACACAACTTCTTCATTTATGTATGGATTGTCTTGAAAGTTTAACCAAAATATTCCTCATGCGACCATGCCCACTACTTTGCCCGTTTCGTGCAATTAGGCAACGTCATGAGAAAAGGGACCTTTAAGTAAATTTCGATATCAACAAAATTCATCCTTCATTTTGGATATAATTTCATGAAACTTTTTTTGTGCTTATATCTTGAATAGCGCTATTAAGACGTGGACTTTTCAAAGAGTCAGAAGAGCGGTCTCAGGTCCTCATAGGCCTCTTGTTGTGAAAGTAAACTGAAAAGTATCGGGAAAAGATACCGCTTTGATCAAAATTTTGCTTGGATGTTTATAAGGAATGTGCATAAAGTTAGAGCCGTCTTAAGTAGATAGGTAGACTGGCTCCCGTCCCGCTGATCTGAAGTATTGTGAAAAAAGAAGCCAAATTCAACAAGAGAAAGATAATTTCTTATCAGCTTAAATTCCTCTGACTGGCCGACCAGTGTCAGTTTTTGAGAATGTGGGAGGTAATTTGAAATAAAATAGTTACACATGAGTGGTCTACCTTATTAATTTCAAAACTTACTGACAGCCTGGGAGCCAGGCTAGTAGATAGGAAGAATTTATCAGTTGAAATTTGCAGGAATCAGTCCTGTGTTCAGGATGTAAAAACGTTTCGCGAGCGCTTTGAGATTATACCCCGCTTTGAACGTGCACATACGTGCAAAGCGAGGTATCATTTCGAAAGCGCTTCGCTAACGTTTTCATCCTGAACGCAAGGCAGATGTTCCTTATTTCGTGAATAGGCTCTGGTGTTAAAACAGTGAGAAAAAGTAATGATTACCGGTGTCAATTTAAAACAAAAAACTCCGAGATTCCTTTCCAAATCAACGGAAAAATGAATCTAAGGATTTCTAGCACTTGAATCAACCATGCCCTTTGTGCGGATATCAGCTATTAACCAATAACCGTAGAGCATTATAATGCCACAAACTAAGGAATTGAACACACAAGTTTTCAAGAAACTTTGCTTGATCGTCAATATATTTGGAACTAGTATCCATCAATGCTCCAGAAACTACTAAAATCTTGTCTTAACACACACGCATCCATTCAGAAACCATCTCGCCAACAATAGCTTTATTTTAGTAAGTTCGATTTCGCCTGTTCTGTGTTTGTAGCTCGACATAGACGAAGGTATCGACGTTATCTTAACTATTGCTATCATGCTATCATTGGTAATTTTCATCAATTTGGAAAATGACTGTTCGATGAAATAAGTTTGTTCACCAAAAAGGTGTATAAATAAAATGTTCATAATGCGACGTTTCGTTTAAAATAATTATGATTATTCAGTATATAATTATACAACGAATACATGAAATGCGCCGTAATCAGCCCTGCGTTCAGGATTACTAAGCGGTGCAAACAGTTTTCCAATTGAACCCCGCTTTGCACGTGCGCTTGCGTGCGAAGCAGGGTTCAATTGGAAAACTGTTTGCACCGGTTGGTGATCCTGAACGCAGGGCAGACAGAAAATGCCTTGAATAAAAATCAGATTATAAACAATGTGAGCAAACCGTACCACAACTCTTAATTAACCGTATATAATAACTTTTCACTAGATTGGCCAGTGTGTCGACCTATTGAAGCGTAACACCGGGATTATTACTTGTTTTGGATTTAACAGAATAATTATATGGATTATTTATATGGATGAACTTATCACTTATTTCTTTCGGTAAGATTCTTGAAATAACTAATTCTAATCATAGTGTTTAGAGAGAACGACTGTCCTAAAATATTGATCTACTATCAGTGTAATAGTTCGCATATGCCTAACTGGTCAACTCCATTTTTTCTTAAATGTATTTCAGCATGCTTGCGAACTAAAAATAGACAATATACAGACAGAAAATGATAAATAGATGACCAGCAAAAACTTCAAAACAGAATACTGACTTTTCGTGAATGCCCCGTTTGTATTAGAAATAATTCGTGCCTATGTATTTGTCGACCAATACTTCGCGAGCATATGTGCATTGCATATAGGATAAGGAGTTTTGTTTATTCAGTCCGCGAACTTTTGGTACACCAATATATAGCTATACGAATGTTATCTCCAACAAGCTTAAATATGCACTGCAGGGGAGTTTGCCCCGGGAAATGGGTTTCTTTTCGGGACCAATGCAGAGCAAAAAGGGGCTCGGAATGTTTTGTGGGTAAGTGTCTTAGACAGAATTTGGTGATATGATATATTTCAATTGCTTGAAATGCCGTTGTTTTCACGCCCGCGAATTATTGTTAGGGGCTCGGAATGTTTTGGGGGTAAGTGTCTGAAAAAAATGGCGAGAAAAATCTCCATTGCTTGTTTTCACGTCCGCGAAATTTTGGTAGACCAATAAAAATAGGCTTTAAGTTCGCAGTGAGCAGGATACTTAAAAAAGGCCAGTCATTCACATAGGTAGCCGGCGCATGATGATTGAGCCATAAAATATTTTGTGAAAAAAAAGTGTAAATATAGACAAGGGATTGGATTCCACCAAGGTCCTTCTTACCCCTTCTTTAATCGAGACTCGATTGTTAGCAAATTTTAAGAGAAAGTTCTATAGTAAATTGCTCATTATTTACAAAAACATTATAACAAAAGTAACGACAAATATTACCTCCCTTTTATAAAAGTTGACCCTTTTGTTGTTCTTTGATATCAAAGGTTCGTGACTTTTGGTATTTTAACTTCAATAAAATGTTGTTTTGAAATCATATTGCAATGAAATGAAATTTAATTTCCACTTAGGTTAAACTCACTTGGTTATTAAATTGTAATCATTCTTGAAAATTGTGTAATTTTAATTCACGAGCATTTTTTTCCTTTCCAACGTAACAAGTACTTGTTCCGACTAAGGCATTGGAATAAAACTTGGCAGATAACAATGCTACAAAAGCTCAAATGGCGAACGTTTATTTGTTTCGTAGATTACGTTTCGAAAAATTGGGATATTTTGTTGGAAAGTGAGAAGACTTGTTGCAAGCAATATTTCCTTTTCTATTGCTTAACCTTTAAGCTGTCTTTTGATATTTGAATATTTTTTTCTAGAAGATTAAAAAAATGACACTTAGATATTGAGTATATCATGGACGCTTAAAGTTTGTTGCCTAAAAAGCTTCATCTAATGACTGATATTCATTATGATTGGGCTAAATATAAACATATTTTTCTTGCACATGCATTTCCCTTCGTACGAGAAAAGAAGAAACCCCCTTCCTCCTCAATAATCATTACATTTGAAGAATTCTGATTTTTCAAGGTAGTCTTCATCTAACCCCCCCCCCCCTGCCCCCCTTCACACCTACCTGAATTGCTTCCTACATACATGGATTATCAGTTATTGAAACTGTAATAGAAGTTACATAAATATCAATGAGATACATGTTTTGTATTACAGTAAATATTATCAAACTAATTTCATATGGATATTTATTACCAGGATACGCAAATATGTAAGCGCCTGAAATTGGAGGTCGTTTTATGGAAAGCAAAGTGGCCAAAAATCCCTGGATACACCTTATTTATTTTTCCTTTTCTAATTTTTCTAATTCTAAATTAATTTTCTATCATATTCTTTCAGCTATATAATTTTTCTATAACGTTTTTCCCTGCATTTTTGTCTTGTAAATGTTACTAATCAAATAGTTTTCCATTAATCATGTTTATTAACTCACTTACATTGAAGGTCACCATTCGGCGTGGCACGTTATACCCTGTGATCAATATATCATTCGAAAAAGTCCCCGAATCGTTTACAATGTTTCACAAGTGCACGTGCATAGCTCGGTAAAATTGGCAAACTTTTGCACCCAATGTTTTGTCATCCCGAATGCTGAGTGAGCGAATTAGAATGTCTTTGATTGAGATGAACGTCAAATTCACGATGTTACGAACTAATTAAATGTCAAGGACAGTCGAAATCGCCGTGGCGACCATTTCTATTAAGCAACCAATTTTATTTAACGACATTCATAAATGTCTGTTCAACGTCTGAAAAGTCTGAAAAGGTGCATTCTTAAACTAATGATTGTATATAATTGACTTTTATGTTGTTGGAACCCATTTGAATTGTCTAAATGATACGATTCTAATGGGTTTCAAAATCATAGAATTCAGTTGCTATCAAAATAACCTGTCTTCATCATGAAATATTGTATAAAGGGACCAATCCAATAAATGGTCGACTTTTGGTGGTCCCCTTAGTAGTCGCTTAAGGTAGTGGACCCGTGAAAGTTCCGCAACATTTCGGAACTAAAGATCGTTCACTATGATAATCGAGGTTTCCTTATAAAGTCATTTAGAAACCATGATACGGTTAAAGTAAATGATTGTGGAACTATAAAAGGTCCACTACCACACCGTACAACCGGTTGCGGCGACGACAGGCGAGAGTCAACTACGACAGAATCGGTGAATTATGCCGTGGTGTTGGAACGAAGCTCCATTATTCTAAAGTTGATAAATTATCGTGTGAGTGTTCAGCGCTTCTATAGAATAAATCTTTACTCAAATCCCTTTCAAATAAGGAAACAATCATTGATTATATTGGAGGTTTCTCGTGAACAGTTAGTAAAGTAGATTTTATGATCTCATATTTTGCCTATCTCTCAATAAATGCTAGTTTAGCTTGAACACAGCTGAAGTTTAATCATCCGCCTATATTTCTTCCGAATTTGAAGCCATAATTCAAAAAAATAAACCGACAGCGGGCCCTCAAAAACGACGTGTAATAAAAAAAATGTTGCCTCTGTAGACAGACGGAATTTCACGGGGTTGTAGATGACAGGTCAGAATAATTTGTGATTGCCGATGACGACAGACCTATATTCAGATTCTTGCAGACATTGTCCATTTTCTGGGCCGCATTTTTCAATAACACATTAAAAGAATTTAGATCGACAAACAAGCTGACAAACACGTGCACTTTTTTTCAAATGGTGTGGCTAACGTTCGTTAACGCTCTTAAGTCCACAGTTTCATCAGATTGACTTCAAACTTGCTCAGAATGATTGTATCATCACAATGATCGCTCTCTGAAATTCCATTTTTATCGATTAAATGGCACGAGAAAAGAGGCATGCTTCTTTAGTTTAGACTTTAAGAATTTATTGTTAACACTTCTTCATAAATGCATGCAAGTAAATGAAAATTTCGCTCAGTATTCTATACCATGTGACCATGTGCATATTGATGTGGTTTGGTGATTTGATACTGCATCATCCTTATGCCTTTTCCTTATATGGCAATCACATGATCCACTATGTGGCAGCCTTGTGATCTGTGTTTCCCTAAATGACTTTGCGATCCTGTCAACCGTTTTGGAAAATCTTCGACCAATCTACAATCGGACCTCGGTGTACTTTCAAGGGTTATCGTTAAATACTGGATTGGTCGAACATGTTTTTTTATGCTGTCATGCGTTCAAGATGACAATATGTTTGTGAACATTCTAAGGGGAAATTCAAAAGGCAGCCGGGGAGTCGCGTGAGATGATCTAATAATCTAAAATTGATTGTAATATGCATGCGCAGAAAGAAGGTCCGTGAAGTTGGCAGCCTAGCAGCCTAGCAGAGTGAAGTTGGCAGCCTAGCAGCCTAGCAGACTGATTTTTTTTTTATTAAAATTATTGATATCTGACACTAGTATTATACACTAGAAGTCACTTCAAACCGTAAACACTGAATGTCTAGTGATGGTAGATTTATTCCGGATATCTCATTTTATTAAACTTTTTCAACCAAAATGTCCCGAAAATTGCACTGAACATATCAATCTGGCCCTTACAAATATGAGAACTTTCATATTTGGGGTGAGGGTGGGGGGGGGGGGGGGGGGAGGGAACGATGGTGTTCATTTTGGGTTGCTACGCTGCTAGACTGCTGGAAATGTGAAGTTGGCAGTCTGGCAGCCTAGCAGCCTAGCAGAGTGAAGTTGGTAGCCCAGCAGCCTAGCAGCCTAGCAGACTGATTTTTTTTTATCAAAATTATTGATATCTGACACTCGTATTATACACTAGAAGTCACCTCAAACCGTAAACACTGAATGTCTAGTGATGGTAGATTTATTCCGGATATCTCATTTTATTCAACTTTTCCAACCAAAATAGCCCGAAAATTGCCCGCAACATATCAATCTGGCCCTTACAAATGTGAGAACTTTCATATTTGGGGGAAAAACGATAGTGGTCATTTTGGGTTGCTACGCTGCTAGACTGCTGGAAATGTGAAGTTGGCAGTCTTGCAGCCTAGCAGCCTAGCAGAGTGAAGTTGGTAGCCTAGCAACCTAGCAGACTGGGAGAACTTTTTGCAAAATTATTGATATCTAACACTAGTATTAAAAACTAGAAGTCACTTCAAACCGTAAACACTGAAATTTTAGTGAATAGAGATTTGTTCCGGATATCTTTATTCAACCTTTTCGACCCAAATGTCCCGACAATTGCCCGCAACATATCAATCTCGCCCTAACAAATATGAGAACTTATATCTTTTGGAAAAAAACGATAGTGGTCATTTTAGGATGCTACGCTGCTAGACTGCTGGAAATGTGAAGTTGGTAGTCTGGCAGCCTAGCAGCCTATCAGAGTGAAGTTGGCAGCCTAGCAGCCTAGCAGACTGAACACTAGTATTAAACACTAGAAGTCACCTCAAATCGTAAACACTGAAATTCTAGTGAAGGTAGATTTGTTCCGGATATCCCCTTTTATTTAACTTTTCCAACCAAAATGTCCCGAAAATTGCCCGGAACATATCAATCTCGCCCTTACAAATATGAGAACTTTAATCTTTTGGGAAAAAAACGATAGTGCTCATTTTAGGATGCTACGCTGCTAGACTGCTGAAAATGTGAAGTTGGCAGTCTGGCAGCCTAGCAGCCTAGCAGAGTTAAGTTGGCAGCCTAGCAGCCTAGCAGACTGATTTTTTTTAACAAAATTATTGATATCTGAAACTAGTATTATACACTAGAAGTCTCCTCAAACCGTAAACACTGAAATTCTAGTGAAGGTAGATTTATTCTGGATATCTCATTTTATTAAACTTTTTCAACCAAATTGTCCCGACAATTGCCCGCAACATATCAATCTGGCCCTAACAAATATGAGAACTTTAAACTTTTGGGGAAAAAAAACGATAGTGGTCATTTTAGGATGCTACGCTGCTAGACTGCTGGAAATGTGAAGTTGGCAGTCTGGCAGCCTAGCAGACTGATTTTTTTTTATCAAAATTATTGATATCTGACACTAGTATTATACACTAGAAGTCACCTAGTAGCCTCATTTTTTATGTAGGATTTTTTTTTTTGATATCTGACACTTGCATTATACACGACATATAAATTCATCCGGGCATCTTGATTGTTGGAATCGTGAAGTTGACAGCATAGCAGTCCGCACGTTTCTCAACTTAATTATTACTATCTGGATAATAGCAACTAAATTGAGAGTAATATAACTACGAAATAGATCGAAAAAGGCATTTTTATTTTTCTGTGGTGAACCATGTTATCTTTATTAATATTTTCGGGACGTAAACATACTGAAGACAAATCAAAATATTCTATTTCACTTTATTCTGTTTGCACCATGCATCGTTGAATGTGCACTGGCATGTACGCGTCTCTGGTGTCATATGTTTGATAAATATCGCAGCCACTTGCTATTTATTTTTTAAAACCGAACAAACAACAAAACATTCTCATCAACAATTTATCACTTAACAATGTAACAAGAATAATGAAAACCAAAAATGTTTTTTCTAAGAAATTGACATTATGCTTTACATATTTGTAACCAAATTAATCAGGTCCTTGATCCGTTCATAGCCTACATGTGACCTGTGACGTTTAAAGGTACCATGCGACAACACCATAAAATCTATTTTGAGAAACAGACTATTACCGACAGTGGTACAAAAATGTTACATTTAAAAAATGATAATAAAGTAAGGCTAATCTTGTCGAATCATTCTTGAGTCATAAAATAATACCAAACTGTTCAGATGGATTATGGATCAGTGATATGTTGCGAAAATTTTACATGGTACCTAATACTGTGACGGGTCAACTGTCATTTAAACATTTTATGACACGTTCTTTGAATCAGACATATAAACTGTCGGTTTAATGAATAAAATACCAACTAGAGGCGCTTGAGCGCCTGATTCGCCCCACAGGCCTGAATATCCTGATAATTATTATTAAAGGATGATAAGGCTGTTTTAAAAAAAATCATGATCAATGAATGATATGTTGAAAATTGACCTCTGCCTGTTAAAACCCTAATTATCATCCAATCACAATAATTTTGTGAAGTCTGATAATGGGTCAAGCAAGGATCATTCCAGTGAAATTTGGTTGAAAACCAAATATAAAAATTTTATCACTAACAGAATTTTACTGCAAAATATACTGGTGCTTTGTCTGCAAAATTTAGAATGATCTCATCTGTCCGCCTTTCATTAAACACTACTAGAAAAATTTTACTTCACAATAATTTTTTGTCATCAAAACAAAATTCTTACTAATGATAGAGAATTAGATATTCAATCCAATATATTTGTTTTATTCTGCTCAATTCCTTAGATTGCAGTCAACTCAACTCTAATTACCCCTATTTGAACCTCAGTAGAACAGATCATGTTTTACACAAATTGTCCTCATTGTGCAGTCACCCTTCGTTCAACTAAACTGGGCAATTCTCAGGGGGTAATCTCAGGCTACCTATTTCAGCTAATGTTTCCTTACATTTCGATTTCAACAAAGGTTTTGTTCCTTCCAATCTACAATTTTTACACTAATTAATTTTCTTAAGTGTAGAAAAAATCATCATTTATGTGACACTCGAAGGGTGACCAAATATTCACTTTTTATGTTAAATGTTCTCTGCCAATAAAATACATTATGTTCATCTTATCAAAATATTTTAAGCAGTGGTACAACTTTGCAGAAATAAAATTCCTATGATATTTGGTTGAATCCATCTGTTTAAACTTTGAGAAAATTTCTTTTTCTCTATATTGGATATTCCATCATATAACATATCTAAAGAAATGACCTCTGTCCATGAAAGACATATTTTTCATTTGACCACAATAGTTTTTGTATACTGATAAAGGATCACTAGAGAAACATGGAAATTAGCCACGCTTACTTAAGCCATGATTTTTCAAATGATTAAAATTTTTTGAAGGAATCTGATAGAGGGTCACTAAAGGAACACTTCTGTGAAATTTGATTGAAATCCATTCAGAACTTTATGAGGAGGAGATTTTTAAAGTAAAAGTTTACGGGCGGTCGGATGGACGGACGGACGGACGCACAGACGCACGGACGACGGACACACCGACATGACAATAGTCCGCTGGCCTTTTTGCCAGTGGAGCTAAAAATAATATTACCTACATAGGTAGTCTGACTCATCCTCCAAAGAGTCAGTTGATGCACTTTCCAACAATTTATTCATTTTCTGAATTGACTGGTTCACAAGTTCCGATGTATGTTGTTGATTCAGTGCACCACAAAATACTTTCCATGTACTTATCGCAGGTCTCAGAGTGCTAGTATTGAGAAGAAGTGGCATCATTCTCATCAGAATTTCTCTTAATTTCTTATCCTTTACCTTTTCCTTTAATTTTGTCCGAACTGCCCTTAGAATGTGTGCACAGCAGACATGTACGATTGTGAATTCACACTCCTTCTTTCCTTCGCATACTTTGTGACAAATAGTCGTGGATGTTTTGGTTGTTAAAGCACAACAAGGAGCTGTGAATAAGAGCCCAAGAAAAGTCTACTTCTATCATTGTGGGATTCATTTTAGGGCCCAACGCTCCTTTCAAGGCTAACAATGGTCGAATGACATAATTTATCCCATGATGATCAGACAGAAATTCCAAAACCGAGACGACAGGCATATTTGTCTCTCTTATGACCATGGCATAATATAGTACTCTTTTCTCGCGTAACTTTTTGACGACCTGTCCTGTTGCGTCAAAATAAAATGTCCATGTCCCTTTTTTGATTGAATATCTGGCAACTGAAATGGAATCTTCGGTAAATAATGTTGTCATAAATGGAATATAACTTATTTCCTGTGTATACGAGAGAGCGCATGTGCCACTTTCACCTTTCGCGTATTTAGCCTCTTGCTCAAATACGTCCCGCATAATGACCAATTCTGTTAAAAAGTCTCCGGGTGAATAATATCTTCTGTATTAAGTTCAGCTTTGGCCTTTCTAAAAACGTCCTCAGACTGCATTTGTAAAATTTCTACCCAAAATCTCTTTCTCTGGCATTTGACTGTAGGAGCTCCAGAAGAGATTGCTAGGTGTTTCCGGTTTTAGCTTCTTATGCGCTTCCTGTCTTCTGGGACCACTGATTTGTCTTTTATGTGACACGCTTTCTTCATGTTTTGTCCTTTCTTTCACTAATTTTACATTTACCGAAATATCACTCTCTCCTTCTGGCAATTGCACAATTTTATAATTCCATATCCCGCAATTTGGGAATTTACAGTCTGCTCTTGCAAACATGTAACACTTTGTATTACTTGATGGAGTGTCTTTGCTTTGCTGTATTTTATGGTATTTGATTTAAGCACACATTCAGGTATAACCCGATTAAACTTTTCAGCAAAGTGATGGGTCCATCCTTTTTCATATTTTTGTTACCGATCCAATGGGTAGGGACGGAACCTTCCAAAATCCTCTTTACTAAAAGTTATTTTAAACTCTTTCGGAGGAGACGAACTGTGGCTTTCTCCTGATTCAACTGTTTCTTCACTATCTACTGATTCTTATTCACTTTTTCTGTTTTCGCCAGCATCCCCTTGTTCACTTTTACCTGAATCTTTCTCACTTTTCCCATTTTCGCCTTCATACCTTTCTTTACTATCTACTGATTCTTCCTCGCTTTTTCTGTTTTCGCCTGCATCCCTTTCTTCACTATCTACCGATTCTTCCTCACTATTCCTGTTTTCGCCTGGGCCCTTTTCTTCACTATCTACTGATTCTTCCTCACTTTTCCTGTTTTCGCCTGCACACCTTTGTTCACTATCTACTAATTCTTCCTCACTATCCCCTTTATCGCATGCATCCCTTTCTTCACTATCTACTGATTCTTCCTCACTATTCCCATTTTCGCCAAGGCCCAAATCTCCACTATCTACTGATTCTTCCTCATTATTCCCATTTTCGCATAGGCCCCAATCTCCACTATCTACTGTTTCTTCCTCACTCTTCCCTTTTTTGCCGTCATCCCTTTCATCACTATCTACTGATTTTTCCTCACTTTTCCTTTTTTTGTCTGCATCCCTTCCTTCACTATCTTCTGATTCTTCCTCATTTTTCTGTCTTCGCCCGTGCCCCTTACTCCACTATCAAATGATTCTTCCTCACTAGTCGAACAGACAGTTGAATCTGAATACAGCTGAGATTGCTTTACATCTTTCACTGAAATGAAAAATGTGTATCTATGCTTTTAAAAATATTGACGTTTATCCTTTCGCGAATAAGTGCCATATGACGTCCTATTAAATATTGACTTTGGAACATTGTGTAAAAAAAGCAAACAAAATAAAATATTTATGACAAGCAATTTCTTCTTTTTTCCACAAACTTTACGTCCCAGAAAACGGAGAAATAAAGTTTTGTTCATTTGAAATCGTTACCTGCAACATTTTTAAATTTGGAAATGTGAAAAAATTTGCAATTTGGAAAAAGAATTGCTTTGAAAGAATTTAACAGATGATCGGGTTCTCGCTAGAATAATTTGAAACTGTAGTGGCCACGAGTCATCGAACCTTTAATCATGAATCTCAAACATACAGAGAAAATCGTAAAAAACGATCATGTATGTATGTAAACATTATTGGAAAGACGAAATTTCTCAGCATTTATTTTCTTTTTTACAAATATTTTTTTTCTTTTTTATGCCCCCGATAGGGAGGCATCATAAATTTGACTTGTCCGTCCGTCCGTCTGTCCGTCTGTCCGTCTGTCCGTCCGTCCGTCATTCCGTCCAAAAACTTTAACATTGGCCATAACTTCTAAATCAAAGCGGTGTCGGGGGCATTGTTATCTTACAGTGACAGCTCTTGTTTGACATGAAATACATCATAACCACTCTATTTGGTAATACATGTACATTCAGCACTGTAAACCCGCTTCGCTTTTTAGAAAGTCAGTTCAGTGCCACTACAACTTCAAAAGTTCCCCTTTAACTTAATGTCTTGTAATCTGTCACCAAACAGAGGGAATTCTATGTGTTTTATGTAAAATAAATAGATAAAAGATTTTGAGAAAAAAAGAAGTTTCTCATCTTGAGCAATTTCTTCTTTTTCTATAATGTCTTCATACACGATCATTTATGAACATATGTATGGACATTGTATGTTTGAAATTTATGAATAATGACTTGACGTTTGGGGCCACTACAGCTTCAAATTATTCTGCGGGGCACACTGATAAATCTATACGTACATTCTTAACCTCCCCCCTCCCCGGTCCCAAAGACCCCGATTTCAAAATAAAATGTAGTATTTCAGGCAAGCGCATTTTCCACGCTTTACTACGAATTCCAGAAACTTTACACCAACCATCCTAGGACATGGCGTACACCATCGATGTGTTCCCGAGTGACTAGTAATTTTGTTACGAACCGATTTACTACTTTGTGTCGCGATTTACGCCGAAGTACCCCGAAATCTGAATTCGTAGTACTTCGGTACGAAATCGCCGAAATTCGTAGTTCATCTGCGTAGGTGTGTGCAACCGAAGATACTTGACATGTATCTCCTCGTAGTTCATCAGCAAGAATCGGGGCTACTCTTAGTACTTCGGCGTTAATCGGGCTTCATCATCGAAGCAGATACGCTTGAGCTTTACCCGAATTACTACGAGAGACACAGATTTTCTAATACGAACATCTAGGATGTACACCGACCCACGCCGACTTTTGTACGATTTTCGAATTCGGTGAGAAAAAAATTCGCATCTTCAATTTCTGTCCGCATTTATTTTTGTTCCCGATTTGATGCCGATTTCAAGTAGGGTTTACTACGACTGTCCAGAGTCACGCCGATTTTACAAGTATTTTGAAATTTTCGAAATAGGGATCAAATCGAGGTCTGTGAAACCGGGGAGGGAGGTGTACATACCGGTTTTCTGGCTATACTCATGTCCTCTTTTCTTCTTTTTCTTTCGCATTATAGCCACTTACTTTCTGAGTGTCTCCATCTGTGCCAAAAAATATTTAAGTATGCCTAATTAAGATAAGAAAGCACTCGATATTCCAAGGGAACTGTAATCTTTCAGAAAGTAGCATTTATCCAATCAAAGTACTGAATGTACTGAAAGTTAGCAAAGCATAGATATTTTAGTAATCTTCCTTTTAAAAATTGGTTATGGTACAAATCAGTGTTAAAATAAAGCGAGGAATTAAAATGCCTACTCTCGAATGAGTTCTTATTTGAACTTATTTGCAGAGTGAAAATTCTGGTCAAGCTTAGTCATTACTTTGCAAACATGTGACATTCTTAGAAATTCACAACCCAATACACTATACAACCGTGTGTGTGAAAAATTTCTCATAAATCCCGAGTATTCTTTCCTTTTTTCTATTCAAATATTCTCATTTTCTAATTGAGTCCCCTTTCCGACATTAAAAGTATTCTGGTCATTGTTTATCACGGGTGAGCCAAATTTTCATGTCCCTACGTTTGTATTTTCATATGAACTTTGCTCTGTCAGAAGGTTTTATCATTTTAACTAACATACTGACCAAGTTTCATTATAAATGCGCTACATGTATGGCCCATATAATGTACACAAAGAAAGTGCCACAAGGTATCCTTTCTCGTGTTTTCATATGAAATATTTCAAATTATAATTCATACGGTTCATCTAAATGACCTGACAAACATTATTATCCAATATTCATGAATTGTCGCCCCTATTATATTAAAACTAAAGAGACTTGAAGACGACCGACGCATTCCTTGGCTAATTTTGCCTGAGACTCTGTTTATTTTCCGTCAGTGAAATCTGTAAATCACCGATGATCGACGAATTCCGCCAATTAGCATTGATATTTAACTGTTTACTGTGGGCATGTGTAGTACTCAAACATGTAGTGTAGAGATAAAGACATCCGCCTCTGAAGCAAGAGAACCCAAGTTCAAAGCGACTAAGAGATAGTATATTTTCTTCCTTTTTTCCGTCTAACAATCACATAATATTTTTCAGACGGGGATTGTTTAGGGGTTTATCCACTTTCATGTAAAATAACATCTTCACGAGTCAAGGGGTATCGAATCGATAGGCTCTTCTCGAATACCCCTTGACTGAATGAATAGGTAAATTCTGTACGATTTATTTTTAGCCGACCAGTCAAAAGGTCAAACGCGATTTCTGTAACTACCAATCAGAGAGCTTCTTTCAAACAACATCTGTACCATTTAATATCTATGGCAACCTTTTGTGTACCGACGACTGTGTAGATAAACCCTTCATTCCTGGGGTTTAAAGAAAATGTTTCGCTTTTTTTGTATGTTTTAAATTGGTGACTGGTTGATTTATAAGATAAACAAAATATAATTCAATTCCTTTTATCATAATTAATATGAATGCTAAGATTTGGTTTTCATTTTTATTGAACATTGTCTTTATTCTTATAATATTTTTATGTAAACTAAAATTAGTCTATTTGCAATATATGAAAAAGAAAGTATTGTTTTTTAATTACACCCTGTCCTCAATGTCGTGCATTTTTATCAAAACTTAAATTAAACATGAGCGCTAACCAACGGTCAAGTTAAGGCACTACTAGATGACATGAAATGGTTTTGAGTAAATCTATTTTCCACCACTACCACACACATACCAACATCCCGCCGCGTCATAAAGCAAATTCCGTAATATATTTGAGAGAAAGAAAACGGGGAAAAAAATTAAATCATTTGAAGAAGTAATTTTGAATAAGTAACAAGTAACAAATTTCAGCAATATAAATAATCCTCAAATTGTTCAATAGATTAGAAGAAAAGTTTGACCCCACCCCACCCCCACCCCCCCTTATTAAAAAAAAAGAATAATAACATAAAATATGAGGCAGAATTGGCGAGTTTGTTATTTTTTGTTTTATATTGAAAGCAAATAAATATATAGAATATAGTCATCGGGCGACCAAAACTACTTAACTAAAACTTGAATAAGCTGTAGCCACGAGATTTTTGACTGCCCAACCACAATACGGGAATATTTCAAATATATAAGAAATGAAAATCAAATAATCCCCCTTACGAGCTTAAAATATGAGGGGTGGGGGGTCTGAAACTGCAGACATAGGTCTGAAACATAACAGGATAAATACTTTTTATGGCGAAAGCGTACGTTGGACACAAAGTCATGTCAATAGCCCGCTGGCATGAGGCAAGTAAATCTAAAGAGAAAAGTTTTTTATCCTTTAAGATGTGTTAAGTTTGCTGTAAGTAAAACAATACCTTGTCATTTGTTTGGTCCCCACTTGCTGGTTTAATCCATAAATTCCGGATTCGAAACAATTTTCCATCAATTAGTCAACGTCTACATCTGGTCGGACGTTTACAAACCATTTCACTGACACAAAAGATACAGCAGTAGAACAGTTGCTAGGTAGTTACGCGCTTATTGCTCTAAGACACGGTATATGAAAGGAAGCGTGTTTCTAAAGGTTGCCGTCGTCCGTTTGATGTGGGGAAGGCGCCGCGCAATGCCAGCTTAGAGTTGTGTACTGCGTTGACCAGAAAGTGTCACGTGTCTGTTAAACATTTGTCTTATATGCAAAAATGTGTTAAATAATTTACACATTTGACATTCTTGAGATCATTGAAACATTCATAAAATCAATATTTCTTATTGACTTATTTCACACCTTCAAGAGCACAAGTATAACTATACATGTACTTTGCAATATAGAAGGTGTTGACAAAATTTATTTTGAAAACAGTATATTTTTGTCTTTTCATACCATTTTTGATCTTTTTATTATCATTTTTTTTGTAACAAGTCAAGTATGAAATAGAAAACCAAATGGAGGATATTTTCCAAGTCATGCCCCTTTTGATAAGTACCAATAATGGCCTCACAACATACAGTTTGGTGAATAGCAGTTTGTTTACTACATTTTAATAAAAAGAAGTAGAATAGGAGAAGTTATGACATAACTTATAGATTTAAAGGGAAATTATAACGAATCAAAGAGCAAGAAACACAGTATTTTGAAATGATTGTACCCTATTTGTAAAGCATTTTTTTTTTTTCAAAAGTCTCTCAAACACCCCTCACATCTTTATTTGCTAATATATCGTAAAAAGTCCATACAAAGAATAGTGTAGTGTAGAACAGGGAAATGTTCGCGTCAAGGAATGCTCAGGTTTTCCTGCACATGGTCCTATTTGTGGCGTTTTAATTTATAAAAAGAAAGGTTTGATTTCAATAGATCTAGGTGAAATGGATTTAATCTCGTATTATGCACTTATACATTCATTTATACTTGCCAATCGCCGTAAATGATATGTGAATAAATCTCGATGTCAACTTGCGATATAATATAATGTTAATTTCACACTAAGACTCAGCGTATGAGATTATTTGCGAAAATAAATGTATTTTTGTCTTATTAAGCACACAAGTAAATAATCAATTGAGTTTGAAATTCAGGGAAACATAGAAATCTTGTCCATTCTAATAATTTATATCGCTTAGGAACTTGAAAATATATTTTGTGGGTTTTTTAAGATTTAACTTTCATTGCAATTAAAGTTTGTGATAAGTAACCGGTTGCTTGTTCGCAGCGTTTATAAGTCAGTGAAGCTAACCACCCCGCGAAAGACGATTGTAACTTTAAACGCGCGAAAGCATTTCCAAGTTTACAGCAAATTGTAAGTATTACCGAGATATTGAAATTTGGACAAATTAGACAGATACAACCCAATAATTGGCGGCTAAGACATGTTCGCACGAAAGACTAGCAACACCTTTAGCATCCAAGTCCTGTGACCTGTCCAATGCTCAGGAAAAAAAAGGCATCTGAAAGCGCATCAGAAATTGTACCCTCCACAACAAAGCGAAGCGTATCTAAGAGTGAAACGTTCGCGATCATACTGTTTTTCTGAACCAATGAGGGTACTGACAGCTTTCAATATGAACAGTTTTCTAGCAAGTTGCCCTGAACCTACTGTCAACGTTTTCCAAAACGACACGTTACAAGGTAATACAAATTTCTCAACTACATCTAAATCTTATCTATATTATCATTTCAGTCGAATAAAACTATTTTGAATAAAACAAGGTAATATTTTAGATATGATTTAATATCACAAATACCAATACTTTTCTTAACAGATATCATATCATGCATGTTCGTCAGATTGTTCGCTGTAGCGAGGGCCTCACCGTTCTATTTCGAAAAGCAGTCGGCAACGTTCTACAAGAATTTTGAGACAAATGTGACAAATCAACGATACATAGGATTTCTCGTAGATCGTTGACGTGTCGATAAACTTTAGCTAAAAATTGAAATTTAACGATCTAGTCAGCGACTTAATCCATCGACCATCTTCTTTTTATTCTTTTTCTCATATTTCTATATCTTTTTGTCCTTTTTCCGTCAGATTTTGGCGACCAGTCGTCGACATTTTGCTTAGAAGGCGATAAGAAGACAGGTACAACGCTAGCGTTGTATTTTTTCTAATCGAAAAATGAAAAATAGGATGCGCCTACGCGATAGCCTTGCAACAGTTGACATAAACACGGAAAAGTTGGTGATCCTTTGGTAAGTAGTTGGCGGACTCTTGCCGATTATTCGCATAGTGCAACATTTCGGCGATAATTTGAGATTTTTTTAGATGAATCGGGAATAAATTGATCTTTGAAATTTAAATAATTCAACACATTGAAATTTGTGCAATAACCGAGCTCCGCATAATAAGTGTAATCTTTACCTCCGTTAACTTCTGAATATTCTGTAGCTACGTATTTCGGTAGTCCAAAATGACTTGCCTCTTGTTTTATGTCTACGGGGAAATATTATATCTGATAAAATTATGAATTGATATGATTTTTTAAGAGATGGTTATCGACTTCAATTATATACCCATTCTTCTGATTGAGGCGATTTGTCACCAAACTTATATAAGATTTGTTGCATAAATTTCAAAATCGGGATCGCCCAAGATGTTCGTGAGAGAAATCCATACTCAACATTTTCAAAAAATACATTACAAAATTTAGATAAAAATCTTGCGTATCCAGACATGTGAAGATAGGTTAGTGTTAAGGTTCATGTAAAGTGTTTGAGGCCCAATTTTAAAACACTTCATTTGCCAAGAAAAAGGCAAATGTCCAGGTATATTGTATATCAAATTGAAGCTATTTATGAGCACAAGGAATTAAGCAACATAAAACTGCCAAAGTTATAGCGGTATAGCAAAACATTGTGGAAAAGGGTCATTTTGTACAGAACAAGCAACTGCATGACTGTTGGATAAAATTAGCTCATATTTTAACAAATTAAAGTCTAAAGTACGACCCAGGTACTACTACAATCGTTGGTATAAAACTCGAGCCCAAAACGTAGTTATGCAAGCAATTTATTTTGACTTATTTTATAAACACATATGTCATATATGTCATTCTTATTTTTTAAACGTGTAGATCTTTTTAAGGTATGGTGTGTTATCACAACATGAATAGAAATTGATAGTTTATTTACCTGTAAGGTTGTTTAGCAATATATCAATTTCAATTTCATTGAATCATATATATAAAAAAAAATATTATAGATCATTGAATTCAAAAACTATAATTTGAAATAAATTGCAGAAAATATTTCACAATATTATGGTGTGCTGTTGCACCATACCTAGCATCTATTTTGAAAACAGTCCAAACCGCTTTGACAAGTATGTTTTCAAAATAAATGGAAATTGGTTGTTTCAAAGGAGCTTTTTGAGACCGAGTTTTATATCAACAGTTGTAGTACTACCTGGGTAGTACTTTAGACTGTACTTTGTTAAAATATGAGCCAATTTTATCCAACCATCATGCAGTTGCTTGATCTGTACAAAATGTCCCTTCAGTCTGCTAGGCTGCTAGGCTGCCAACTTCACTCTGCTAGGCTGCTAGGCTGCCAACTTCACGGACCTGCAGATGTGAACGGAGTTACCCACTGGTGGTAGTAAACAAATTTCACATTTACCGCTACAATAATAAATTAACCATAAAATATCGTTATCCCATTAATAAATGTGATAAACTCGTGCAAAAAACCATATACAATAAGAAAAAAGTATTTGTTGTTTCAAGTAAAAGAGAACATTTGTTTTTTGTAATCGAATTGTTCTGCACTATTTTCGACGCCATTATGGAACCCAAGTAACACCGGCCTGACCCAGGATCAGAAGCGTCGAGGTTGAAAGGTTAAAATGACATCACTAGTGTCGAAACCGAGGTCGTTCTGATAAACGACAAATATTTTTTTCTTATTTTTTTTATAGTATTTTGCAGGAGTTTATCTCATTTCTTAACGGGATAACGATATTTCATGGTTAATTAATTATTGTAGCGGTAAATGTTAAGTTTGTTTACTACCACCAGTGGGTAACTTCGTTCACATGAATACCCCTTCTGCGCATGCATCTTACAGTCAATTTTAGATTATTACGTCATCTCACGCGACTCCCGGGCTGCCATTTGAATTTCCCCAGAGAATAACAGGTTAGTTTTAAAATATCAATATTATCTGGTCGAGGTTTGGAGATTTATCATGACGAGACTTGGCCGAGTCATGATAATTTCTCACAGCCGAGACCAGATAACATTGATATTTTTAGACGCTTACATGTTATTCTTTTCATCATGCAATCTTTTTTGGTGCTTGATTATAATTAACCCTTAAAAATCAAAGAAATTCAGGTAAAGTATATCCAAATTGTTTCTAAAAATAGACTGCCTGATATCATGTTATGTTATCAGACAATTGATATAAGGTCAATACAGGCTTCGTTGCATTATAAACTATTATTCATGACAGAAATCCATATCACCAAAGAAACTGGAAGCAAAGTATAATGTATCCTGTTTATATGCCACCGAAGCTGGTCTTGTATTTGTATCATTCCGTCAGTCTGTACGTACGTCTGTATTTTTTTGTGAACGCAACTCCTCCTGCATTTTATGGTCGATTTGTATGATTTTTAATTGTGCGGAAGCACAATAAGAGTGGTTCTACCAGGGTTGTATCTAATGGAAATTTGCAAAACCTACCTTTTTTCCAACTCATATCCATTGTGTAGACACGTCTGACAGTTTGTTTCAAAAATTGCTAGCATAAATTGGGCCTATTGTTTTCTCTGATTATTAATTCAAGTTCTATTAACAGTGTATTCCATGAAGGGTTTAATAGTTCATTAATTTAGCTTAATAACAGAATATTAACATTAGTTTACTAAAATACAGCTGTAAATTTGCACTTCGTACCTATGAGGGAAAAAGCTACAGAGATGGATTGTGGGATGAATTACATAATACCCTCTCTTTGGAATAACCCCTTATAATTCACCTATTAACCTCTTCACTTTCTACAAAGTGTAAGTATGTGCATTGTGTCACCCCTCTCTCCCTCTAGCTTTATCTTGGTGTATTTGTCTCTGTCTGCCTGTGATTTACCTACATGCACATTTCTGAAAACTTATAAATACAACTTTTTAAGATGTTGCATGAGATCACACCCAAAGAACTGTTACAACAGACAAATACCTCTGCATGCAAACATGTTAAGGATTCGCAATGAAAACAGTCACGATTTCTGTACTAAAGGAAAACAAAAACGCTACGCATTTCAAAATAAAACCTTTTATCCACCGAATTTAAAAAAAAAAGACAAGTGTAGCTTTTACAGTCTGATACTCCGCATAATCATTTATTTTCATATCTTACCCTGCAAATAACTTGAATTTTGAAGATTAAGGGAAATTAGAAGTAATGTGTGTCATTTTCCAAAGTAAAGGCATTATAAGCTTTTAGAATGAGTTTCATATTGGAAATTCATGCAATCTCAAACAATAATTCCAATTTAATAATTGGTAATATTTTTCCTCCCTATTATCACAACTGAAAATAAAAAAAGATCGAAAAAATAGAATGAAATATATGTTACGGTGCATGACAGAGAGTGTTACAGTATAGTAACTACATCACTAATATAGGTTACAGATTCTTAGTGAAAACATTTGGTATGTTTTATGTATTTGAGTGGGATTTATTAGCTATTCTAGCTATGATTTCCTGTCTGTCCGTATGTCTATCTGTCCGCCCGTCTGTTAACATGCACTTATTTTCCCAAAAGAGTCCACAATCTCTATCCGATTTACTTCAAACTTTCACATAATGATTATACCAACATTAGAAGGAAACAACAAGGAAATTTAATTACAATATACTCCTTGAGGCATTAGAGTCAGGGCGGTGAAGTATTAATGCAAAAAAGCCTTATGATAATTGGTGAAATTAGCCCAACCCTTGAACTCAAATTTAAGAACTGGTTCTATATCTAGCACAAGAAGTTCAAGAAGTAGTTCTAGACCTGGTTCAAGAGCTAGTTCGACTGTTCTTGAATTGCCAATTCACGTTCGAGAACCAGTTCTTGAACTTTTCGCAGGGGAAGGAGGCGTTAGAGCGTCCCAGGCTCTTGTGGACGTCCTGTGATTTCGAAAAGCTTAAAAAGTAATCAAAGTGCTGTCAGCACTGTAAATCGTACATCATTGAGAGGCTGGGATAGTGCAATAGTTCGCCAATCAAAAGGGCTCAAATTTGGACAATAAAAGTTGGTAAAATCTTTAAATTTGTGAGTTTTTTGTCTTAACACTCCATCTTTTCGAGGACATCGCCAGCTCAGAGTAAATATACTGAGTTCCTTAAGAAAGTGTGCACTTTCACTTTTTGCATTTCTCTTAATTTTTAACAGTTGGAGGAAGATTATCGAGTAAGTTTCATACCATGCTTTAGTCAAGACCTTTTGAAATTAAAAGTCAAATCAGTTTTGTATAAAGTACCGAATGCTGCATACGCGCAGGCAGAGCTTAAATTGTTGAGATTTGACCTCATTACAACTTTTTCTTTGGTAAGAGCTATGTGTTAATGTTGCATTATAGAAGCCATTCCAAGCCATTTCCAAACAAAAGTTTTAATTTTTAATGCAGACGTTACGTGTACGTCAACGTTAGACATTGCTACGTTTTTTTGTCCGTTACTTGCCATTGAATGGTGCTATGGCGTTGTATTTCATCTAGATTTGCTTATTAAAGGCCTTACAAAATGATGAACTCGATTTCGATTGGAACATGAATGCCCAATCAATATTAATGACGTTATAATTCTGATAAGGTTCGATGTTGTTCAACGGCGTTTATTGGTAGTCAAACTACGCTGTAGCACCGTGCATAATTGTATTGAAGATGTGATTTTATGCTTAAGAAATCCGCAAAGATTCAACTGAATGCATTTTCATACCAATTATTCGTCTAACGCGTGATGCACATGCAAAATGTGCAAAATCAAATGGCTCGCATAAGCAAAAAATGTTTGCTCATCGTGCGATTTTTGTTTTCAAATGATATTTGCACATACTCTTGGGGAAAGTCATGCGACGTTTCATGACGATTGATTGTGTAATTTCATAGATATTCAAAATTCAAAAGTGCATACTTTCTTTTGGAACTAAGTATATATTTACACAGATGATTTTACATTTCTGTTAGTTAATTGACAAGTTTGTTTTTTTGTTTACCTGTGTTGAAACAAATCTCTTATTAATATATTACTTTATAGGGCCGGAGCCACGAGTGAAAATATAGCTTTTGTTGTTCAAAAATGAAAATAAATCGATCTTACTCGAAAAACAAACGATTATTCCAGTTCTTTATTGCAAAAATAAGATAAAATGTGAAATATCTAGGACATCTTTTCGTAAAGCGCGTCATTTTGCGCGTGATTGCTATGCAACGTTAATTGTGACGTCACTTATTTCGCCCGTATAGATGACGTCAGATAGTATGAAATGCACAAAAGCAGGGTATAAGTTTTTGATAATTATACTGCTTTTGCAGTGAGATTATCGAGTAAAAATCTACCGTTATTTCTCGATAAACCACCGAAAAGCATTAAAGAATGTTAGATTTATTTGAATTCAAATTCAATAAGACATGATTGAGTGATTGATCGATTGATTGATTGATTGATTGATTGATTGATTAATTGATTGATTGATTGATTGGGAGCCATCTTGTTTTACGAATATATATGACGGATAACTGTACATATTATATCCCCGGATTTTTATGACCTTAACATTTTTTCTTTGACTTCAGGCCTATAACATTATATGTGTCGAAGGAAATCATATGTAAAGTCTACTTCATTCTTTTTTAATCTTTGCTAGAGTTAAAAACATCGTAAAATTGGCAAGCTGACTGATTTCTTTTAATGATTTCGAAATGACATTGAAGGAGCGAGAGGAGCGAATTTTAAACGAAATTAAATGGGAGGTTATATTGTATCGATAAGTTCGTCCATGTTGACAAAATAAGCGATAATTCATTACCTCCCTTTAAAAAAATCAACGCATTTTTCTGTTTTTGTTTCTTTTTGGTCTAACTACCCGCTTTAAAATCCTAATTCAATAATAAAAATGTACTACGATTTGGTCCATTCGAAAAAATTGCTGATCGTTTTCAACCATTTCGAATTGTTTTTAACGATTTTGTGGCGGTTTACAGTGACTTTAGAGTGAATGAATGACACGCTGAGTGAGCGATTTTAAAATTGATTTTGATCGTGGTAAATGTCAATTTCAGGATGTTGCTAACTATTTACTGTCTATTACCTAGGGTTAACGGTAGTATACCATGGACAAGACAAACTGAGAGGGTGGCAAGATATACAACGTTGGACCACAAAAGGCAACCCCAATTACTTAACAGGTACGATTGAAAATATTGCGAAATATACAAAATGAATGGATTTGGAATTAACCCTTTCCTGTTTTACAAAATTTTGGACCTGTCCAAATTCAAAGCTTTTGCAGACGAAAATCTAAAGCGGATTTAATTTGAAAAATAACCATTCAGTAGGGTAGAAAATAGTGTGCAAAAAGAAGAAATTGCTTGACAGAAGCAATTTCTTCTTTTTTCACAATGTTTTCTCAATCATAAAATGACAGACACGTAAAAAGCAGAGATTAAACAGCAAAGGGTTAAATCGTAATACAATCTAATGAATGTGCAGAATTTTGAGTGACACAATTCGGGGGCGCACTAGCATTTGAACTAAATGAACGATATTTTTTTATTATGCCTTTGATGAAATAACATACGTGCTATTCTAAAAGAAGACATTTGTATATTCAATAACCGTTTAAGCACTTACAAATGTACGCCAACGAATTAAATAAAAAATGTGCAAAGCGATTTGAATGAGGTTTTGAGTGTGTAGCTCTATTTTGGAGCGTTTGAACGATTTGGTGATAGTTTGGAACTTTGTCTATTGCGAACTAAGCCAGCGATTAAGAATTCTTTTGGGTGAGATGTTCGCCAATTTCACGTTATGATTACCTGCAATAAAATGATTAAGCCCCGCCTTACAAAGCTAATATTTATTGGCAAATCATAATTTTAACGATAGAAAAGAGAGTTCTCGTCTAAGGAACGATCCTGTCCTACGTTCAGGATCGCAAAACGGTGCAAACATTTTTCCAAGTGTACCCCGCTTTGCACGAAAATGCTCGTGCAAAGCGGGGTACAATTGGAAAACTGTTTGCACCGTTTTGCGATCCTGAACGCAGGACTGGCTGAAATTAGACTAGTGGTATGGTACAATTTACACCATCGTGCAAATGACAAAATGATTGATTTTGGAATGATTTTGGAATGGAATTGAATGAGTGTATGAAGCGAGTTATGACTGAAATTAAAGGAAGGTAAACCAATTAGGCTAATTATGTTCAAGATGAACAAAATTAGCAGTAGTAAATACCTCCCTAATAAAACATAAGTAATTTTCTGTTTGTGTGTCTTCGTGGGCCAATTAGACACTTAAATATCAACACAGGACAATAAAATCGTGGAATAATAAGATCGATTTGAACTAAATGTTGAAATGTCTTGGTCGATTTTGAATTGTTTTCTGAAGATTTTTTGAACGTTTTTGATCGATTTGAGTGAGTGTTTCGAGTGAATGAATTGAGCGCTGGGTTACCGATTATGAATGATTTTTATCGGAATGATTGTAAATTTCATGATGTAATTAACCATATTAGAAGAGGTTAAAGATACTTGTAGATATTAAATTGAAAATCAACTATTATACATACCTACCAGGTCTATAATAATTTTCCGATCAAAATTTCACAAACAAGATTGAGAAGGGCCTATCATCTATAATAATTACCCTGTCATGGCTGATCCTAAATAACGAGTCGTTGCACGTAAGGTTAAGGTATATAAGCTTTTATTTACAATGACTTACTTCTATGAACAGTCTACGTAAATAACTGTTTCAAGAATGCTTAAGGAAAGGCTTACGGTCGTACCTACGCAAGGACTCACCACCGACCCTCGGCGATTCAACGGAAAGGACCTGGGGAATGAATGATAAGGACACTGCAATAAAAGCGCGTCATATCGCGTTTTGGTTTACATGACGTTAGAAAAATTACTGATTTACAGCGTTTTGTTATCAAATTATAATATGATAAAAAAATCTCCATAGTCGATCGGAAAGCATTAAGGGAATCTGTTTTATCTTATAACTATACAAATATCTGTGTGATAACAACCAATATGATATTTTTTATGATATCACATAGTTATTTTAAGAACAAAGATCTAATGCAGTTATTTTTAGATACATGCATTTCACTTAAAAACATCGACGAAAACGAGACAAATAGAGGTTATAAGATAAATATTATACATACTTAGTGTATTGTATGAAAAAAAAATTATCTATCTCGGTTGTGAGAATCGATAATTGTCTCGGCAGAGCCTCGACAATGATCAATTCTCCCAACCGAGTAAGATATTTTTTCTTATACAAAACACTAAGTACGTATTATATTTTTCATCAAACTTTTGATCAAAGTACCATCAGAATCCGGATTACATCGAAAATGACTCAAAATTACTTTACTTACGCGCGAGGTAATTCAAATTTACGGAAAGGTTCGAGCGTTGTTCCGAATGAAAAGTCCCGCTGGTCCTCGGAAAATAAAGAGCTAAAACCTCATTTTTATTTCGCACATGAGGTCAAGTAAAGTAGAAACGAATTACATGTATCATGTATATTGAGGATAATCGTTTGTTTCAGTGCAAGATCAATTTATATTTCATTGACTGAACAACAAAAGCGGTTTGGCCTCAAGTGAAAATATAGCTTTTGTTGTCCACGAAACGAAATATCAATCGATCTTATCCGAAAAACAAACGATTATACTATTTCTTTAATGCAAAAGAGAGAAAAAATTAGGACTCATTTTCTTAAAGCGCGTCATTTTGAAGCGCGCCATTTTGCACGCGATTACTATGCATCGTTTATGCATTCGGAACACAAATCGGCCAATCTCAAGATCAACCTCGGATGTACATAGACGGACTATTTTTAAACAGTACGGGAAAACCATTGAAAAACTCGATGACGTCAGTTAAAATGGCGTTAGCCCTCTTAACTGTGAGTGAAAACATTCGACGTCGCCAACGCTTCTCGTTTAAGTCACTGACGTGAAACCATCGAATCCTAATATAAATATCTTTAGATTCTGATTCGTCATTCTCAAAAATTAAGACTTTTCAGCCGTTATTTACTGTAAAAGATATAAATCTACAGTGCTAGTTTTCATCCTCTGTTTCCGGCTAACAAAATGCACGATTTCGTTACATACCCATCCGCCTTACATACATCCGAGGTATGTTGTAGTTTACGGAAATGGCCGAGTGATGTTCCGAATGATCGTTTATGATGACGTTACTTATTGTGATCTGCTTAGGTTACGTATATAGGACGAAATGTTTGAAAGCAGGGTATACGCTTTTGATAATTTCACTGGTTTGGCAGTGAGTTAATCAAAATGATAATCTACCATCATTCTTCGATTAACCACCGAAAAGCCTTAAAACATTAAACTCACGAAACCATATTGATGAATATTACAATATCAAATATTTGTTTCAGAGCAGAATACTTAAACTCGTCGACTGCACGCATGAAGATAGACGGACTTAACTCAATCAACTATACATTGGTTGTCATGGAAGAGAGACCACTTTTTACATGGATCTTGGTCAATATAACGAAAGCAGTTGACACAATGACGAATATCAAACCAAAATATTTCATTTCGTGGGAGCCAAAGAAATTTTATCTTTCAGATAAGGCGAAACAGAAATGTGAAAAGGAAAAGTAAAGGAACGGAAATACCGCCTTATTGTCTTTCGCCTTTAATGTCAAATATTTTGAACGAGACTACGGACCGTCCTGGCAGAAATATGAGCCGTTATGAATCTTGGCCGTTTTGACTTACGAATCGATTTGGAATTGACAGATCGGTGGTCCCGTCCCCTATCGGGAATCCTCCGTGGTTCTACGGAATATACCTCGGGACTGATAAGGTCGCAACCACGAAAGCTTGTCGTATCGCACGTGGGTTTTATAACGTCAAAAGTGTCAACATTCCCGCTAAAGATTAAGCTCAGCATAGCATAATCAAAGGATAATCAACTAAAACTGGGCATATCAAAAATTTAAAAACAAAACGCGTTTAACTGCGTTTTCTTATGGAATTATAATATGCCCGACGAATGTCTAAAGACTATTGAAATGTTTTTAACGAAATGATTTTTAAAAGCGTCTTAACCCCTTGCTGTTTAATCCCTGCTTTTTATGTGCCTGTCATTTTATGATTGAGAAAACATTGTGAAAAAAGAAGAAATTGCTTCTGACAAGCAATTTCTTCTTTTTCCACACTATTTTCTACCCTACTGAATGGTTATTTTTCAAGTTAAATGCACTTTAAATTTTCTTCTGCAAAACCTTTGAATTTGGACAGGTCCAAAAATTTGTAAAACAGGAAAGGGTTAACCGAAGAACTACCATAAGCTGAAATACCTTAAAAATCACCCCTATTTACTTCACTTACGTCCGATGTACTTTTCAGTTTACTGTAAAGTCCGAGCGATAATGTTCATTAAACCCCTTTAAAATGGCCGACGGCCTAAAATATTGAAGCGACATTTGCCAGTCAAATATATTCACCTCAATCAAAGCCATTCTTAATCTTCACCCATCGCCCAAATCATTCATTACAAACACGCATTCAAACCATTCAAAAGCGCTACAAAAAGTTCAAAATGATCTACATTTTAATCAAAATCGATCAAATCATTGCGCAATTTTATTATAATAAGGATTTGGAAGTACCTGTTTCGCCTTAAAAAAAGATACACAAACAGGAAAATACATAGATGATAATTGTTTGTTTCAGTGTAAGATCGATTATATTCATTGAGTGAACAACAAAGCCACCACTCGTGAAAATATTGCTTTTGTTGTTCACGAAATGAAATATTAATCGATCTTACACGAAAAAACAAACAATTATTCTATTTCTTTAATGCAAAAAAGCGACAAAATGTGACATTTCTAGGACATATTTTCGTAAAGCGCGTCATTTTGCGCTTAATATGCAACGTTCATTGTGACGTCACTTATTTCGCCCCGCATAGATGACGTCAGATAGGATGAAATGCAAAAAAGCAGGGCATAAGCTTTTGATAATTATACTGCTTTTGCAGTGAGATTATCAAGTGATAATCTACCTTTATTTCTCGATAAACCACCGAAAAGCATTATAGAAGATGCTTTTATTTTGGGAAGGCTATAAACCATCGCTAATTTAGACGAAATTAGCGATATGTATTACCTTCCTTAAATTCAGAACAGTTCTGTTCTGTTCTGTTCCTTAAATTCAATTCAAATACAATCCATGCAACCATTCAATACCAATCCAAAATCGTTCGAAATCATCAATTTGTCAATGTCAAAACGTTAATTGTTCATTGCAATTCATGGAAAGTATTCTAGACTTTGAGAAAAAACGAACAATTTTTCAAAGAAAAATGAAATCAATATATTATCATATGTTTTATCAATCAAATAAAAAACAATTTCTATGAAATTTTTTAGCTCAATTGAACAGACGTCTGATGTCCGTCATTTTGTCTGCCCGTCTTACTTAACGGATATTATGACAAATTGGACTTTTCATAGAAGTATAGAACGTTGTCTAAAGACACTTTACAAAACCACTTTAATTAATGGTCCAGCGTGAAAATAAGCCCAGTTTTTTGTTATCCCGAATTAAGGGCACTGTCCAACTTCTCTTTCCTATAACTTTTATTTGGCTACAGAAGTACCATTTTTAAATCGGACTGCGAAGCAGTCGATTTATAAATACCGTTTTCCAGAAATCCAGTCTGTTTGACCCACTACATTTTTACCATTATCTTCTGAGCAATGTGTTCAAACCAAATAATGTGTTTTCAAACACCGAAGAAACGGCCTTTTCAGTCACAATCTACAAACTTTGTTTTTATCTTATTTACTTTTCGACAAATAGAAAAGTGGCTAATACAAAATTGGACGTAATTTTCGCTTTTAGTAATTACCAGTTAGTATTTTCAGTGTTTATAACAAGATTTTCGGTTGAGTAAAGGAGTTGAAACTTACAATAGGTTAACTGTATAATAAATTTGTAGCACTAACAATATTACTGCTCTGATGTTTTTCTCGAACGGTCATTTACCAGTTGTAGGGCTGACAACCAATCAAATTTTGTTATGATTATCACTCGGTCAAAACCCACGCGTAAATTCAGACCACGTGGTAGATGCAAATGGACATCGTCTGCTCGAAATGTGTCAATTAAGTTGTTTGTCATTGGTCAATAGTCGTCTGCACTCAAACAGGGAGCGTGGAAAGTTTACTTTTTTTTCTCAAGTACTGTTGACTATGTGTTAACGAATAGAAATAATTTTGTAATTTTGATTTCAATGAGCACTCTGATCACGCTCCAATCCTATTTTCAATAAATTCAAATTTGAGTATGAAGAAAAATTATTCAACAACAAATAAACCGACAAAAACATACGATAAACTTGTATAGGATAGCAGTAAGAGCGATCCATTTTTAGAACAACTCATGAATAATCCTAGAGTGCTGCTTGATTTAATCGATTGGTCAGAAACCAAAGATATAAATAGCATAGTTGGCGATTTCACGTGTTTCTTGAGGGAAAATGCATTTACAGTATTTGGGAAAACGCAATGCTTGAAATACAAACATGTATGTAATCAAAATTGTAAATAGTTTAATGAAAAATGTTTGCTGCTAAACAGGCTTTTAAACTCTATAGAGAGAGGAATAATATTAACAGACAAGCTTTTAGCTTGGCGCGTGCTCATTATAACAACGTAAAAAACTGCTAAGAAATAATTTAGACTAGCAGAGGGCTATCAAATCAGCAAACTTTCAAAATCGGACCCACGAGGTTGGATGAGCTGGCGATATCCTCGAAAAGATGGACTGTTAAGACAAAAAACTCACAAATTGGGCAAAGATTTTACCAACTTTTATTGTCCAAATTTGAGCCCTTTTGATTGGCGAACTATTGCACTATCCCAGCCTCTCAATGATGTCCGATTTACAGTGCTGACAGCACTTTGATTATCTTATAACTATACAAATATCCGTGTGATAACATCCCGTATGATATTTTTCATGATATCACATAGTTATTTTTAGAAACTTGCATTTAAGTTAGAAACATCGACGAAAACGAGACAAAAAGAGATTATAAGATAAATATAATACATACTTAGTGTATTGTATAAAAAAAATATCTAACTCGGTTGTGAGGATTGATAATTGTCTCGGCAGAGCCTCGACACTGATCAATTCTCCCAACCTTGTTGGATATTTTTTTCCATACAACACACAAAGTACGTATTATATATATACCCAACAAATACTTTGTAAATAACTTTAAGATGAAAATAAGCTTGATATTGTTGGAGGATTATTCATTTTAAATTGAGATCATAAAGGAAATCGCTATACAACTTTTCTTCATTGACATTTAGACTAGAAGCTTTTTTATGTTTGACTAATGATTTTCTATCAAAATGATGAAAGCATAACTGCACAATCGAAGAAAGCACGATGCCGTTGTTCCTCTTTCTATGTAAAAATATAACTTGAAATCTTTAGAATATCCCATCATCCACTAATACACACACAAATAAGTCAAGACAAAAGAATAATGTAAAATTGTGATTTCTTATACGAGCTTACGCTGAGTCAATTGTATGTCCACAAAAGAACTCGAGGAAATCGATACAGTTCCAGGTTCGAAACCTTGCTGAAGAAGAGCCTCCGTCAAGAACTATGCAGGTATGATTCAGGTTAGGTTCCCCAATGGCCCAGGTCACCTCGTTGACGTGAACATACTGGTTAGATGCGTGGTTTGTTACTACGTGGGTGTCGTTGATCAACATTCCTTGTACATAGTAGACCGAACCTGCAAACATAATTCAGTCTGTGCGTGACATTTCCAACAATTTCACGTGTGTGTGATAAACATATGTTTAGTAGTCTAGACAATCACGCAGTGTATTCAAATTGTTCTTGGATTGAGAGCAGAGACTTTTGGTCCGTATCCATCTATTGAGTGCGTAGTGAAGATTCTGATCAGACTGTGCGGCTGCACAGGCTGATCAGAGTCTTAACGTTGCGCAAATGCAAATTGTTTGAAATGTCACGCACAGGCTGAATTAATATCTATCGCTGCTGTCAATCTAAAGATCGTTTGACCAATCAAAACGCTCATTGATAACGAGATGACCGTTGTACTGACATTTTCCTGCCACTTTGTCGAAATGTCGAATTATCTTTTTATATATTGACGACTTCTACGTCGCAACAACTGCTTGAATAAGCTGAGTTATTTAATGAAATTCGGTGTTTTTTCGAGAAAAAAAGTAGATTATCTCACTGCCAAACCAGTAAAATTATCGGACAATTATACTCTTTTTTTTTGTTAGTTCCACGCTTTTGACGTTATCTGAACGGGGCCTTATAATCCAGCTTCATGACGTCGTGGTGGCGTTGCCTATAAATCCAAAAATTCGAGTGAGTGGTCAAAGGTCAATTTTGTCTATACACTGTATAGACATAATTGACCTTTGAGCACTCACTTGAAATTGTGGATGTATAGTAATCACGTGCAAAATGACAAACTTTAAGATAATTTGTCCTTATTTCCACCATTTTGCACCTCATTTCTTTTTCATTTTACATTGAAGAAATAGAAAAGTTGTTGTTGTTGTTGTTGTTGTTTTATCGCGAAGGACCAATTAATCCTTCATGCAGTGAACAAAAAAATCTTTATTTCTGAAATCTTTATTTCTTTTTTTATAACTATAACTCTTTTGTTCGCTTTATGAATGATGAATCCACATTTCAACGATCCAAACAATTATACTCCATGCCACAGCGTCTAAATCGCCAACTAACGATTTGCTGCTAGTTTCATATATGTGACCCGTCACACGAAAAAGGACCTCCTTGGAAGTCCGTAAAATAAATATGTGACCCGTCACACGAAAGGGGACCATCCGGAAACTCTGTATAATAGATATTTGAAAAAGAGATTGGGTCCAGCATAGATCAATCTAAGCCCGTTTTTCAAAATTTCTTTCACAGGAAGGTAGATTGATCATTCTAGATTCAGAAAATAAGCAAATTACGAAAAGCTTCGATCCTATTCAGTCTGTGCAATCCGCGCAACCTTGACTAGAGTCGACACAATACGGACTACCCAGATGGTGCAGTTTTCGAGTGACGGGTCACATGTTTAAAACTATCGAAAAGGGTGGCTCGTGACGGAGGTCAAGGAACGGGTTGAGCGACCCATCACATTGACCCACTTAGAGCTCGATTATTTATCGTAAAGAAGACTCGTTAAATGAAAGGGGTAGTTTTTCATGGACACATTTTAAAGGTAGTGGACTCGAAAGTCTTGCAACATTTCGGATCTTTCACAATGTTGACCTCGGTAAACACTGATAAAGTTCATTACATCCAAAACGTTGAGATACTATTACGGGTCCTCTACCTTGATATACTTTATCTATACACTTACCACCAAAGTATTGCATCGCCGAATTCGAGTGTTTTATCCAGTCGTTATTGTATTTAAGCAACTCCGATCCTTCGGCCTGACAGATATTCGTAGCGCCAACATAGTTCTGTGGGGTTCTGTGTAGTTTATAGCACAGAGCTTTATGTCGGATGTATGTGTAGTCCGTATTACTGCAAACAGCTACGAAAACAACAAAAGAAACATAAAGAAAAGGGTATTCCTTTGGTTAAGAATACTGATGATTTTGATTCAAATCAAGCGTAAATATTTAACAAAAAAAGCAACCACTCAAATAACGGCCAAAGAACGGTCGTTCAATATAATGGTCGCTTTTGAAAGACATTTTGTGATACCTAAAAATGATTATGAAGAACAATTTACATGTGTACATTTTAAAATATTGCATAATTCCTTTACATAATTCTTTGTTGTTTTGACTCATCAAAATCGTATCATTGATTTAATTCCCCGGGAAAGTTTTCTTTTTGAAAGAGTTTGCTTTCGGAAAAGGGAGGATCGCTAAATTTAAGTTATCGTTTATTTGGGATGGCCAATCGGTCATGGTATGCTTGCCGATAATCCAGGGTATATTCTACATTTGTATTTCTATTTATTACAGTTAAAAACATCGTTAAATACTATTGGAATGATTTCGTAATGAAATTGAATAAATACAATGAGCGAGTTATGAATAAAACTAGCGGGAGGTAATACGTAGTCGTTTATTTTGTTCAAGTTGAACACAATTAGCGATATTTGATACGCACCTTTTGGAAAAATTAACATAAAAGTTCTATTCATATCTTTTTGTGTCTTTTTAATAGATACCTACTATACGCTCGCAAATTAATTAAGTCAGCGAATTGTTTAATTATTTAGTTGTTGATCGATTTTTGATCGCTCCTGGATGGTTTGAGTAATTGTTTGGAATTGATGAATGATGCGCTGAGTGAGCGATTAAGAATTGTTTTGATCGAAATGAGAGTCTATTTCACGAAGTTCTTAACTGTACATGTACATTTAGTATTTTCTTTTTCGTTCATGAATCATCTTTTGCGACTAAAAGAATATGATCAAATTATATACATGTAACATACAATTAGGTCCCAAAAAACTTTTAGAAATCGAAACAGTGTTGTTTTTTTTTTTTTTTTTTATTTATTTTTTTTTCTGTTGTTGTTTATTCATTAGGCCGAGTCCTTCGAAACTCGGTGAGATCTCTTAAGATTTCGTACCGAAAAGCAACTTACATAAAATACTGGTTAAGATAGCAACAAATACAAAGATAGTTCGTTGGTGACAACCTCGAAATCGTAAGTTACGTTGAATACGACTTGGTTTACATTTACGAATTGTTTTTGTCTCCGAATATATGACTTACTTTAGTTACACAATGGCCCTTTCCAAAGACTCCGACGATAAAGACATTTAAAAACATGACGAAATTACTTGTTACAAGCAAATTCTCCATTGTCCGAAATATTCTTTTTCCTAAACGATAGACATTTAAAGACCCTACCAACAATAAATTGTCGTTTGCAATTTCTTTGAAATTGGTCTTGTCTATAAATATATAAGCTTAAGCTTTAGTCGCGACCAAACTAAAATAAATTGGTATAACCTTTTAACGACCTAAATTCTGACTTACTTCTGTAAATGCTCGTTGACGGTTGGGGAATGAGTCCAGTCGTAAAGTCCGCTATATTCATGCTATAGAGTTGACACTGTTTGTTAGTCGATGAATACCCCATGCAGTTACACGAGGGCACTGTACGACACTCGACCGCACATTTCGCCAGGGTCTGGGCCTGTATAGTGTTGATTCGCTCATAACAGTGTACATCGCTGACATACGGCACGTGTACCCAGTCTATTGTTGTACAGTCTAAAATGGAGAAAAATTTTCTGTGATGAAACTGACAAAGTATCACAGTCGATTATTCCTTTATTTGTAATATGAAATCAATTGGAATATGAAACAACCGCTTGTTAACGTGTACTGTAAAAAACAGAAGTTTTTGTGCGGCGAAAATCTTCGCGTTTTAAAAAATGTCGAAAGGAATTCAACTCTTACATGATTGTTCTCGTGCAGCTTATCCATGGATTTGCGACTGCGTTGCGACCGATCCGTGTTTTGTACTTACCTGTATAGTTCCGGGATTTAATGCCTTTGTGAATTTTACACTTCATTCAATATTTTGGAAAAGTAAGTTGCAATAATGTTGCGTCTTCTATGCGCCTCTACGACATTTTAAATATGTGTATCCGATGACGATGACGAATGAATCCAACTTCACTGCAGTCTTCAAAAAAATCCAACCACCCGTCGGTCAGATGGCGCATCTTTGTTGCTTTAAAGTATTTTAGTCTCATAAATCATGTTGAATATGATTTGGAATAGCTTATAAAATACAGAATAAATAGAGAATAACATGTCAGTGCCTTTAGATATCAATGTTATCCGGTCGAGGTTGGGAGAAATTATCATGACGAGGCTATGTCGAGTCATGATAATTTCTCGCAGCCGAGACCAGATAACATTGATATTTTAAGACACTTAAATGTAATTCTATTTATCATGAAATCATTTACAGCGATTAATCGAATGATTCCTTAAAATCGAAGAAATTCAGCTAGAAGTGTGTACAAATTGTTTCTAAAAATAGACTGTCTGATATCATATTATCTTATCAGGTAGGTGATATCAGGTCAATATCGGCTTCATAACATGATAAAAATACAACTTACCAGCTAGAAATAAGCAAGAAATAAAAACATTCAATATAAATATGGTCGAATAAACCATGTTTCAGTAGTCAAGATGAAGCGGTTTAGCAACGGTGCAGACTTTTACCGAATTTGTAACATATAACCAAATGGAGTTCATATTTACTTTAGTCAAGATATATTTGTTCACATTAAAACGCATTAAATTTAACGTATCCTACGTATTGTACTAAAGATCAAATCGATAAACCCATCACAGTAATGTTGCTGCTCTTTTTGGGTTCCTGTCCACCGGCAATTGTTAATCCGAATTTTGTGATATACAGTAAAACTTACATTAAGCGACCACTTACGGGACCGACAAAAAGCGGTCGTTAAAGAGAATGGTTGCTCAGTACATTGCTTAGTACATTGTTTATTGCGGATTTCTCAATAATCCTATGTTGTAAAACCAAATAGAATCGTCTCACTGAGACGATTCTAATGGGTTTTAATACCACAGGATTCATTTAATATTAATTTTTAAACTAGTAAGATTATATCTACTTTTTGCAATATTTTGAGAAGGAGTGTTGAAAACGGTCGTTTAATGAAAATGGTCGCTTAATAGACGTGGTTGCTTGAGCAAGATTGACTGTATATATTTGAGATCATGAAAAAAATTGATTATGCACGTGGTCCATATACTGTAAATGATGTTGTCGACAATTTTTTTTTATTTTTCTTCACCTGAGAATATAAATGTTTTGAAGCAATTTCATAAATTATAACTGTTTGTTTCGGTGTAAGGTCGGTTATCCTTTCATTAGGTTAAAAACAAAGGCTATAATTCCAAGAGTGGGAGAATCACGAGTGAAAATATAGCTTTTATTATTTACGAATTGAGACATTTGTCGATGTTACACGGAAAACAAACGATTCAGCTCGTGGCTACTAGGCAACGTCATCATTACGTCATTGAGATTATATTATTGGGCTCCGCTAAGATAGCGTCACATAGAGTGAAAATAACGTAAGCAGGGTTTACCTTTTTGATTAATTTGCTGGTTTGCATTGAGATCATTAAGTCATAATCTACCTTTATTTTCGATAAACCAGCAAAAATCATTTAAGGACAAATCTCTTCCCTTGATATGATTCCATATTTTTTTCCTTAATAATCATATATAAAATATCTACGAGTACTTGGAAGAATGAGATGGTTTAAGGAATAGAGAAAATGGACATTTGATCACTAACTTAAATTTCTATATACATGTACTCCTCACGCGAAGGTGTACAAAAAAGAAAATGGATTCAACAGAGGTCAATCGCAGGTCGCATTTCAGATACATTTTGTATTCTTATACAGGAAGGTAGAATAACCATAGTTAGCTTAGAAAATTAGCTAAGTACTAATTCGAAATTTCCTCTAAAAGCTACGCAACAGCTGTCATATTGAGAAAATTTATTCGATTTATTTTCATTCTTATTCTTTATCATTTATTTATTCACTTCAACAATCTGATCGAAATCTCGCAAGGAGTAAAATTGTTTTCAAGACTTTCTTCATAAAGTTTCTAGTCGAAACTCTGTTAAGATCACGTTGTCTCAAAGAAAATCCTATGACAGATCCTGAATATCATCGCCATAGGTGAAACTAGGATTTTGTGGTGTGATTTATGCGGTGTCCGTGGTCTAGAGATTGAGCGTCGGCCTCTTAACCCAAAGGTCCTGAGTTCGATTCCCGGGAGCGGCCATCGAACTTTGATCTTTCATTGGCGAACACGTTCGGCGCGAGAATCGAGAGGGAATAATATAAGTTGTAAGAACTTGTTTCCCAATCGATGTAAAGTAAATTCAATAGGTTTAAACTTAACTAAGATTTGAAATTTATACGCACTTAAAAGTCGACCAACATAGAATATATAGGATAAAGGCGATATTTTGACTGTGGAAAAAGATGAATATCCTCCGTCCGGTCCCATTTTCTACGATTTGAGCGTTGGTGAAAAATCAAAACATCGTAACTACATCTTATTCAAGCTTCGATGCTATGATCATTCATCGACGACATTTTTTGAAAGAGGATCTATTTCTATTACGCACTTGCGTAATGTGCGTAATGGTAGTTACGCCCTTGATTGCATTGCTCTTACCAACAACTTCGGTTTATAATGGACACTTCAAGATGAAGTTAGCATTTCACTCAAAAGAAATATAAGTCATATAGCATTGATTCAACTCTGTGAAAGTCGCAGTTTGTTACAATACATATTAGGTTTGATGTTTATGACAATAAATAAATAGACCTAGTATTTACTCAATAAATCAAACACGAACATTTCTTCCGGAACCAAAAAAAGAGCATTGTATCACTGTTTGAACTTAAGGCCATTCACTTCCGCGAGTTGCTGATATTCCTTTATATCCATTTTCCCTGTGATGTTGGGATCGATGACATTAATCCTTTTCATTTAGTTTTACGAGGAAAAAGTAGCCAAAATATTGCTGATCCTGATTTTACAATATACAATGTATTTCAAGGGGTCAGCACAACACTATTGTACGTGCCCGATAAATATATAGACACTTACAATAGTGTTGCACTGACCCCTCTATTCAAATTATGTATCATGTTTTTTTCTTACCATCACAATAACTTATAATAGCAGGATGATACAGGGATACGAAATTAGAATTACAACTTTATCAAAATCCAAATTTAAGTTTCGGTGAAAAGTGACTTTTCACCCTCTATGGAAATTAGCCGCACTTATTCAAGCCGTTTCTGTCGGCCAATTAACATTCTTTGATGGACATTGATAAATGAATACTCGTGGAAGATTCCTGTGAAGTCCATCAAGTAGTTTCTGGGGAAAAAAATAATGAAAAGGTTTACGGACGCACGAAAACATGGACGGGTGAAGGACAGGCTGAGCGGTGGCTATATATGGGGGGGGGGGGGGGGGGGGGGGATAAATATGGGATGAGGTTCAAGTTGCTCGAATCTTTCACCAATGTACAAAATATGTACACAATAACCGTGTGACCGTATTACGATGATCGCGCATGGATCGTAGCAGGTACGCTTTTCTTTTAACAAGAGGACCAAAATGGTCCTACATCGCTCACCTGAGTCTCTTTGACCCCTGGGACAACACATTAATTAGATAGGCAGATGTCAAAAAGAAGATAATTGCCTAAGATCAATACCATGGAACGTTTTCAGCGAAGAGCAAGACAGATATGCCCTTTTGCTCTTTGATTCTATGTAAAAAGGGATGCACCCGAATGGACCCCAAATGTGATCCCAGGGTCTTGATATGAACAAACTTGGAAGAGGTCCCTAAGATGATGCTACATACTAAATATGAAAGCTGTCTGCCTACTGGTTTCAAAAAAGAAGATTTTTGAAGGTTTTCCTATTTTCACCCTTCGTGCTCAGATGAGCTGAAAGGGATGCGCCCGTGCAAAGCCCAAATATGAGCCAAGGGTCTTGATATGAACAAACTTGGTAGGGGCCCACTAGATGATACTACATACCAAATATGAAAGCTGTCTGCCAACTGGTTTCAGAGAAGAAGATTTTTAAAGATTTTCGCTCTTTCATTCTATGTAAAAAGGGTTGCACCCGGGTGGAGTCAAAATATGATCCTAGGGTCTTGATATGAACAAACTTGGTAGAGGTCTACTAGATGATGCTACATACCAAATATGAAAGTTGTCTGCCTTCTGGTTTCATAGAAGAAGATTTTTAAAGATTTTCATTTTTACCCTTCGTGCTCATAAGAAATAAAGGGATGCACCCGTGCAAACCCAAATATGACCCAAGGGTCTTGATATGAACAAACTTGGTAGAGGCCCACTAGGTGATGCTACATACCAAATATGAAAGCTGTCTGCCATCTGGTTTCAGAGAAGAAGATTTTTAAAGATTTTCGCTCTTTGATTCTATGTAAAAAGGGTTGGAACCGGGAAAAGCCCAAATATGACCCCAGGGTCTTGATATGAACAAACTGAGTAGAGGTCCACTAGATGATGCTACATACCAAACTAGAAAGCCATGAATGGCTTGTGTCGCTCCACAGGCTTGAATTTCTTGTAAAAGCAAATCTAAGTTTTGACTAGATTTTTAGATATTTTGGGTTTTACTGATGTTGAAATGATTTTCAAAATCTCCAACATTATAAAATTTAGAGAAATGACTTCCGCCCATTAAATGCATATTTTTCATCCAATGACAATAATTTTTGGCTGCATGATAATGGATCACCCAAGGATCATACTTATCAAGTTTGATTGATATCCATCAGTTACATTCTAAGAAATTGATTTTCAAAGTTTCCACTATATAACATATAGAGAAATGACCTCCGCCCGTAAAATAAATATTTTTATCCGATCACAATAATTTTTGGAAGACTGATAAAGCTTCACTCAAGGATCATTCCAGTGAAATTTGGTTGATATCCATCAATTACATTCTGAGAAAATGATTTTCAAAGTTTCCACGCTATAACATATAGAGAAATGACCTTCGCCCATAAAATACAAATTTTTCATCCGATCGCAATAATCTTTGGTAGACTGATAAAAGGTCACACAAGGATCATTCATGTAAAATTTGGTTGATATCTATCAATTAGATTCTGAGAAAATGATTTTTAAAGTTTCCACAATATTACATATAGAGAAATGACCTCCGCCCATAAAGTACATAATTTTCATCCGATTTCAATAATTTTTTGTAGACTAATAAAGGGTCACCCAAGGATCATTCATGTAAAATTTGGTTGATATCTATTGGTTAGATTCTGAGAAAATGATTTTTAAAGTTTCCACTATATAACATATAGAGAAATGACCTCCGCCCATAAAATACATAATTTTCATCAAATTTCAATAATTTTTAATAGACTGATAAAGGGTCACCCAAGGATCATTCATGTAAAATTTGGTTGATATCTATCAATTAGATTCTGAGAAAATGATTTTCAAAGTTTCCACTATATAACATATAGAGAAATGACCTCCGCCCATAAAATACATAATTTTCATCCGATTTCAATAATTTTTTGTAGACGATAAAGGGTCACTAAAGGATCATTCATGCAAAATTTAATTGGTATCCATCAATTAGATCCAGAGAAAATTCACTTTTTACCATATTTGGAAATTAGCCATGCCCATTAAATCCATGTTTTTCATTGGATCAAAATTTCTTGAACAACTTTGAGAGAGGGTCACTCAAGGATCATTCCTGTGAAGTTTGGTTGAAATCCATCCAGTAGTTTCTGAGAAGAAGATTTTTAAAGAAAAAGTTTACGACCGCACGCACGGACGCACGGACGGACGGACGCACGACGGACACAACGCCATGACAATAGCCCCAGTGGCTTTCAGCCAGTGGAGCTAAAAATGAAAGCTGTCTGCCTTCTGGTTTCAGAGAAGAAGATTTTTAAAGATTTTCATATTTTCACCCTTTTTGTTAAGGGTAAAGGGAAAGTTAAAGGTGGATTTTATTTATTTGAACAACTTTGGTAGAGCTTGATCCAAGAAACATCCCTGCCAAGTTTCATCAAGATTGGCCCACTGGTTTAGGAGAAGAAGATGTTTAAAGAAATTGTGGAAGACGGACGACGGACGACTGACGACGGACGACGGACATTCTACGATCACAATAGCTCACCTTGAGCACTTCGTGCTCAGGTGAGCTAAAAAGAGCGCGCGGTCACCACGAGATGTTCTTACGGCTTGTTTTCGGGCTGATGTGTCCTTAAAGCTTCAGAGTTTTTGATTTGATACAATTTCTTAACAAAATCGCTGGATCTACGTATCCGTAAAACCTTGCGATAGTTTTCTGTCAACCAACCGGAACATCACTGGACTTTTCCATAAATTAGAAAGTACCTCGGACATAAGTGTTGTATGTTATGCAATCGGGAACCCTCGGCGAATCTACAGACATCGGAAATGATAAGGGCGCAGCCATGAAAGCACGTCAGTTCGTACGCGGGTTAAAAGACGTCACAATTATCAATTATCCCGCTAAGGATGATGTTGCAGAAATCAGCCAACGAAAGACTAAAGGTTGGAAAAAATGTAATTTCATAATAAAACGCAGTATTATCATCAAAATTATTATATGTATCACGATATACCTAAATGATATTCACAGACGATCAGAAAGCATGAACAAAATTAGTTTTTCTTCAAGCATATTGACCGAAGTACCACGTGTAACCTAATTACCTGAAAAACAACACAAAATCACTGCACTTACATTCGAGGTACTTTCAAGTTCACGAAAAGTCCGAGCAATATCCCGAATGGTATATTAATTGTTGTCATTGTTTTGGATTATTTTGGCTTCTGAAGGTACATTGATCAATATCGTTGTAGAAAAACAAATTTCTTATAGAGCTTTCCGATCATAGAATTCTTTTGGGCATATAATTGTTCGATGAAAAATAGCATAAAACCGCTGCGTTTTGTCATAAATTATTACATGTCCCGTTTTAATCTTTCGTTGATTTTGTTTTACTCAATGCCATCTTTGGTGAGAGCTTTGGTGACTTTGACATCGAGTAACCCACATGCGTGATGACGTGTGGTCATAGCTGTCCCCTTATTATTCACGATACACGTTCCAAAGAATCGCTGAGGGTTCCCAATTAGTGATCTCCGTTTTTATCTCACACATGTTCAAGCATATATTAAAAAGAACTAATTAAAAATTGATTTCCGATTTCAAAGTAATTACTGCAGTCTCGTAAAGCGTCATTCAAGGATTTTTTTCTTGAAATATTGGTTGGAATCCATCATTTTATTTTTGAGAATGTTACTTTAAACGATATATAGGAATGACCCCCGCCCCGAAAATACATTATTTTAAAGCAAACTGTTTTCGGATCTAATAAATGGTCACACAAGGATAATTTCTGTCAAATTTGTTGAAGTGAATCATTTGTTTTTTAATAAAAAAAACACATTTCCTACGCAATGAAATAAGCAATGTCAATAACAGCATTGAATTTCATCCGAAAGAGGGTTATCCTAAGATCATTCTCGTAAAATTTAGTTAAAATGCATCCAGTAGATTCTGAGAAGACTTTGTACAGACTTACGGACAAACTCGCGACAATAGCCCTTGTGGCTTTCGACCAGAGTTACCACAAACAATTTTGATCATTGTGTTAATGGAAAATCTCAATGTTCTTAGACGGCAAATAGGGGAAAATGATAATTGAAATGGGAGAAAAATCCTTTCTATAGTGCCTTTATTCGATTTACAATTTACAACACTATTACTACAGTTACCCAGCCTTGCGTTCAGGATGACATAACAGTGCAAAACTGTTGGCAAATTATACCCCGCTTTGCACATGCACTTGCGTGCAAAGCGGGGGATAATTTGCAAACACTTTCACCGTTTTGTTATCCTGAACGTGAGACAGGGTTCTTTCTTTAGTAACAACTTAACATGAATCATAATCCGTTACTTAACGACCTTTTCCAAATTTCACGGGCTGAAGAAAATAAAGTCTTAAAAATGTCAAACTGTTAAAACACCAAGATAAAATACTAAAATGATTGTTTCTTACTTTAGTTACAACTTCATATAAATTCTTAAATCTGATATTTTACTACCATTTTCATATTTGACGTGCTGGCAAAAGTAAAATCTTAAGAATATCAAACTGTTAACTGTAAAACACTGTGATAAATTGATAAAATAATTTCAATGATCATCTACATGGGTTAAATCATTTTCAACACTGAATTTGGCATTTTTGATTGTTTAGTCCCTGCATACCTATTTCTGACTTCTTTAACGGAACACAACATAAAACCTAAATAGAGGATATTGAATGAGTGGTCATTGAATACCGAATTTATTAAACGAGTTATCTATAAACAGATAAAAACGAGCCTGAGCCGAGTTTTTATCTGTTAAAGATGACGAGTTTAATAAATTCGGTATTTTATGAGCACAAATTTTATATTCTATCTATAATATGGCCTGAAATTTTGCAAAAAATCGTCAAAATTCTTGAAATTCAACGTGTCAATTTTTTGCGGAACTTATAACGCCGTTCAAAAATGACGTCACAATATATAGATTATGACGTCATTTTTGCGGTCAAAAAATAGCGTTGGCATTCAACGAGGTAATTTCACTCCCGCGACGTAGATCATATTATAATAGGAAGTTAATCTTGAAACCTAAGTATGATTACCGTCTATAATAACGTTTCAAAGACAAGTCTGACACTGCAGCGAATAGCATATGGATCACAATTAATTGTCCGTTAGTCTGTTTGTCGGCGTTACAATAACGCGAGTATTCCAGAGGCCTTGCTACAGGTGGCATCGCCTGGGCTTTCTTCAATATTAAGGGCGGCTACTTTCCCATCTTTCACAACCATGGCGTACCTGAAGAGCAAACAAAACTCTTTATATACGTTGCATTCATGGAGGTATGAAACTGTATGAAGATGTTTAAAGAAATTGTGGACGACGGACGCCACACGACTGACGACGGACGCCGGACATTGTACGATCACAATAGCTCACCTTGAGCACTTGAGCTAAAAATATATATGTAGCCGGGTTATGTATAAGGGGTGATTGTACTGCCTTTCCGTACAAGCTGGCTTTTATAGCGACGTGGTAGAACACTCGCTAAGGGACGATGAGGCCCCGGGTTCGAATCCCGATGGAGTCGAATAAATATATGAGGGTTACATTATTCGAGTCTGTGTGTGACTTTTCCAACCATCACGTGTGTGCCCGGAGGACAGACATAATGCACAAAGACAACAAGCCGACAATAAGTTAATACGCTGACACCTGTAGAAAGGCTGAGACTAGAGTTGGGCGGATCAATCGATACATTCGGCAAAAAGTTGGTTTGTACTTTTTTCTGATGCAGATAATCGAATAAGAAATCTCATAATCTGGTAACATCATTTTACATGAGAAAAAAAAAATATTTTAAAGCAACCCATAGAATGTACCTACACTTAACTATTGGTTGTCACCGACCGTCGATTGTTAAGTGTAGGTCCATTGTATATATGCTAAAAGATAAGACATATACTATTGTTTTTCATTATATATATAAACAAAGTGCCATCGTCACAAAATACGCCGCCACTTTGCTGCTGTTTCACAAAAATAATTGTAGACACTACTTATTTTGACAGAACCAAATTGAAAATGACCAAGTTTCATTTAAATCAAGACAAAAAGTTAAGAGGAGTTGCCTTCACAAGGCTGCAATTTCAATAAGCCCCAGGCACTAAGTTTTAAGGGGCATAATTCAGGGAAATAATGAGCCATAAAATCCTTGATCCATGTACATCTACAAATTATGGTGATGACATTGACCAAGTTTCAAGAAGATCCAGCCAGAAACTTAGGAGGAGTTGCGTTGACAAGAAAAGTGGACCCAGAGACTAAGTTTTTAAGGGGCATAACTCAGGCAAAAATCAACGAACCATAAAATCATTCCTTCATGCACATCGACCAATTGAGGTGATAACATTGACCAAGTTTCAAGAAGATCCAGCCAGAAACTTAGGAGGAGTTGCGTTGACAAGAAAAGTGGACCCATAGTCTAAGTTATCAAGGGGCATAACTCAGGCAAAAATCAACGAACCGTAAAATCCTTCATTCATGCACATCTACCAATTGAGGTGATTACATTGATCAAGTTTCAAGAAGATCCAGCCAGAAACTTAGGAGGAGTTGCGTTGACAAGAAAAGTGGACACAGAGACTAAGTTATAAAGGAGCATAACTCAGGCAAAAATCAACGAACCGTAAAATCCTTCCTTCATGCACATCTACCATTTGAGGTGATTACATTGACCAAGTTTCAAGAAGATCCAGCCAGAAGTTTAGGAGGAGTTGCGTTGACAAGAAAAGTGGAGCCTGAGACTAAGTTATCAAGGGGCATAACTCAGGCAAAAATCAACCCCAGGCACTAAGTTTTAAGGGGGCATAATTCAGGGAAATATTGAGCCATAAAATCCTTGATCTATGTACATCTACAAATTATGGTGATGACATTGACCAAGTTTCAAGAAGATCCAGCCAGAAACTTAGGAGGAGTTGCGTTGACAAGAAAAGTGGACCCAGAGACTAAGTTTTTAAGGGGCATAACTCAGGCAAAAATCAACGAACCATAAAATCATTCCTTCATGCACATCGACCAATTGAGGTGATAACATTGACCAAGTTTCAAGAAGATCCAGCCAGAAACTTAGGAGGAGTTGCGTTGACAAGAAAAGTGGACCCATAGTCTAAGTTATCAAGGGGCATAACTCAGGCAAAAATCAACGAACCGTAAAATCCTTCATATATGCACATCTACCAATTGAGGTGATTACATTGATCAAGTTTCAAGAAGATCCAGCCAGAAACTTAGGAGGAGTTGCGTTGACAAGAAAAGTGGACACAGAGACTAAGTTATAAAGGAGCATAACTCAGGCAAAAATCAACGAACCGTAAAATCCTTCCTTCATGCACATCTACCATTTGAGGTGATTACATTGACCAAGTTTCAAGAAGATCCAGCCAGAAGTTTAGGAGGAGTTGCGTTGACAAGAAAAGTAGAGCCAGAGACTAAGTTATCAAGGGGCATAACTCAGGCAAAAATCAACCCCAGGCACTAAGTTTTAAGGGGGCATAATTCAGGGAAATATTGAGCCATAAAATCCTTGATCTATGTACATCTACAAATTATGGTGATGACATTGACCAAGTTTCAAGAAGATCCAGCCAGAAACTTAGGAGGAGTTGCGTTGACAAGAAAAGTGGACCCAGAGACTAAGTTTTTAAGGGGCATAACTCAGGCAAAAATCAACGAACCATAAAATCATTCCTTCATGCACATCTACCAATTGAGGTGATAACATTGACCAAGTTTCAAGAAGATCCAGCCAGAAACTTAGGAGGAGTTGCGTTGACAAGAAAAGTGGACCCAGAGTCTAAGTTATCAAGGGGCATAACTCAGGCAAAAATCAACGAACCGTAAAATCCTTCATTCATGCACATCTACCAATTGAGGTGATTACATTGACCAAGTTTCAAGAAGATCCAGCCAGAAGTTTAGGAGGAGTTGCGTTGACAAGAAAAGTGGACGGACGTACGGTCGGACGGACGGACGGATGGACGGACGGATGGACGGGCGGACAGACGGAGAAGATGACGCCAATATACCTCCGCCTCCGGCGGCGTATAAAAACAAAGATAAATAAGACGTTTTGAAACACACAATGTTATGCCTTAGTGTACATTCATTGAGAATTTTATTGATTTCTAAGAAACCGATTGTAGAATGTATCATTACTTGATAGTGCACTTTCGACTAATCAAAGTACTGAAAGTACTGATAAGTTGGAATGCGTTCAAGAGAGTATGACATCAAGACACTAACGAAGCTGACGCCTCCCGCCCAGGTGATCACATTATCCGTCTCGACTTTTGACTAAAAAAATCACCAAACCGCGTAAAATATGCGCTAGGTCAGATGACTAGGAACATTTTGTAAAAGTTTCATCCAAATCGGTCCATAAATGGAGGAGGAGTTGCGTTCTCAAGATTTTTCAAATGAAGGCCTCTTTTTCCATGACACGGCTAATATTCACCAAACCGTGACAATATGCACTAGGTCAGGTGACTAGAAACTTTCTGTGAAAATTTCATCCACATCGGTCCATAAATGAGGGAGAATTTGTGTTAACAAGATTTTTTTTATGCACGAAGGCTCCTTTTCCATGACGCGGCTGAAATTCACCAAACCGTGACTTTATTCGCAGGGTCAGGTGATTAGGAACATTCTGTGAAAGTTTCATCCAAATCCAACTAGAAATTTTGGAGGAGTTGTGCTCACAAGGAAAGTCGACGTACGGACGGACGGACAGACAGAAAAGATGACGCTAATATATGACCCCCTCCAGCTGCGTATAAAAGTGAAATCCTAGAAAATACTATGCTTGCACAGTCAAAATCGCAAAATTCAAGACTAGCCTTTAGGTAACGCAAATTTATGCGTAAATTAAACGATACATGTTTTTAAAGCCAAAAATGTTTCTTGAAAGCCAATTTTAATCGTACGATTGCGATACGATCAAATTTCGGTCGTAGGACCTTTCTTGAACGTGACCCCTGAAAGCAAAACACGTGGGGTTGGTAAACTCGTTCAGATATATGATAACAAGAGGGCCATAGTGGCCCTAAATCGCTCACCTGAATAAACCGTCGAAAATAGTTTAAAGTAGATTTAGAAAGGATGAAGAATTCTTACCAAATTTCAGATCAATTGGGCAAAAATGATGCCTCTACACTGCTACAAGGTTTTTCTAAGATTTGACCCCGTGACCTCATTTTTGACCCCACTTGACCCAATTTCAAAATCGACCTACATTCCATCAAGATGATCATTCTGACAAATTTTCAGGTTGATCAGGTAAAAAATATGGCTTCTAGAGTGTCTACAAGGTTTTTCCAATATTTGACCCTGTGACCTCATTTTTGACCCCATTGGACCCAGTTTAGAACTTGTCCGAGATTTCATCAAGACAATCATTCTGACCAAATTTCAGGTTGATTGGGCACAAAATATGGCTTCTAGAGTGTCTACAAGGTTTTTCTAAGATTTGATCCCGTGACCTCATTTTTTACCCTTCTTGACCCAATTTCAAACTTGTCAGAGATTTCATCAAGGCAATCATTCTGACCAAATTTCAGGTTGATTGGGCAAAAAATGTGGCTTCTAGAGTGTCTACAAGGTTTTTTCTAAGATTTGACCCCTTGACCTCACCTCATTTTTGACCCCACTTGACCCAATTTCGAACGTGTGCGAGATTTTATCAAAACAATAATTCTGACCAAATTTCAGGTTGATTGGGCAAAAAATATCGCTTCTAGAGTGTCTACAAGGTTTTTCTAAGATTTGACCCCATTACCTCATTTTTGACCCCACTTGACCCAATTTCGAACTTGTGCGAGATTTTATCAAGATGTTCATACTGACCAAATTTCAGGTTGATTGGGCAAAAAAATGGCCTCTAGACTGTCTACAAGGTTTTTCTTAGATTTGACCCTGTGACCTCATTTTTGACCCCACTTGACCCAATTTAGAACTTTTCCGAGAGTTTATCAAGACAATCATTCTGACCACATTTCAGGTTGATTGGGCACAAAATATGGCTTCTAGAGTGTCTACAAGGTTTTTCTAAGATTTGACCCCGTGACCTCATTTTTGACCCCACTTGACCCAATTTCGAACTTGTTCGAGATTTCATCAAGACAATCATTTTGACAAAATTTCAGGTTGATTGGGCACAAAATGTGGCCTCTAGAGTGTCTATTAGGTTTTTCTAAGAATTGACCCCGCGACCTCAATTTTGGCCCCATTTGACCCAATTTCAAACTTGTCCGATATTTCATCAAGATGATCATTCTGACCAAATTTCAGGCTGATTGGGCAAAAAATGTGGCCTCTAGAGTGTCTACAAGGTTTTTCTAAGAATTGACCCTGTGACCTCATTTTTGACCCCACTTGACCCAATTTAGAACTTGCCCGAGATTTTATCAAGACAATCATTCATACCGAATTTCAGGTTGATTGGGCACAAAATATGGCTTCTAGAGTGTCTACAAGGTTTTTCTAAGATTTGACCCCACTTGACCCAATTTCGAACTTGTCCGAGATTTCATCAAAACAATCAATTGGACCAAATTTCAGATTGATTGGGCAAAAAATGTGGCCTCTAGAGTGTCTACAAGGTTAATGTTGACGACACACGACACACGACACACGACGCACGACGCACGACGGACGACGGACATCACGCGACCACAAAAACTCACATTGAGCACTTCGTGCTCAGGTGAGCTAAAAACAAAGGCTGTAGTTAACTTATGATAATCTTCAATGATATTTAAAGGATTGCGCATGTGCGTATTTTTGCACAAGTGAATTTATGTCTTAGCAATTTTAAAGAAAATGGACAAAAGCAGAAAGAGAAGATAAATGTTAGCCTATATACCGGCAATTTAGAGTGAGTGATCAAAGGTAAATTTTGTCTATACAGGTATAGACAAAATTGACCTTTGAACTTTCGCTTAAACTTGTGGATCTATACCTTCATCGATTCTTGCTGCGTCCACCATCAAGTGAAATTGTCGCTCGAGTTGGAAATGGGGTTCCATTTTTTAAGAGAAGTAATAAAAAGAGAATATATGCTTGATCGGGTTGTTAATACAGATAAATAATCTGCAGATTTTGCGCGTTTCTAATAATGGTTAACGAAACAATTAGATAAAAAAAAATCCATTTGATCTACGGTATTTTGTTGAAGTGTGTAAAAAGTTCGTCCAGAAAGTGAAACTAGACCTCTAAAAGAAGCTATAACATAATTCTACGAAAACCAGGTCGCGACGTTACCAAATAAGCAGATCACGTAATTGGCTTGTGCTATTGCCACAATTCTACGAAAAACAGGTCGCGTATTACCAAATAAGCAGATCACGTGATTGGATAGTGCTTACTTTATTGGACTTAACTTATCACATGATTTCCAAATATAGTAATGCAAACATTCGCTTCTAGTAAATTCGTACGCAAGTTTCAATAAAATTCGTTTAAAACATAAATTAGCGTGTTAACAATTTACATGGAGTGATAGTTGTGTAATTGTTCAACATTATTACTTCTTGATGAAATAAATTGTATGTCTATGTCAAGTTGTGATATACAAAATAGGCCGGCGTGTATTCACATCCTGTTCACGTGATATGTGTTAGCAAAAAACCCGAAATGAAATTATCTTGTGTTCATTTTGCGGTTTTGTTAAATCTAAGTTGGAATTGCTCCGCATTCCAACTTAAAAACCGATAATGAATTATTAATGAAACCAATTGCCTAAAACCAGCTGAGGCCTTATCAATCTTTGGAAAGCCTGGCGAAGTCTGGCCAGAGTCTTTGCTCTGCGCTAATGTGGAATTATTGGACATGTAATGCATCCGTGCATTCGTTTTATCATACCTCTTTGATCGGACGTTTCCCAAAGCATCCTTGGCTTCCACCAATTCTAGGTCAACTGCCTGAAAATCGATCACAAAGTATAAAAATACAATATATAATAGGAGTTAATCTTTTACATTGACTATAACTTCGGCAGGAAGCAAAACATTTCTTACTACAGTTCATATTTTGAGGTCGTTCCAACATTACGTTTCGCCATTAGTCGATAAATAACACAACTTCAAATTCGTGGGCAGTTTGATACGTCAACCATCAATATCAAAGTACTGAAAGTACTGATAAGTTGGAATGCGTTCAAGAGACGGTGACCTCAAGCCACTAACGAAGCCGACGCCTTCTGCCTACCACAGGTGATCCTGTCTTTTGACAGGCGTATATAAATCAATTTATTTCACAACGAGAGGCGCTTAAACCCCTGAATCGCTATACTGAACTGAAACTGATAAAAGAAAACTGATAACAAGAGGGCCTGAATTCGATTGGTCCAGTAGATCGCATCCAAGAAACTTTCTGGCATAGTTTCATTCAAATATTGTCTAATTGTTGAAGAGGATATATCATTCGAAGAATAAACAGAGGTGATAGGCCATACCCACCGATTCATTACAAATTAGCCATGCCCTGCAAAACTATATTTATGGGCTAATCAAAAATTTGACAATTTGAAGAGGGTCATCAAAGGAACATTCTGGTAAAGTCTCATTGAAATCGGCCCAGTGATTCAGGAGGAGATGTCATTCAAAGTTTTCTGGCTCAAAATAAGGCCCGCCCTGTCACGCCCGTATTTATGGGCCAATCAAAAAATTCGTGAACAATTTTTAAAAGGGCCACCGAAGGTACCCAAGGTGGTAATGTTTCATTGAAATCGGTCCAGTGGTTCAGGAGGAGATTTCGTTCAATGATTTCGGGCTCGAAATAAACATCTTCCTACCACGCTCATATTCTTGGGCCAATCAAACTTTCGCGAACAATTTCTGAAATGGGTCACCTAAAGAACATTCTCGGAAAGTTTAATTGAAACCAGCCCATTGATTCAAGAGGAGATATCGTTTAAAAGTTTGAGGCTAAAACAACCCGCCCTGCCACGTTCATACATGTATCTATTTAGTTTATACTAATTTATTTTAGTTCGATTGCAACGAAAGCTTAAGCTTATAGAATCGCTCTCGAACACTCAATCCTGATGTTATCTCATCCCTGAGAGAGAGTAAAGTTTTATTGAAATCGGCGTAGTGGTTCAGGAGGAGATGTCGATCAAAGATTTCGGGCTCAAAATAAGCCCCTCCCTTCCACGCTCTTGTTTTTGAGCCAATCAAAATTTCGCGAAATATTTAAGCAAAGGGTCACCTAGTAAATTTCTCGGAAAGTTTAATTGAAGTCAGCACAGTGGTTCATGAGGAGATTTCGTTCTAAGGTTTCAGGCTCAAAATATGCCCAGCCCTGCCACGCTCTTATTTATTTTCCAATCTTAATATCGCGAACAATTTTTTTAAAAAGGGCCACCCCCAAGAAAATTCTGGTGAAGTTTCAATGAAATATGTCCAGTGGTTCAGGAGGAGATGTCGTTCAAAGAGTTCGAGCTCAAAATAAGCCCCGCCCTACCACATCCAAATTTATGGCCCAATCAGAATTTAGCGAACAATTTGTGAAGAGGGTCATCCACGAAAGACTTTCGCAAAATTTCGTTGAAAGCAGCCTAGCGGCTTAGGAGAAGAAGATGTTTTTAAAAAAGTTGTAGACACACGACGCACACGACGCACGACGAAGCTCCTCTTGAGAACGCTGTGCTCAGATGTGCACAGTTTCTATGTTATTTTTCAAATGACTTCTGCTCCATTTGAGTTATCAATTCATTTTCATGATCCCGAAACAATAGGGCATTTCTTTGGGTCATGGGCAATATTTGTGTAAAGTTCCGTTATTGCAGGTCATTTGTGGAAAACAAACGTTCAATGGACTGACAGACAGACATGATAAAATCAATATATGCTCCTCTACTTCTGAGTAGAGGGAACAGTTAATAACATCGTGACGTTGACAAGGTGGACGATTTTAGAATGATTTAGGAATGATGTTGAATGAGTGAGCGGAGCGAGTTTTGAGTGGAATTTAAAGGACGGAATCCAATGTCGCTTATTTTGTTCATCCTGAACAAAATTAGCGATATGTAAAACCTCCCTTTAATAAAACATGCATAAAAGTTCCATCAATAGCTGCCTATTGCGTTAGGAACCAATCAGACGCTTTAAATTTAAATAATTCAGTGAAATCGCGATTTGGTTCTTACTTTATTCATTTTGAATGTACATGTTGATCTATTTTTTTCTTAGTAATTTTGAGCGTTTTTGAATGGTTTTTGGTGAGTGTTTGGAATGAATGAATGGAGCGCTGAGTGAGCGATTAAGTATGTTTTTGATTGAGATGAATGTCAAATTCACGATGTAACTAACTGTAAGGTGTTGCTCTTAATAAACATTCATGTAGATAACTGCAATATGACGGAAAACAAACGACAATATGTTGCAAAAATATTTATTAACTTTAAATGTGTATCACTCCTTCAACAAAAGCTGAAGATTTTTATTTCGTAACTGTAGATAGAAATGTACAATATAAAAATTTGTCAAAAGCTAAATTTGTAATAAATTATTTCAGAAAGAGAAACTATACCTCTCAAAGAAGCTATAACATAATTCTACGAAAAAGTAGGGAGCGACATTACCAAATAAGCAGATCACGTGTTTGGCATGTGCTATAGCCACAATACTGAGAAAAGAGATCACGACATTACCAAATAAGCAGATCACGTGGTTGGCTAGTGCTATTGTATATAGCTGACCTTATTGGACTTATCACATGATTTCCAAATATAGTAATGCAAACATGTGCTACTAGTGAATTCTTACGCAACTTTCAATAAATATCGTTTAAAACATAAATAAGCATGTTAATAATATACATGAAGTGATAGTTGTGTAAATGTACAGCATTATTACTTTTTTGATGATATATACTTTATGTCTATGGCAAGTTGAGATATACGAAATAGGTCGAAGTGTATTCACATCCTGTTCACGTGATATGTGTTCTCAAATAACCCGAAATGAAATTATCTTGTGTTCATTTTGCGGTTTTGTTAAATCTAAGTTGGAATTGCTCCTGCTGAACATATTCTTAAGAAGCAGAATACAAAGACTGACTAGGTTTTTTTACATAGGGTTAAAGCACGCGTTTGAGGGCGTTAACATTTGCAGTGACCCGAAAAATGGTTTAACGTCCAAGTGCGAAGCACGAGGGCGTTAAAGCACTTTAAGGGTCTCTGCAAATGTTAACGCCTAAAAAAACGTGAATTAGCGCTATTATTGCATAAAAAGAAAGACTGTAGTATTCATTCAAACAGAGATTGCAACTAGTTTAATCGGAACGCTTTAAAACTAGCCCAAAACTGAAAATTGCGTTTTGCATTTCACTGTCACTTTTGTTTATACCGATGTTGCTTGGTAAAGTTATGACGTCGCAAAATTGAACGCGGAAATAAGATCAACATCTTTAGTTATACACTTTATCAATGTAAGACACATAAAATGATAAAGTGAATTAGCCCAGAACTAGGATATTCAAGTGAAAAAACCGGGCGTTAACGGCACGTGAATTTACTAATTAATCTACGTTTTCTCCCGTTCACGCCCGGGTTTTATTCGTTAAGGTATGACTATTACGACTCAAAAACGTTTATGCAATTATAAAAAACTAAACTATGAGAAATTCCTCAACTTTAGTCTGGCTTATGTTGATATTTCAATTATCAAAAATAACCAGCTCGCGAACGCTGATAATTCTCTCCGATTCAACCACAATAACACCGCTACGGGTGCCTACGCTCGGCTGTTCATTGCTGGGTGACGGGTGAAAATCTAAGTTCAAAAACATGTGTGCTAAGTTTTAAGTGAATGTCTTCAATAGAACCAGAGATATTACAAAAAAATAAAAGTTTTCGCAAGACGACGTCAACAACGACGACGTCGACACCAAGGCTATAATAAAACCTCGGGTTTTTCTCCTAAAAAACCCGAGCTTTAAATGACGTTTGTAGAAAGTAAGTACCACCTTACTTCAAGAAAATTACGTTTCTTACTGAAAATAATATATGGAAAAATAAAATCACCGAATTACGTCATTGTGAGGCCCTGCCATGTCGGGAATAACAGATTATAATAAATAATCAATTTTCTTGAATATTCTCTTCTATCGTCGAGAAATGACTGTAGATTAAAATGGCCCCGCAATCACATGCAAAACAATACTTTAAAAGAATGTGTCCTAAATGTTTACATTTAATATATTTTTGACCTCTTAAGATAGTAGAACCGTACTAGTTCCGAAACATTTTGGAATATATGTGACATTTATCAACAATTTGAAATGTTCGTGACGTGTAAACATTGAGAGGCCCTGACAGCAGAAAAATGGGAATATAAGGTTACCTGATTGTCTACAGATACTTTGAGACCTTACCTTTGCACTAAACGCATAGTGAAGACACTGGTCAGACTGTGCGAATGCACAGACTAGTCAGAGTCTTTGTTTTACGCACATTTGAAATTGTTGGAAATCTCACGCATAGGCTCAAATGTAATTACATACCTTTGTGAATTCTCCACAAGTATCTGCAAGGCACCTGATCTGAAAAAAAATGTTGACAAAATCTAATATGAGTTTAGTTATTTAGAGATAAGATATAAATGACAAGTTCGTCGAAACAACCTTATCAAGCATACATGTAATGTTTTCTTTTTCGAACTTCAAACCCAGTTAAAAGGCACGGATATAAATTCTTAGATTCTGCTTTTGTTAAGAATCGCTGGATCTCATGAGCTCAAATATTGAAAATGTATACATAATGAGACCAGGTTTGGTATGGGTATACTGGAAAAACGTATACGCGCTTTAAACCTGTTTGTAGTTACCAACTTTATGAAATTGACTCATTCTTACCCATTCTAATTCATTCCGTCAATTGCTCACTCAACGCTCCATACATTTGTTCCAAACGATCACCTAAATCATCCAAAAAAGCTCCGAACGCATTCGAAAATTTCCCGAAAATCGTTCACCAAGCTTCACACTTTCATTCAAATTAATTCGTTTGTTTTAAAGGGGTTTTATGCCGCTTTTAACAATATTTCAGTTATATCGCTGCGGATGGACCGCCTAATAATTGATTCCTGGTATTTCTTTCAACAGTACTAACATCACATCCTTTCCTAGTCTCCACCTACTCTCTCACAAAGGTCTACGATTATCAACCCATTGGTGAGAGACAAATAGTCAGAAAGGATTAGTGCCGCCGTCGGGGATCCTTCGTTCGAATTGAACTTTTCCTTGTTTTTATTAGCTAGTTTTTATTTGGGAGCTTGTACGAAAACATGTAACAAGTATGTAGATTTTTAAAGGGGGATAATAAAATAAAGGTTATTTCGTCCGATTCGGACGAAATAAGCGATATTTATAACCTCACTTAAATCTTTTTCTATTCTCGATTAACACACTCATTCAATAACATTTAAAAATCATTCAAAATACATTCAACTAATCATTCCACGAAGCACATGGAAATTCTCCGCAACATCTTAAGCCATTTGTATGAAGTATTTTATATATATCTAATCAAAGGATGTTCGTTGACATGGGCAGAAAACATTGAACATGATTTTACACACCTTATTCTCTGCCCCAAGATGTTTACAGAAGGCATCCATGACGAAAGGGTCGTTGACAGACAGACAGACAATATTATCCACGCCTTTGGCCTTGAGCTTGTCGTAGTCTTGCAGGTAGGTCGGAAAATGTTCCTGGAATTGTAAAATACAGTGCATGCGCAAGTGCTTTCTGGCCACGCCCCCTTGCCTTCGTACAGCAAGGCAGATAGCTACAGGTCATTCGGAACATCGCTCAGATTTTTAAGTAAACTGGAAAGTACCATCCATGACGTAAACGGGAAAGTACCCCGGACGTAAACTTGTGTAGTATTTTTTAATGTTTAGGTAATTCGGGTTTCCGATGGTACTTCGGTTATATAAAACGCTTGATGAAACTCACATTTTGTTAATTCTTTCTGATCGTCTTTGGAGATCTTTTGGCATATAATAATTTGATGACAAAACGCATTTAAACATTAATACAATATGTTCACTTTAATTCTTTCTTTGATTTTGTTTTATGCAACGTCGTCATTAGTGGGATTATTGACAGTTTTGACGTCATGTAATCGACGTGGGAAAGGACGCGCTTTAATGGCTGCGCCCTCATTACAATGTGCTTTCGAGGTATATTCCGTATGATTGCCGATGGTTCTTGATTGGCTTCATGTATAAAAAGACGTTAATCATACGACCGGGGGGGGGGGGGGTATGAAACGGAACAAAATATCCTTGGTGGGTGACTCAATGTCGTGAATAAGCTGTAGCTATGTCATTCAAGTAATTCAAGTCGCCCATCCGGGATCATTTAAGAAAAATAAAAATATATCGGAAATGGACGCAATTCGACATTGCACTTTCTCTCATTAATTACTAAATTGATTTTCCCCCTAATTTTTTGTTGTTCTGTTTGTTTGTTTTTTGCTATTTATTTTTCTTTTTTAAATTTTTCATTTTGTTTTTGTTGCTGATGTTGTTGTTATTGTTGCTACTGTTATCTATTTGCCAGCCGCTACAAAAGTTTAAAATTCAATATTCATTAAATATGGCCGATGTATCACGCTTCTCGGTTTTGCTTTAATTTCACCAGAATGCACCTCTTATCATGTTAAGGCAGTGAACCAGTAATAGTTCTGCAACATTTCAGACCTCAAACACTTTCACAATGTTGACCGAGGTTTCCTAATTATAATCATTAGGAAACCTCGGCTAACACTGTAAAAGCTCATTACCCCCGAAACATTGCAGAACTATTACAGGGCACTACCTTAAAAGCTGTGTTTATCATGAATATTTGAACAAACAGCTCTAGGTGACATATGATAACCCAGCCATAAAATCGCTTCAAAAGAAAGACCGGTCAACTGTTACCCTAGTGTATTATATATTTATACAGACAACATGACAAATCTTGCCCTGAAATAGGCAACCAACCCGTTTAAGTACTTCTAAAGATTATAACATAACTTTGAATGAAATTTCGATTTCAGTGTTTGAGATTTTCATACGTTTTGACGGAAGTTGCTCCCACGGAGCGACTTACGGAGAGATAGTCAAACAGATGCATGAACAGACACCGCATATTGGTCGATCACAAGAGAGCAATGGCCACACTTTCAAAGACGAGACCATGCTAGACATAAATGGCGAAGAATATTGATTGTCAAAGCTCTGCCTAGTTGAATGAATGATTTGACTTATCAGTCGATTAAAGGGACAGTTATCAGTCATTCCTACAACTCGTGACTGCATAAATTAAAGTTTGGTCTTCCAAAAGTAAAATGCGTACGCATTTAAATCATGGAAACTTTATGGCCTTTTGAAAGTCCTTACATAAAATATGGGAAAACATTCGGCCATTTATCGACGTGGTGAATTTTTCTAGGAAGCAGATTCGAGAGGGATTAATCTAAGTTGTAAGAACTTGCTTCACAATCGAAGTAAAACAAATACGTTTTTACTAAACTATTTACAATATGAATCAAATCCTAGGACATATAGCGCCCTAAGGGAAAGCATACGACCATTAGCAGTCCAGGGTACTATTTAGTCAAAACATAAAATATTGGAACCAATACGGTCATTATGCAGTCTAAATATAACATTCATTTAAAATTTGAATTGTGAAAACCATGCAGCCGCAAAGATCATGGATGGATAATTATTCGAAACATCAAACGTGGAAGCAATGCGGCCATTTTGCCGTCTAAATGGCAAGTCGATAGGCCGTTAGTCTATCCAAAGACAACGTACGTTCTAAACAGAAAGCATAGGAAAAAATAGGGCCGTTACGGTCGTCAAAAAGATAATATTCATTCAAGAAATGATTTGAGACAAGAGGACCATGATGGTCCTAGATCGCTCACCTGAGTCTCTTTGACCCCTTGGACATCAAATCATTTAAATAGACAGATGTTATAAAGGAGATAATTTCAAACAAGAAGTTTGGGCCAAAATTGTGGCCTCTTGACTTATAACAAGAAAATTATCAATAAAGCCCCTTTTCCTGTGATATGGTATGGATCCTTTCCGTTTTCAAATGGCTTCATTTTTGTGACTTGACCAACATTCTGACCACGTTTCATGAAGTTTGGGCCATTTTGTGGCCTCTAGAGCTTGAACAAGATAATTGTCGTTAAGGCCCCTTTACCTGTGATATGGCATGGATCCTTCCCTTTTTCAAAAAGGGTTAATCCTTGTGACCTGGCCAATATTCTGAACAAGTAACATGACGATTGGGCCTTTTTTGTGGCCTCTAGGATGTGAACAAGAAAATTGTCATTAAGGCCCCTTTTCCCGTGATTTGGCATACATCCTTCCTATTTTCTATAAGGTTCATCCTTGTGACCTGGCCAATATTCTGACCAAGTATAATGAAGATTGGGCCATTTTTGTGGCCTCTAGGATGTAAACAAGAAAATTGTTGTTAAGGCCCTTTTTCCTGTGATATGGTATGGATCCTTCCATTTTTCGATAGGGTGAATCCTTGTGATCTGGCCAACATTCTGACCAAGTTTCATGACAATTGGGCAAAATTTGGGGTCTCTAGGATGTGAACAAAAAAATTGTCATTAAGGCCCGCCTTCCAGTGATATGGCATGGATCCTTTCCTATTTTCTATAAGGTTCATCCTTGTGACCTGGCCAATATTCTGAACAAGTATAATGAAGATTGGGCCATTTTTGTGGCCTCTAGGATGTAAACAAGAAAATTGTTGTTAAGGCCCTTTTTCCTGTGATATGGCATGGATCCTTTCATTTTTCGATAGGGTGAATCCTTGTGATCTGGCCAACATTCTGACCAAGTTTCATGACAATTGGGCAAAATTTGGGGTCTCTAGGAAGTTAACAAAAAAATTGTCATTAAGGCCCGCCTTCCAGTGATATGGCATGGATCCTTTCCATTTTCAATAGGGTGAAACCTTGTGACCTGGCCAACATTCTGACCAAGTATCATGAAGATTGGGCCATATTTGTGGCCTCTAGAGTTTAAACAAGAAAATTTTCATTAAGACCCCTTTCCCGTGATTTGGCATAGATCCTCCCCATTTTCTATAGGGCTCATCCTTGTGACCTGGCCAACATTCTGACCAAGTTTCATGAAGATTGGGCCATATTTGTGGCCTCTAGAGTGTAAACACTAAGATTGTTGACGCCTGACGACGGACGACACACGACGGACGACGGACATTCAATGATCACAAAAGCTCACCTTGAGCACGTTGTGCTCAGGTGAGCTAAAAACCAATGGGTCTTTCGGTCGCCAAAAGATAATATGCATTACAAAGATAAAACGTAGAAACAATACAGTTTTTTACCGTCTAAAGACAATAAATATACACTGCCCTCCAAAAGATCCTTCACACACATTTCATTTATAAGATTTTCAGCTTTAATCTTTTTAAACAAAGTTATAGATTAGTTTTTATTACTTAAAATCTGATTATTCCCATTTGAACGCTACTTTAGAAGACAAAATGACTGTTGATAAAGATACTATTTTAGAACAATGTATAACAGAAAATATTGAGACAAAAGGAGAAAATGCTGATTATCAGTGGAACGTTGTGAGAGACTTGTAAATAGCATGCCTAGATTCATGTTCAGGCTGTCTTACCTGCTAATGGAGGCTACACTAAATATTGACATAAGTTGATCCCCATGATAGAAAATTTGGCAAAATGGTGAACTATTCTGATTTTGTCGATTTACATGATTTTGCCATTTCTGGTATTGCTTCTTAATTGATACATTGCAATAAAGATATAAAGTATACATTTTATTAATAAAAATAATATAAAACTTTGTTTTAAATTACTTAAGCTAAAGATCTTTAAAAGAAGTGTGTGTGAAGAAACTTTTGGAGGGCAGTGTATGTTTTCTAAGCATAACAGACTTAAAGGAGTTAGCCCGTCAAAAGATGACAGCATTCCAAATGTAAGAAATGAGATCTAAACAGCCGTTATACCGTCTCAATCTCGTGAAAAAGACATTCCAAATTAAAAAAAAATCACAGAAACCATACGACCGTTTTGCAGTCTACAAAATACTAACTACACGTATATGCTTTCTATACTTAAAACATTGGAAACCGTACGGACGTAAGGCCATCCAAAAACTATGTATTCTAAACATAAATCGGAGAAACCATTGTCCAAAAGTAGCATGCCTTCTAAAAATAGATCGTGGGCATCATTCGACCATTTGACCATTTTTTCGTAAAACAAACGGCGTGGGAACATCCAAAAAGTATGTTTTTATTATTTTTTTTAATTTTTTCATTTCTTTTTTTTAAATATCATGGGGACAACCAAGGACCGCATATAAATGCGAAAAAAAAAAACAATCATAAAGTAGGTAACTGATCATTCTCGATTCAGAAAATCAATCGAAAATGAAACAAGGAACATTCCTGTGAAATTTGATTGGAATTCATCCAGTACTTTAAGAGGAGAAGATTTTTAAAGTAAAAGATTACAGACGGACGGACGAACGACGGACACCCCGCCATGACAATAGCCGCTGGCCTTTTAGGGCTAAAACTCGATCTTAGTCATTCTGTGCAGTCAGCGCAGTCAGACAAGAATCGATTTCTTTCTGACTTTCCAAAAGGACCCTTTTTGTCTGATGGGGTCCAACATTTGAGTAGCTTAAATCTTAAACAGATATTCACCTGATAAACATAGTTGACCTTTTAACACTTCAACGGGAACGTAAAAAAAAGTTTCTTCCTGTTTAGTATCAGTAATCAGAGGTACATTAAAGAGGGGGTAAACCCAGTCTAAAATCTTTATATCTTCATCTCTCAATGAAACCCTATTTTGTGAGTACTCATTGGAATCGTCTCGACGAGACGATTCCAATTAGTACCAAAAACATAAAGTTTGCTAGAATTATAGAAAACCGTTGCTCTTAAGTCCAAAATACCCCCTCTATCTGTATGTCTGTTGGTGAACTTTTGTTTAATTTATATACAATGTACATACATTCCTTTCGACGAAAGAAGGCTTACATTTACCATTGAATATCAATCAGAATTTGGGGATTTAAAAAACTGTGTTCGGCATGATCTTCAATGTCAGGGTACAGTATTCTCTCTCTGCGAATTGTTCGGGTTATATTTTTAGATATTTATGCAGTTTTGTTCCTTAGGGCAAGAGGCGCAGTTTCTAATGTATTGTGAGAGTGAAAATGAGAATTCGACCTGTTAAGTAATTCAGTTTCACTTTCATTTCGTGGGTTTGCGTTAACACAAAACAATAAATTAGATCTGCTAACGATCGAGTTTGAAGGAGATAAAGAGATCCAGTTTCAAAATATCTTTGATGTAAACTTTTGTAATTTTTCAAACAAGTTGAATTATCTAGACAGAAAAAAGTTTTGATACAAAGATCAAACCTTCGAAAATAAATCACTCTATTACGTGGTATTGAATTCAAATGTTGAACTTCAACTACATGTATATCGATAGATAACAAAACCTCGAAACAACGGCGTATTCAACGTCAATCAAGGAGTCGATGAGACGGTTCAAATGAGTACCAACAGTATTGGATTTAAGTATGGAGTTATGCAATAATTATATTTGAGCCTGTGCTTGACATTTCCAACAAATTTCAACAGTACGCCAAGCAAATACTCTCAGCCAGCCTGCGCACCCGCACAGTCTGTAAAGAATCTTCACTTTGCGCTTTATAGGTAGACAATATCTTTAAGTATCTTTAGACAGACAGACAATCTTCTTATTGCTTTATGTGACTGTCTAGGCTGCTCAATGCTTGCACCTCACGCACATTTCGAATTGTTGGAAATGTCACGCACAGGCTCATTTAAAAACCAAAATAACTGTCCATCTAATGGTAGCTCTGCAATCGAAATCGTAAAATCCATCACTATATAGGGGAAGAAAAGTGACCGGTTATGCAAAAAGACCATCTGGCAACCCCGAAACATATATATTTGAAAAAAAATAAAATAAAAGATTTTTTCTAGGAGAAGTAAACCTGATGTTGTATTTCTATCATTCATATACTGTGTGGTAGAATGATTATTTTGGAATCAGAAAAATGTAAAGATTTCGATCCTATTAAGACTGCGCAGTCTGTTTTAGTCAATATGATCAACCCTGTTATTGTTTTAAAATAAGGGGTACCAATCTTAGTAGCTGGATAAATCCTTAACGAATCTCGACTCAAAACAGTTCTTGCCGCGGTTAGCTGGACTGCAATGAGTTTGATTTTAATATGAAGTAAGAATTTCTAACATGGATTGTGTCTATTGTAAATAATTAACATTCTACATGATATATGACTGAGGCGTTTTTTATTCACGTCAGTAGTACAGGCCCATTCCAAATTGACGTTGTCGTATACTTACATTTTGGCACGTGGGAGTAAATGCCCCCGGAATCGCGAAAATCACGTGGGTGCCCTTAGCAAACTCCTTGGCTACACTGATCTTATTGTCGGGCTTAGATTCGTACAGTGTCACATCGGGTAAAGGTTCGCCAACCTGGAAGTACATGAAGGTCAATGTCACAGAGTTCGAATCATAGAGCGTGGTTAGATCAAGATCATAGAGAGTGGTTAGAGATCCAGATCATACAGAGTGGTTAGAGATCCAGATCATAGAGAGTGGTTAGAGATCCAGATCATAGAGAGTGGTAAGAGATCCGGCCAGATCATAGAGGGTGGTTAGATCCAGATCATAGAGAGAGAGGTAAGAGATCCAGATCATAGAGCGTGGTTAGAGATTCAGATCATAGAGCGCGGTTAGAGATCCAGATCATAGAGAGTGGTTAGAGATTCAGATCATAGAGAGTGGTTAGAGATTCAGATCATAGAGCGTGGTTAGAGATCCAGATCATAGAGAGTGGTTAGATCCAGATCATAGAGAGTGGTCAGAGCGGATCCAGATCATACAGAGTGGTTAGAGATCCAGATCTTAGAGAGTGGTTAGAGATCCAGATCATAGAGAGTGGTTAGAGCGGATCCAGATCATAGAGAGTGGTTAGAGCGGATCCAGATCATACAGAGTGGTTAGAGATCCAGATCATAGAGAGTGGTTAGAGATCCAGATCATAGAGAGTGGTTAGAGATCCAGATCATCGAGAGAGGTAAGAAATCCAGATCATAGAGAGTGGTTAGAGATCCAGATCATAGAGCGTGGTTAGAGATTCAGAATATAGAGAGAGGTAAGAGATCCAGATCATAGAGAGAGGTAAGAGATCCAGATCATAGAGCGTGGTTAGAGATTCAGATCATAGAGAATGGTTAGAGATCCAGATCATAGAGAGTGGTTAGAGATTCAGATCATAGATAGTGGTAAAGATCCAGATCATAGAGGGTGGTTAGATCCAGATCACAGAGAGTGGTTAGAGATCCAGATCATAGAGAGTGGTAAGATCCAGATCTGCATATAGAGTGGTTAGAGATCCATATCATAGAGAGAGGTTAGAGATCCGGATCATAAGGAGTTGTTTCGATTCCAAATAGAAAAAAAAATTGAAATGTGTCACAGACTAGGATATCCCCGTAAGTACTTTAGTTTTACCCGTAACCTTTTTGACCTTAAGCTATGGCCTTGAACTTGGGCGTATCCGGACAAACTCTTCGCATGACACTAAAACTCACTCAGGAGAAAAAGTAATTTTGAAATTCATCCATAAATGCAGACGTTATTCTTGACGAAGAAGAATAGGACACACACACGCCCTATACACACACTCACACATGGACAGAGGTATATCGTAACTCTTTGCAGCTACAGTTAGTTACATCGTGAAATTAACATTCATCTCAATCAAAATCATTCTTAATCGCTCACTCGGCGCTCCATTCAATCATTCAAACCACTCACTCAAACCATTCAAAAACGCTCCAAACTCAATGAAATACATAAAACAACAACTTCGTTCAAAATAAAAAATAGCTGGGAAAAAAATCGGGATTTCCCTGAATTAATTGAACTCTAGGCGTCTGATTAGATCTTAAGGAAATAGTAAGCTATTTGTAGAACATTTATTCATTTTTTATTAAAGGGAGGTAATCAATATCGCAAATTTTGTTCATCCTGAACAAAATTTACGATATAGGATTACCTCCCATTAAATTCACCCAAAACTCGCACTGTATTATCATCGTTAAATTGGCTTTCACCTCGATCAAATCCATTCTGAATCGCTCAGTCAGCGCTCCATTCATTCATTCATTCATTCATTCCATACTCTCAATTAAATCACTCAAAAACGTTTCAAAATCGTTAAAAACAATTCGAAAAGGTTGACTACGAGTCCATAACATTAACACCATTGTTTGTTTGCAAAGTTTCTGACTCTTTTTCCGATGACATATAACAACATTTTGAACAAGAGGTCAGCATGATCGGTTACTTATTTGGCCGCTAGATCTTATGGCCAAGCGCTCGAGATAAGAAAGGGTAAAACCAGTCTTGAATATTTTTTTCTCAAATAAAAATCTATGCTGTGGGTACTAATTGCAATGGTTTTCTAATGATTGTCTACCAGTTCAGGGTTTGTGCAACGTCATAATACTTGTTTTCATCTTAAACACAAAATATTTCCATCATAAAGCTTGTATCTGTTACACTTTAATAGCCTACTTGACCTGAACTTCATGTTAATAAAACTGTATAAACTCATGTTTTAATTAATCTTATTTAGACCACTCGCTTGTTTTAGAGACCAAAATGATATGAAAAGAGTGCCGCAATCTGGAGCATTGCCTAGCTGCAAGCAGATGAAATGCAGGCCTAAACTGAGGGTTATTTATATAGAAAATGAATAGAGTATTATAGTAATAATCCCTCTGCTTTTGCAAATTTCTGTCGTAAATAATGGACATGTGCAGGGTTTCGATATTGGGCGAATTCGGACGAAATAATGACACTCACCAGGGGTTGACACAAGGCTCCTAAAAATAACACAAAATCAAGGAGTCCAAGCACAAAGTAGGGAGTCCAACCTTTCATTATGGGAGAACATTGAGGAAAAGAAGAAATTGCTTGTTATAGGCAATTTCTTCTTTTTTACAATGTTCAACCGACAAGGGATCTTTTTAATATGCTATGCTATACAAGAAAGTGTTGTCTTCAAGGACTTTTGCATTTTCCTGTGCATTTGTGCATTTCTTTTTCAAAATCAGAGCTACAGTTAATTTTCAGTCTTAAAGGGTTTTTACCCCCTATTTATTTCTGTAATGCTGATTTATAATGCAGCAATGCTGAAAAATCATTTAAGGGTTAATATGAGTTGTTCTCATCTTTAACTGTTTAAAAAAACAATTTAGCTATTTAAATCCTGAATAATAATAATGGACATTTATAATAATAATATCATTGAGAGATATTTTACAATTGCCCGGTTAAATACCTGTGATGGTGTCACAACTCAAATTCTATATTTAATGGATGTCCTGTTATGCCTTGATGTTGCCAGTCTCAAGTTGCCTTCACAGAAAGAGCATCAATGTTTCCTTGCCAATAATTCACTGGGGGGAGGGATTAATTTATTATTTTGACCAATATACAATGAACAATAGCATGCCATAAGGCCCATTACCCTTTGATATTTTGAAAAAATCTAATTGGCAGATGATGACGAAGGACCAAGAAAAACTGTCAGAGAGTTGGCCTGACAATCTTTTGTGGTCTATAAACTGTCAGACAAAAGCCAAGCCTGTCAAACTGAACATTTTATTGGGCAAATAATATCATCCATAATATAATTGTCTTTCCTCCTCGAGAGAAAAAAATTCTGAAATTAATAGAAATAACATAACAAGGTTGTCAAAATCCTCTCAATCTGTCAGTGCTTTCAGTACTTTGATTTAAGACTGATGAATCCAAGGTTAAGAGGGTTAAAAAATAGAACTGTCTTTTTAAGTCACAATGTTACAATCACTTGTGGTTTTTATTGAAAATAAAAACGGACATAATTTGGTGGGTCGAACGTTCTTGGGTACGAATAAGCGGAAAATAAAATTAGTCTTTGTGCTTTTAAACTGGAAAATTTCGAAAAATTCAGGTAGAATAAGATTAGCTACCAATAATTCTTTCCAGAATTGATCCCCAAATCATGTTTTCTTCCTCTTTATTGATACGATTTGTAAAAGAGAATTTGCACTCTAGCGGTTCCGAAAGTCGTAAAGAAACTGTTAATATAGATGAAATCTAGACCCATGTAATGTTGAAGATTAATGTTTGTTTCCATGAGAAAGTAATTCAGATTACTATTTTCAAAGGTGAAAGAAATTTTTCACGGTTTAAACATATTGTTTGCAAAGAAAATAGTGTTGCACATTCGGAACGGAATGGTACAATTTAACGGATTCGTTTTTTCACCATGACTGAAAGGGTTGTGTACTTCTGTGCCAACTTTTTGCTTTGAACTCGCCAATGTTTAGATGTCATTCCCCATATTTTGTATGGGAATATTTAGTCCAGCTTTTTCATTATTCGATTATAAAAAATATAGAAATCAGAGACCAACGGTACTAGACACGCTCGATAAGTGTCATCTGTAGGAAATGTGAATTGTGTTAAGGCGTCGTACGTTCGGAAATACGCACTTAGAACCATTAGTAATGCTGATCGGCGATTTGAAATGCGTTTTTGTACCCCCTTAAATATCTTCAAATGCGTTTTTATTTATTTTAAATGCGTTTTCACGCAAAAACGCATCTTATCTGTAGCTCTGAAAATGTCTCATATGTGCATTTGTTTTTCAACTTGATGTCTCATTCTACCCCTGAGAGTCCATCCGGACTCCTTACTTGCAAATTGAAGGAGTCCTAACTAGTAAAAAGGGAGCCTCGGACTCCTGGACTCCCCATAGTGTCAAATTCTGCAAGTCATTCAATGTCATTCTAAAATCATTCAACTAAACAAATTCACGATCTTTTATCTGTTTTATTACTACTCACATAGCCTAATCAGCTCAGTCTGTACGATAGACCTAGTGCGTGTTGCTCTCAATGATCCGGGAGTAGAACTATGTTCGACGTTTTTCTTGAAAAAATCTTACGGCAGGATTTTTCAACTCGCTCTTACGAACGAACCATAGATTATGAAATAGTGGTTGTACTGGTGTGATAAACAACAGAAGCCATGGTTAAGTGCACCAGCCGCCATGGACATAGGATTGCATTACCGTGAAACAAAACTAATCCTGTCATGCTCCCGCCGCTTATCATGTAATCCTGAGGTAATAATTTTATACCGGCAGTTTTCATGTCCCACGATCCCTTACGATCAAAATATATTGATCACTTAGGGCCTACATGATGGTAAATTCAAACAAGAAAGAGACCAACATGTGTTCATCGGTAGGCTTAGACCAGACATCAATGTGACACTTGAGATTGGACAGATTTTCGTTGTTTTGTCTCAGTACTGCCAAACTGAGCAGACATATTCATATATATGCGGGACTCGCCACAAGGGTTGGGAGTCTTATAGTCACTTTGTACAATTATACCACTCTGACTCATTCTAAAACTTGACTCAGCAACCGTTTCTTAAAAAGAGGTAAGGGGTAAAAATATACTCAGCACGAAAAGAAAGTATCCACTTTTCTTTTGTCAATATCTTTTATATTTTAAAGATTAAATGATTAATTGAGGTACAATTGTGTTTGCAGCGCTTCGTTTTCTCATGCTAACATGATTTTTCATTCAAACAACATGTAAATTTCGGTGTTTTTCAATAAATGTTGAAATGTTTGTTTTCTACGTCGACCTACGTCACGTGTTCGATCGTAAATTTCTTCTCAAATGAATTTAACCTCACACGCTCTGTGGTTAAGAAAATCAAACAATAGTTGTGTTCCGTACAACACAGTTTTGAAATGAGACCGAGAAAAACTTGACCACAGGCGTAATCAATAACCGTCAAACGATGAATCAATTTAACGGACGTTAGTTGAAAGAGAAGAATAATAAAGACGTGGGCTCGCCATTCCCGATGGAGTCTCTCCAATGAGCAAGATGAAATGTTGACGTTAAGTGGCAGTGCAATTGTTGTCTTGTTTTCCAGCAAAAATGGAATGACCATTTTGGGATTGGTTTTCTTGACAAGGAACGAGCAGACAGAATTTTGTTAATTTGGGCTTTGATTCTGCGTAAGATGTTTTATGAATGTTTGTGTTCATTTGACGTAACTTTAGTAGGAATAAGAAGAAGGAATGAAGTTGTCTTATAAATCAAGAATATCTATCGCAATAATATTGCGTTTCGCAAGCTTAAAACTGTCAGAAAATCGTTTGAATATTGAATTGAAAGTAGGCAGTTTTTGAAAACGACCCCCTGGCTACGTTAGCGCCTACAATTCGGTAGCGGCTTCTTTAAATCACATAGCACTTTTTAAATTTATTTCCAAACGATTGGGGCGTAATTTTCAATATGTTTCATACAATTTCCTGTGAGCCCCTTTTAAAGAAATCCGAAGTTTTATTGGGTGGATACTTTTTATTTTTGCTCAGTATATTTTACAAAGTAAAGGGCTTATGGAGAGATCTAACGATAATTTCTGTTAGACTGACGAGTTTCCGACGAAAAGGAAGAGTGAGTAACCCCATTATATTATTATCATTCAATCGGGTTATGTCCCAAGGGCGTAACTCCCCGGTAGTCTCAATTTTGAACGTTACATATTTCATTGCGACCAGTCCAAAAATAGCATCGCATTCCGAGGACAGAAATCTGTACTAAACTCCCCGGTAACGCGATTTACGCGTGCGTGAAAGAAACAATCATCTGTTGAAAAAGAAAGTTGATGAATGATCAGAACATCGAAACTACAGCTTGTTCAAGCTGTAGTTACGATGTTTTGATTATTCCCCAACGCTCAAATTATTACTTGAAGGGAGCGGCAGACGGAGGGCATTCATCTTTTGTCATAATCCACATATTGCCATTATCCTATATATTCATTGGTTTCGCCTTCTGAGTGCTTATAAATTTCAAAGTCCTAGATACGACTATGTGTACCTTGTTTACTGAAAGTACTTACTTAACTTTAGGTCTCACGCAAAGCCAAGCTACATGTAGCATTTGAATTAAAATTCTATGTCGTCTGCACTATTGAAAATGAATAAACTGGGTCGGACACGTGATTGCTGATCGATTGAAACCTCCCCATGTCCCATGAATAGGAGTGAATACAATTGAAATTACCGATCCATTTTAACCTTGTTCCTTACCAAATTATGAAAACGTTGATTTTGTTATGCCATAGAATTTTCCCTGCCTTTAGGCCTACTGTAGTTGCAGGGTAACATCAGCTAGCATATACGTACAGTCTGACCATAGTCTTAGATAATTAACTAATTCTTATTTGTTATCATATGCAAATACAAAGTCCATAAAAATCAATATGAAAAATAACCTCCATGTACAGAGCTGCATGTCAGCACATGCAAAAGTCTATCTGTCTAGATAATAAACATGCATAATTTGGAGAGAAAGAAAATAAAGGTTCAACGTTGTCTAGTGTGAAAGAATCATCAATAGAGTCGAAATTAAGAAAAAAAACACGATATTTGTATTGCACAACACTAGTAGTGAAAAGATCGTGTAACTAGATCTAGAACTAAAGATCTTTTATGTCATGCACAACATGTGGTGTAAATTAATGATATCCTAGAGGGTAAAGTGACCCAGTGTATCATTTACGCACTCCAAAATTGCACGCTATAAGTGCATTCGTCCTTGAAAAGGTTCATAATTGAATAATGTGTTTACAAGCGTGTATGTACAAATTTATCAAACCTTGTATTATTTCTACATAATGACAAAATTCTTACCGCAATCGGTGCCATTATTCCTGTGAACGAACTAGTTCTAAACCCACGTGTAGCAATCTTACAACTATCGATAAACTTCGCTATATGCATACACTTAGCTGCCATTCTTATCGGCATGTGACCCTGTACACACTGAATAACTTAGTTTAACTCCGTCTATGCTAGGACTACACACATGGCAGGTCCGAGATTATTATCAGTGTCTATTGGGGATTAACGCATTCCTTTGACTCCAAGGACGTGATTAAAAATTAAAATAACCTTAAGTCAAGTTCACAGTTCATTGAAAATACCTGAGGCTACCTGATCAAAATAACTAGATTCTTAAAGAAAGTTCCTTACGATTGAACCAATATCCCGCCCTGCGCCAAGACAAAACGGTGCAAACTGTTTGCCAATTATACCCCGCTTTGCACGTTCACATACGTGCAAAGCAGGGTAAAAATGGAAAACAGTTCCGATCGTTTTATTACCATGAACCTTGTCATCTTGAACGCAGCCTGGCTGGTTCGGCGATCTAGATTCTAAGATTATCTATTATGTCGATCTAGATAACGTAGAGCTCGCGATCGTTCCAGATCGAAAGGTTTACATCCGATAGCACGGTCTAACTGAGGAGCAATTTGTCATGTGAACAGTAATTAGATCTATTTCCTATTTATGTTGGTATTATAAGTTATAATTACTTAAACAGTACATCAGAGCACAAAAGAAAGATTTACTTTCCATCATTTAGCTTCAAATATGTTTTAAAATTATTATTTGGACTGTTTTTTTATGTTGAGTCAAACATTTCTTAGGTTTTGGCATTGGTTCCAAAGGGTGTCGGAATGGGAGATTTAGATAAGATACACCTTTGACCGGAAGTAGAGATTAAGAGGTATACGTCACTAGCAGAGAGCAAATGTATAAAGAGTAAAGAAGGAATTTCGGAATTTTCAAACCTAAAAAACACCCTTTATAAAGCACAAATATGATAAATAAACCAAATGATTTAAAAGAGAAAATACAGAATTAAAAACTGTCAATGTTTTTAAAAGTCAAAATGGTTTTGTTGTCTTGTAATTGATAATTGAAATTCATTATAATCAATGCACTTCTAGTACTCCAAACTTTTCACTTTTAGGCTTATAGGATTAATAATGTTTGATTTCCATCGCAATTTTTACTAGATTTATTGTATTATCACTAAAATCTTCATGTTTAAGGATATTCTGTTCAAAAATAATATGACTTATCTTTATAATTTTCATAATAATAATAAATAATAATAATAATAATAATAATAATAATAATAAAATAATAATAATAACTAATATAATAATGATACAAAAAGGATAGATTAAAAGTACTATTAAAACATAATTTGATAGAAATGTTCTTGGGATGATATGTATACCAAAAGATAAGCTAAATAAAAATGCATTAAGTGCTTTGAAATACATAATTTTCAAATCAATTTATGGTTTGAATATCAATTTTTGATCTGTTAAAAAAAAGTTCCAAAAAATCTCGGTAATCAAGGATAATTAAACCCATCAATATTTTTACTTTTATTTTCCTATACAATTCTATAGTAAAGAGAGGTCAGTTGTAATTTGATATACCTCTTACTACCATTGCGCCACCTGTGTAAGATAACTCTGCCTGGCTTTAATATCTAAATGTCCCATTAGGATAACAAGCAAAATTTTGGTATACCGGGACATATAAGTGAAAGAGCATTTGATTGGTCAAAATTTTCAGTTAAATACGTCTTTAAATATTTCAATGACCAATGAAATGTAACTTCACAAGATGGTTGATTTCCTTTAGGGAAGAAGAGAAAAGTGAAATGATACATTTATTTCGCCTTAAGTAGTCGATAATAGGACACTTTGCTCTAGTTGTTTTAGACATCGCGACTTTGGTTGTTGGCCTAACTCTATAGACGGAAAAACATTCTTAAAGTTAATAACATCGTGAAATTGACGCCTGTCTCGATCAAAAAACATTCCAAATCATTCGCACTAAATCGCTCAAGATGCCTATTTCTGTATCTGTAACACAATTCAAAATGTTCTTTTTATCATGACAATATCGCCACCTGGTGACCGTTTACAAGGGTGTTACTCCCGTTACGCAGTTTTCGCAAGTGCGTAAAAGAAATAATCCTCTGTTGAAAATTATCGATGATGAATAATCATTACATCGAAACTACAGCTTATTCAAGCTGTAGTTACGATGTTATGATTATTCACCGACACTCAAATCATAGAAAATGGGAGCGGACGGAGGGCATTCATCTTTTCAAGTTATTCACAGTCCACATATCGGCTTTAGTTATCGCCTTTTGAGTGCGTATGAATTTCAAAGTCCTAGATACGGTAATGGTATAGGCCTACGCTTTAAGTGAGCAATATCATTTTCCACAATTTGTCCTTTTTCGGACTGCTCAGAGTTTCAACTCAAGTACTTGCCGGACTGGGATACTAAGTAGATGGGGCCAGCTGTTGGGGATGGGTGTACATTAGAATTCAAGGGAGTCTTTGAGTTTAACAAATGTGTTAAAATTCCTATTCAATGTTTCAATTTATTTGACCTTATTGTACATATATGTACTTGGACTAAATAAAAGATTTGTTCTGTTCTGTTCTGTTCTGTTCTGTACTATTAAGCTATAATTGATAACCATAAAAAATCTACTCTGGTAGAGAACAACAGAAAACATATCAGTTTCAAGCCAATATTTATTTATTAATGTTCGCATTTATTAGCTTGGTTAATCTAGAATACTTCCATTAAACCATCTTACGGTCACGGCTATTTCGACCGCATACTGTTATTTTCTTCCTAATGTAGCTGGATTACGGATCGCAGAGCGATCTCTAAGTAGGGATTAAGTGTCAGATTTGAAAATGATCTCTACGTATTATCGATTGCATAATTTGTCATGTTCTCATTAATTGACTATTTACCAGCCCTGGAGTACATAACACGAGTGCAAAGCGGACTTTAATTTGCAAACAATATGTTATCCTCAGTCAACGCAAGACTGGTTTTGAAAAGGAGGAAAAGAAGTCACGAGGATTTTCGCTAAACCGTAATGCCAATAGTATAGTAGTTCATTAAGACATTTACTTCAAGTAAACTATAATAAGTAACCATCCATGCGTTCAGGATGTCAAAACAGTGCAAACAGTTTGCCAATTATATCCCGCTTTGCACGCAAGGGAACGTGCAAAGTGGGGTGTAATTGGAAAATTGTTTGCAAGCATCGTTTTGTCATCCTAAACGCAGAGCATGTTTTGGTTGTCCAGAGACGACACCCGATTTATAGTGAATCAAAAACTCAATTCTGACAGTCGACATTGTTCGATTTGGTAAGACATGGATTTAAGACAGATATTCCTGAATTTAGCGGAATTCCATTCTGAAAAAAAACTACTAACGCTTAAAAGATCTTATTTTTTTAGCCACCTATTTACGCATGTAATTCTACCTGTTTGTCCCATTCTGTCAAAGGTCAAGGTCGAAGTATTTGTCAATTGGGAAAGTACTTATCGATACATGCAAAAAATGAAACATCACACATAAAATCAAAGTACTGAAAGTACTGATAAGTTGGAATGCGTTCGAGAGGCGGTAACCTCAAGCTACTGGCGAAGTGACAGGTGATCACATAATACGTCTCGTCTTTTGACGGGCGTATATAAATCAATGTATTTCAACAACGAGAGACGCTTAAACCACTGAATCGCTATACAGGCCTGAATCTGATGAAAGAAAAATTATACCAAGAGGGACAGAATGGTCCTAAACCGATCACCCGCATTCGATTGGTCTAGTGGATCTTATCCAAGAAACTTTCTGGCAAAGATTCATTCAAACTTGCCCAATTGTTGGAGAGGAGACTTTATTCGAATTATAAGCAGTCATAATAGACCCTGCCAACCCATTCATTACAGAGGAGACTCAAAATTAACCCTACCCTGCCACGTCTAAACGGCTAATGAAAATTTTGCCAACAATATTTGGAGAAGGTCATCAAAGGAACATTCTTGCAAAGTTTCATTGAAACCTGCCCAGTGGTTCAGGAGGAGATGTCGTTCTAAGATTTTGGGCTCAAAATAAACCCCGCCCTGCCATACCCATATTTATCGGCCAATTAGAATATAGCGACAATTTTGAAAAGGGTCACCCAGGGAACATTATGGCAAAATTTCATTGAAATTTGCCCAGCGGTTTAGGAGAAGAAGAAATTTTAAGAAAGGACCCCGACTCACGACGGACGACGGAGTCAGGGTGATCCTTAAGCTCCCCTTGAGCACGTTGTGATTAGGTGAGCTAAAAAGAAAGAAAATGATACGGACCATACAGTCGACTAATGGACACACAGGCGACCTTATACACTCAAAACATTTTTTATATTATTTTTCAATAAACTTCTGCTCCATTTGAGTTATCAATTACATTTTTAATTATAAGTGTCGCAAATGATTTTTCCATGATGAAAAGCTATTTTCGCAGGGAAGTCTTTTACTTCATGAGTTGGAATCTCAAGCCAATTTTTTGGACGAAGTTCAATTGTGATTTCGACCTATGTGACTCCAATATTGGGCACTTTCTCGGGTCATTGACAACATTTGTGTCAAGTTCTATGATTTGGGTCAATTGGTTGTTCAGTTAGAGTGGAAACTGTTAACTGTTAAAATTTACTGATGCCCGTGACATGTATGACCCCGAAACAATAGCGCATTTCTTTGGGTCATGGGCAATATTTGTGTAAAGTTTCGTTATTGTAGGTCAATTGCTTCTCCGTTTATCTAGCGGAAAGCAAAAGGTCATTGGACTGAGAGACGGACATGATGAAATCAATATAATTATGCTCCTCTTCTTCTGAGTTGGGGTACAGTTAGTAACATCGTGAAATTGAAAGGTGAACGATTTTGGAATGATTTAAGCATGATGTTGAAATGAGTGAGCGGAGCGAGTTTTGAGTGAAATTTAAGGGAGGTAATCCAATGTCGCTTATTTTGTTCAGGATGAACAAAATTAGCGATATATAAAACCTATATAAAATATGCATAAAAGTTCATCAATAGCTTTCTATTTCGCCAAAAACCAATCAGACGATTTAAATTTCATTTATGTCAGTGAAATCGCGATTTGGTTCTTGCTTAATTCATTTTGAATGTACATGTTCATCTTATTTTTCTAATAACTTTGAGTGTTTTTTGAATGGTTTGAGCGAGTGTTTGGAATGAATGAATGGAGCGCTGAGTGAGCGATTAAGAATTTTTTCTATTGAGATGAATGTCAATTTCACGATGTTACTAACTGTATGATGGTGCTCTTAAACATTTTGATGTGTAAGAATGTGAAGAAAGCAAGTTGAACTAGAAGGTTTGTTTCAAATAGCAAATTGTCTTGGTGTTGGAATTCAATTGGGCAAAGATATTCATAATTCAATTAAAGATGTGGTGGCAAGGGTTTTATTGGATGAGTATTGGGTTTTTACAATAAAACATTCATGTAGATAACTGCAATCTGGCGGAAAATAAACGACAATATGTTGCAAAAATATATATTAACTTTAAAAAGTGTATCATCACTTTAAGAAAATGTATTTATTTCGTAGCTTAGACAGAAATTTACAATATAACTCCTTGTCAAAAGTTAAATGTGTAATAAGGTCGTTCAGAAAGAGAAACTATGCCTTTAAAAGAAGCTATAACATAATTCTACGAAAAACAGGTCGCGACCTTACTAAATAAGCAGATCACGTGATTGGTCTGTGCTATTGCCACAATACTGAGAAAACAGATCGCGACATTACCAAATAAGCAGACCACGTGATTGGCTAGTGCTAATTGTCAATTGCTGACCTAATTGGACTTGACTTATCACATGATTTCCAAATATAGTAATGCAAACATGTGATACTAATATATCCGTACGCAACTTTGAATAAATGTCGTTTAAAACATAAATTAGCGTGTTAATAATAAACACGAAGTGATAGTTGTGTAATTGTACAGCATCATTACTTTTTGATGAAATAAACTGTATGTCTTTGTCAAGTTGAGATATACAAAATAGGCCGAAGTGTATTCACATCCTGTTCACGTGATATGTGTTCTCAAGAAACCCGAAATGAATTTATCTTGTGTTCATTTTGCGGTTTTGTTAAATCTAAGTTGGAATTGCTCCGCATTCCAACTTAAAAATAACTATTTCGTAATGTATAGACTGGATATCTATTGACTGGGTCCCTTACTGACCTTGCCGCTTCGAATATTCAAGCTACAAATTCTTTGAAATGAATTGTTGTTAGTGCCATGCCAATGTGCAAGTCTAAAACATTGGAAAATGCACAAATTTCAGAATCAAAGAACCAGTTTTTTATTTTTTCTATGAAGAAATGGGAAAGAGCAGCTTTAACATCATCATGATGTAAAAGCTGCTCTTTGTCACGACATGACAACAGTCAATTACAGATATTACCAAGATCTTTAGGGAGCCGACAACTATTTGCCATTAGAAAATTTCTGTACCATTAATTAGAATTTTATGTTAGTTGGCATTATTTCAACAATGAAGAGGCATAATGCTTATCGATTTGCAAGAGATTTTATAAAAGTACCTGTGGTTTTATCACCTGGATGCACGAAAGTCAATTTGAATATATACTCACGAGCAATGAAAACGCACCACCTGAAAATTTTTCTCGTATATTTATTAAGTGAAACAAATCTCCAGACATGAATATAACCTATCGTTATAAATTTGTATTTTTACTACACAATATTGATAGAGTAAGTTAAGAAACGGTCGAAGATTTTTGAACCTATGAGTTAAGAAGAAAGTTAAAAATCGTTAATCTCATAACTGCAAACTAGGTTTGCAAACCCCTTCTGTCCGTCGATTTTCGGTAACATAACCTCTAACTCAGTGCAAAATTCTGGCTATCACTTTGCGGAACGGTTGCCATAGTCTAAGCAGTTCATTCGTGCAAAGGCTAACGCTCTTTAAATTCTAGGTCTACACCGTACCTTCGACGCCCCTGGTGGACTTTAACATGTCGTTTGGCCAAATCACTCGAAAACACGAGTACCAAATGGTTATTTACGATTCTTTGATTTTAATGAAAAAAAAAACAAGCATTTCTTAGACATTCCCATACCATACGTAAGTTGAGATCATTTTACTGCATTTTCCTAAGAACAAATGTGATAGCTATTGCTGTATGTTCATTCTCTAAGAAACAGCACTTTTAATTATGCAATTTAAAACTTGTTTCAAAAATACAATTAAATGAGAAAGCCAAACGGACCACCAAACAAAAAGGCGATGGCTTATGGCTGATGTTCAGGCATACAATGAATACAAAAAAAAAGGAGTCGATTGAAAGTTTTATAATTTAGGACAGTCTGTGCAAGTTTTTTCGGTGGTGCGTTTTCATTGCGCTTGAGTATATATCGAGGGTTTGTACAAGAGTATACTAAGTGTTTATACACTAAGTACAGTCTTGCACTAAACCCTCGATATGCGATCCACCAGGTGAAAAGGCCCGGGACCATCTGGGTAATGCGGAGGGTGTCTACCATAGTCAGACTGCGCGGATTGTGCAGACTGATTAGTGTCGAATTTTTGTCGAACTAATATATACAAAAATATCTTAACGATAATACACGTCTTTATTGTGTTTTTGTCGACCTAAAAAATGCTTTGACTCAATCAATAGAAACGCTTTGTGGCTAAAACTTTACAAGCAAGGTATTAAAGGAAAACTATTAAGGATAATCAAGCATATGTATACAAAAGTTAAATCTTGTGTCAAAAAAGTAAATACACTCTCAAATTTCGAGTATAAGGTCGGTCTTAGGCAAGGTGAATAGATGTTTCCAATCCTTGTTTACATATTCCTGGAAGATTTTGAGCTTTTTATTGCAGACACCCCAAATAACGGAATAAGTGTATATGAATTATCTATAATAATTTTACTATTTGCAGACGATATGGTTATTTTTGGTAAGTCGTCAGTTGAATTACAACATAATATTGATAGGTTAAGTAAATTTTGTGATGAATGGGGACTTGAAGTAAATGTTGAAAAGACTAAAACAATGGTTTTAGGAACAAGGGCAAAACACGAGATGATGAAACTTGGAGCTACAAGGGCGAAATTATTGAAACAGTAAACGACTTCAATTATTTAGGGACCGTTTTCCATTACACTGGTAGCTTTGCACAAAATCGCAAATACGTATCTTCTAAAGCACTTAAGGCCCTAAACACTTTACTAGCTAATTGTTCGAAATTGAAACTGTCAACTAAAATCATTTGCCAACTTTTTGATGCATTTGTCGGCTCCATTTTAGATTTTTCCAGTGAGGTTTGTGTAAAAGCAAATCAAGGGAAATTGAACGAATTCATTTGAAATTCTGCAAACGTATACTACACGTAAACAACAAATCATGTAATATGGCTGTATATGGCGAATTAGGTAGATTTCCTATTTATATTACTAGTTAGACCACGCTTGAAGCGAATCAACCAATCAGAGAACAGTATTTCAAAAGTATATTTCGCAGATACAACTCCGAGCGTTGTACTTAAAAATATACGATGGTGGAATGTCGTGCACGTGAATCTCGACAGGTTTTGTGTGCCCAGTCATTTCTAAAAGATGGGCGTTTTTTAAGGCCTTTTTTCCGCCAGAGACTTTCTACAATCGCAAAAACGCGCAAGATCTGCAATAAGTAACGCAAATAGATTCACAAGTAATGTTTGCATAATTACACATAGTTACAGTAATATCACGGCGAATTTTACTCTTTTTTTATGGTTTAGGGGTACAGGTAAAAAAAAGGACAACATTAGAAAAGCGTGGTCTAAGTCAGATAGAAAATCTCGTTCCGCGGTATATGGAAAATAGACACTCGCTGATGCTCGTGTCTATTTCCCATATACCACGGCACTCGTTTTCTATCCTATACATATATACGCATAGTTAAATACTGGTTTAAACTTATTGGTTCTAATAATATCTATCAAGACACATATCAAAGTACTGAAAGTACTGATAAGTTGGAATGCGTTCAAGAGACGGTGACCTCAAGCCACTAACGAAGCTGACGCCTTCTGCCCACCAGAGGTGATCCTGTCTTTTGACGGGCGTATATAAATCAATGTATTTCAAAAACGAGAGGCGCTTAAACCCCTGAATCGCTATACAGGACTGAAACTGATGAACGAAATCTGATAACAAGAGGTCCAGAATGGCCCTTATCCGCTCTCCTGAATTCGATTGGTCAAGTGGATCGCATCCATGAAACTTTCTGGCATAGTTTCATTCAAATATTGTCTAATTGTTAAAGAGGAGATATATTCGAAGAATTAACAGAGATGATAGGCCGTACCCACCCATTCATTACAAATTAGCAATGCCCTGCAAAACCATATTAATGGACTAATCAAAATTTTGCCAACACATTTTTGAAGAGGGTCATCAAATATACATTCTGGTAAAGTTTCATTGAAATCGGCCCAGTGATTCAGGAGGAGATGTCAGTCAAGGTATCTGGCTCAAAATAAGGCCCGCCCTGTGACGCCCGTAATTATGGGCCGATCAAAAATTCGTGAACAATTTTTGAAAAGGGTCAGAAGGAGATTCCGTTCAATGATTTCGGGCTCGAAATAAAAAACCCTCTCTTCCACGCTCATATTTTTGAGCCAATCAAACTTTCGCGAACAATTTCTGAAATGGGTCACCTGAGGAACATTCTCAGTAAGTTTAATTGAAATCAGCCCAGTGGTTCAGGAGGAGATGTCGTTCAAAGGTTTCAGGCTAAAAAAACGCCCTGCCACGCTCATATTTATTTGCCAATCTAAATATCGCGAACAATTTTTTAAAAAGGGTTACCCAAGGAATATCTGGTAAAGTTTAATTGAAATCGGCGAAGTGGTCGTGGAGGAGATGTCGATCAGAGATTTCGGGCGCAAAATAAGCCCCTCCCTTCCACGCTCTTATTTTTGAGCCTATCAAAATTTCGCAAAATTTTTTGGAAAGGGTCACCTAAAGAAATTTCTAGAAAAGTTTAATTGAAATCGGCTCAGTGGTTCAGGAGCAGATGTCGTCCAAAGGTTTCATGGTCAAAATAAACCCATCACTACCACACTCATATTTATTTGCCAATCTAAATAGCGCGAATTTTTTTTTTTAAAAAAGGTCCAGTTTTATTAAAATCGGCCCAGTGGTTCAGGAGGAGATGTCGTTCAAAGAGTTCGAGCTCAAATTAAGCCTCGCCCTACCACACCCTAATTTATGGGCCAATCAGAATTTAGCGAACAATTTGTGAAGAGGTTCACCCAGGAAACACTTACCCAAATTTTCGTTGAAAGTAGCCTAGCGGTTTAGGAGAAGAAGATGTTTTAAGAAAGTTGACGACACACGATGGAGTCGGTGTGATCCTAAAAGCTCCCCTTGATCACGTTGTGCTCAGGTGAGCTTAAAAGGAAGAAATTGGTATGGACCGTACATGTGACTAATGGACGCACAGGCGGACACTTATACACTCAAAACAGTTTCTATGTTATTTTTCAAATGACTTCTGCTGCATTTGAGTTATCAATTTCATTTTCACTTAGAATTGTCGCAAAGTGGACAACCACAAGCGCCTCATCCTTGATGAAAAGCTATTTTCGCAGAGAAGTCTTTAACTTCATGAGTTGAAATCTCAAGACAATTTTTGGACGAAGTTCAATTGTGCCTTCGACCTTCATGACTCCAAAATTGGATACTTTCTTGGGCCATTGATAACATTTGTATCGAGTTTTATGTTTTGGGTCAATTGGTTGTTCAGTTAGAGTGGAAATTGTTAGCAGTTAAAGTCTACTCATGATCTCGAAACAATAGGGCATTTCTTTGGATCATGGACAATATTTGTGTAGTTCCGTTATTGAAGGTCATTTGCTTCTCCGTTTAGCTAGCGGAAGGTAAACGGTCAATGGACTGACAGACAGACATGATGAAATCAATATATGCTCCTGTACTTCTGAGTAGAGGGAACAGTTAATAACATCGTGACATTGACAAGTTGAACGAATTTGGATTTGATTTAGGAATGATGTTGAATAAGTGAGCGGAGCGAGTTTTGAGTGAAATTTAAAGGAGGGAATCCAATGTCACTTATTTTGTTCATCCTGAACATAATTAGAGATATGTAAAACCTCCCTTTAATAAAACATGCATTAAAGTTCCATCAATAGCTTTTTCTATTGCGTTATGAACCAATCAGACGCTTTAAATTTCAATTATGTTAGTGAAATCACGATTTGGATCTTACTTTATTCATTTTGAATGTACACGTTGAACTAATTTTTTCTCAGTAATTTTGAGCGTTTTTGAATGGTTTGGGTGAGTGTTTGGAATGAATGAATGGAGCGCTGAGTGAGCGATTAAGTATGTTTTTGATTGAGATGAATGTCAATTACACGATGTAACTTACTGTAAAGTGGTGCTCTTAATAAAACATTCATGTAGATAACTGCAATATAACGGAAAACAAACGCCAATATGTTGCAAAAATATTTATCAACTTTAAAAGTGTATCACCCCTTCAACAAAAACTTAAGATTTTTATTTCGTAACTGTAGACAGAAACGTACAATAAAACAATTTGTCAAAAGTTAAATGTGTAATAAATTCGTTCAGAAAGAGAAACTATACCTCTAAAAGAAGCCATAACATAATTCTACGAAAAACAGGAGCGACATTACCAAATAAACAGATCACGTGATTGGCCTGTGCTATTGCCACAATACTGAGGAAAGAGATCGCGACATTACCAAATAAGCAGATCACGTGATTGGCTAGTGCTATTGTATATAGCTGACCTTATTTGACTTATCACATGATTTCCAAATATAGTAATGCAAACATGTGATACTAGTAAATTCTTACACAACTTTCAATAAATATCGTTTAAAACATAAATAAGAGTGTTAATAATATACATGAAGTGATAGTTGTGTAATTGTATAGCATTATTACTTTTTTGAGGATATAAACTGTATGTCTATGTCAAGTTGAGATACACAAAATAGGTCGAAAAGTATTCACATCCTGTTCACGTGATATGTGTTCTCAAAAAACCCGAAATAAAATTATCTTGTGTTCATTTTGCAGTTTTGTTAAATCTAAGTTGGAATTGCTCCGCATTCCAACTTAATAATAGTTGTTTGAATGGCAAGAAAAACTGGGTGTTCGACGTCAAAGATATATTTGATAGTTTTGGCTTTTCGGAAGTTTTCAGTAACCCAAGGTCAGTAAACTCTAAAACTTTCATTCCACTTTTAAAAGAACGCATTATTGATTGTTTTAAACAGGAGAGGAGAGATAAAATTGAAAACAGCAATACGTTGATTCTTAATAAAAATGTGAAGTATTGTTTTGAACACGAAGATTACTTAGATAAATTACCAAATGACCTCCGTACGTTTTTGTGCAAAATAAGAATTTTGGCTCATTCATTATTTGTACAAACCGGTAGATACTCAAAAAACAGGATTCTTAGAAATGAGAGACTTTGCTTTATTTGTAATAATGGTGATGTGGTTGACGAGTATCATTTTTCCTTAATCTGTCCAAAGTAAAGTCTATTACGCAAAGGATTTATTAATAGGTATTATTGGGTAAAACAAAGTATAGTTCCGCAAGTTTATGCGAGTATCGAGAAACCGTTATTGCCTATCATTTTCAATGTAAAATTGATCTTTGACGCCTCAATATAAATTGTACAACTGTAGGCCTATGTATAAATTTATTAACCTTTTATTTAACAGCGATTTCTCTTCATTAACAAAGTTCAGCAGTTATTTTAAATTAGCTTTTTCTTTACGATTTGAGACACAGTATAACTAATATTCTTTAGAACTTTCATTGATTTGGTCGCTGTTTCGCTTCTGTGGCTTCGTAACTACAGCTTATTTAGAGATATATGTACACGATGCTGCAGATGCGAACTATCGACTTACACTAACCGTGAATTTATCGTGCATAATGTACCACGACCTTAGCATTTGCGTTGTGTAAGAAAAGTATCATCCTCGTTCTGTTCTCTTCTGTGTTCATAGACGGACTTAAATGCTCACATCTACATTTTTCGACGTGCAGATTTGTGCCGAAACTAGCTGTTTGATATGTGTTTTCATGTTGATTTAGGACATGTTGGAATGCCGCATTTCGGAATTTGGTAGGAAATCAACATATTTTCTGACCAGATCCTAGCCTTAGTTAACAGAAAAATAAAAACAGGTAAGCATTTGATTATTCTTGAATATTATTGCTTTATGTATTGACCAGAAAGCCCTACAAAAAGTGATGTTGAGACATAATGTAGCTTGGAGATTGATCAAAATGACTTAAAATCCATATATATTTTATTTATGAAGCTTTATTGGGGTCTGGCTAGTTAGCCGAGTGGAGATCGTGCCCGACTCGTAATCTAATGGTTGCAGGTTCGAGCCCCTCTGAATGCAGGTAGTATATTTGAGTAGGACATTTTACAGACGGAGCCCCAGTCCATCCAGCTGTAAAATTGGGTAGCAGTGACGAGAATCCATTGCCTCGATCTCTCTCTCTGTCCATGAAAAGATCTGGAATGAGTTAGGACCATGATGGAAATAAGAGTCTTTTGACCCTTTGTTGTGTAAGCCTTAAGTAAAAAAAACACCACAATTTTCTCAAAGTCAGGGGTCATTGTGTTATTAAGTTCTAATGAATTGAAGTGACTCTGATCTCTCTAGAGCTTAACCAGGGCTGGTCGGTAGTGACCGTTAACCAGGGAATTGACATCAAGCATCTGAAAATATCATATTTTGACTCGTTGAGCTTTTATGTCATTTTGACCATTTAAATCTTCAATAAACGACAATTCGATTATCCACAAGATCGGGTGGTTCGTTTGGTCTATACATAATAGACATTTGATATTTATTAAACTGCGTGTGGGGGTCAAAATAAAAAAATACACAACGTTTGAAATGTCGGTAAATCTGGTTTCGAACGAACTAAATTAAGGTTTTAGACCCTTCAAAGGATTGGTATTAAACAATTTCATTAATGTCGAGTATATCCTCCATGTTGACGTATTACCTGAACAATACGACGTCTCATTGAGTTGACATAACGTTGTGCGACCAACGGAGGAATGCGGTTCCATTCGACCTGCAAATCCTGCTCAAGCTCCTACAAATTGTTAACATTATGCATGGCCCTTATTTTTTGACCAAGCAGGTCCCAAATATGGTCGACAGGGTTAATGGCAGGGGAAATGGCTGGCCACTGCAAGGTTTCAACGCCATTTGTATTCAAATATTGCTGCGTGATGCGAGCCGTTTGTGGGAGAGCATTGTCGTTTATAAATGGGTAGCAACGTGCTGGCGGATGAATGGTACAGAAAAATGTCTCAACACCTGATTAATGTACTCAGTAGCATTGAGATTGCCGTGTAGAATTACCAGGTCGGTTTTCAAATTCCCAATTATTCCACCCCACACCATGACGCTGCTCCCACCGAACCTGTGTCTCTCGACAAATCAGGCGTTGACGAATCGCTCACCTCTTCTCCTTTTCACCCGATTTCTGCCATCATGGTAACTGAGGTTGAACCTAGACTTGACGGACAAAGGAGTTTGATTCAACTGACGCCTTTGCCAACGGAGGTGCTGATTGCGACCAGTGCGGACGAGCAGCGAGACGACATTGCGCCAGTATGCTTCGAATGTAAAGTCGTCTGACTCGTATCGGCCTACGAAGGTGACGAGAACGGCGTCCCTGCTCACAAAGTACCGCCTAGCTGTTGCAGTAGCCGTCTGGAACCGATGTATAGCGTGCTTCAGTTCTAAAATGACGGTCTGAATTGGCGTCAGTAACCCGAGGCCTGCCACTTCGAGGTCGATCAGCAACTGTGCCAGTTCGCCGGAACCTTGCATGCAGATATTGATAGTGTTTCTGTTGAAATAAAAGGCATCGGCAAAAGTGGTACCTCCACCGAGCATCAGCAACGTCTCAATTTGCAGACGTTAAGATAGCCGTGGCATAGCAAGTTTTGATTTTTGGGAGACGTTTCTACGTCACCCATTGTTAGTTCCGTACGTGAGAACAATCCTATCAGTTGTTAAGAGCCAAGAGAGAGATCGGGCAACATCGGCAAAAGTAGTACCTCTACTGAGCATCAGTTTTAATTTCTGGGGAACGTTTCTACGTCACCCAGTGTTAGTACTACGTGAGGATAATCCTGTCAGTTGATAATAGCTTTTCAAAAAGGCAGTACCGGCTTTAGTTCAATTGTCTTTTTTACAAGAACTTACCTCCGCGCGACAACTGTGCATTTTTAAAAAAATGGCACTTTTCAAGAATTCTATGCAATTAGAATACTAAACAAAGACATCTATTAAATGCGAAATCATCTGCCAATCCTAGACCACACGATTTTTGTTTCGTGCAAAAATTCTATTGATAGACAAGGCGGTGATCCGCCTATTGGGTTTTCCCGTTGTGTAAGGGGATAAATAATTAGGTGGCTGAACTGGTAGCCCGTATTTACGTACTCGGACTTTAGGAAGATCTCTCGTATTTACGTCGTCTAATACAGACAATCGTCGTATCGTATAGTTAGGCAACTAAAATTCTACTGAGTTAAGGCATACTTCCGCCGATTCAAATGCCGTAGCGGGGGCTGTAAGGGATATTTTAATCTAACACTCACAATACTTTTAAATTTTGGTATAGTGGGAAAACATTGACATGACTGACCGTAACCTCTATTAGCATACATTACATGCTAGACTGATTGTCACATGGTATCCCCGTTAGGTCTCGTTTAACTTCGTGAACCAGGTTTCATAATAAATAATTATAAAATGACACTGTGGTGAGTAGACACATGTTAAGGCACGTGGAAAGAGTAAAGCTTCGGAAGACGAAAGACATAGGTTCGAGTCACTATGACAGCACGTTTTTTTTTCCGCTAGGTTTCAATCCATTTTTATAGATTTTTTTTCTTTTGAATAATGTTGAAGATCACTCGATTCTCAAAGAAGTTTGCTGTATGTCATAAACTATTTGTTTTGTCCGTTAGTTTCTTTTTGTTTTATTTGTTTGAATGGGGTTTAACGCCTCTTTTAATTTTTTTTTCGGTGATATTGCGGGGGCTAGAACGCTTAACTGTGGTACTTCTCTTACGAATACTACAACGACAACTCTTCCGAGACTCCAGTCTTCGATTATCAACCAAATTTTTCCTTTAGGTCATTTGACAGCGTCTTATGTTTTTTCATATTTGAGTTCAGGAGATAGAATGCGATAAATGTAACGCGCTGTGCAAAACAATTATTGTTATTCAAACATGAGATAAGTAGTCAAATGGGAATTACAGGAAAAAGAAAAAAAAAGTGGGATGTAAGCAGATTTGAACCCATGATCCCTCCATCTGTAGTCATCAGAATAAACCTCTCGACCACACAGTCAATCATTGTGTGTTGGTACTTTTACATTATACAAACATTTTAAAACCCGCTTACTACACGGATTTACGATGTTTATCGAAAGCTTGCGGCTACCCTCGATGATAAATGTATTCATCGGCTAATTTATTCATTGCATAAAGGTCAAGTCATGTCAATAATTTCGCACTATACCCTAACAAATGACTAACAGTTTTTATTCCAGCACAGACGCGCACCTGCCAGTAATACCCGAAAGGGGAGTTAGGCAGTATATATAGATAGATAGATATTAATTGGCACGACGCGCGGTCTACGTTTCTTATCTTTTTGTTATTTACACTTCGGTTTGTTTTCTTCTTTCTTTTATTGCACGGGTAACGGAAAACGATCGCATTCGTAAAGAAGTCTCCTGCCGTCGAAATTAAAGAGCAATACATTCCGAGATGGTACACCCCAAGGGGAAATACTCAGTGCCTTTCTCGGGAGGTTTTGCGCTTTACCTGGCACGGAGACCAAATGGCGTCAGATACCGTGATGTACGGAGCTACGACATTGATTCTGCGGACAACTCCAAATAATAAAGAGCCATTTTTGGACATGCATACATTGTCTTCATTTAAAAATTTGATGTATTTTCCATAGTGGATATCGGATTTCTTTTCAACCGTTCAACCCAATTTTAAAATATTTAAAACACGGGCGCTATGCCTATTAACCCTATTTTTTGAAAATCTCTAGGTCTTTCATTCATTTTTTCTCTCCCAAATGCTGGCAGATATACCAGAAATATTCGTTTTCCCATAAAGTATTTATGAATTTTTTAACCAAGCTTCGTGAAAAAATGTGAGAAGAATCAACTCAAGGAAAACAGTGCCTTGTGCCTCATATTTTATCGAATACACTACATTTAGATAAAAGCATTGTGGGTCTATGTTTTGAGACATAGAATTACAATGATATAATTAACCTTGAAGACGCAGCTGTATTAGTGAGATTTCATTTGTTCCTTATCAATACAGTTCTTTTGTGCTATTTGTGGATATGTTCATTTTAAAGTTGCTAATCTTTCACGTATTCTCATCAGCACGCTCTTAGTTACTTTTAAATTTAGAGTCAATTTTATATCAAATGTGAAGTAAACAGCTCATCTGGATTTCTAAATTGGTTTTGTGTTTTTCCTAGTCCTAAGAGTTGCAATCAATAATGTCAGTCAATTTTATTGCGTCATATATTCTTCATTCAAATCGTCGTAAAGGGTGTATTTCATTTATTTGGACAACTTTGGTAGAGCTTGACCGAAGGAACATCCCTACCAAGTTTCAACAAGATTGGCCCATTGGTTTAGGAGGAGAAGATGTTTAAAGAAATTGTGGACGACGGGCGACGGACATTGTACGATCACAATAGGTCATCTTTAGCACTTCGTGCTCAGGTGAGCTAAAAAGGGATGAATTTAATCATTATCGAGCTTTCATTAAATTTCGCCATTGGGTAAGACGTACGGTTTAACTACCCTTCAGTCGCGTTTGGCGATTAATACCTGTGGTTGCTGCTTTTATTATCTTGCAGTCATATCGAAGATACCATTATGCACCTAATGATGGATTTCGGGTTATATATCAATACTATCGTTACATGATTTACATCCTTTCCTTGCATACAGCTGCCACCCCACTTAGGATTACATTTTTCCATCCATTTGTGGGAAACAAAAGTTAAAAAGGCGTATGTGCTGCCGCTGGGGATTGAACCCATGACATCCCGTGATCGAAGATTGAGAGCGTTAGAGCGACAGATTGGTGAGCTATAAACATTGAATAGAAACAAGGAATTTCTGTAAGTGTTCTATTTCCTTTTTATGCATATAACAAAGCACCTTCAAAAATGTGTGTATAATGAGATTAAATTTCACTGTATATTTTAATTGAGCCTTTGCGTGAGATTTCCAACACTTTCAAATATTTGCAAAGCAAAGACTTTGACTAGCCTGTGCATCCGTACAGTCTGACCTGAGTCTTCACTATGTGTTTTGTAGAAAGATAATGTCTCAAAGTACCTGAGTCTTCACTATGTGTTTTGTAGAAAGATAATGTCTCAAAGTATCTGTAGACAATCAGGTAACTTTATATTTACAGTGTATGGATGTCTACGCTGCTCAATATTTGTCCCTCATACACATTTCAAATTGTTGGAAATGTCACTCACGAGCTCAATTATAACATATCTTTCTGAAATACGCAAAACAAGTCTTCCTTGACCTTAACAGATCAAGTTTATACTATTCACAAAATGTTGATAAGTTTATAAGGTTATAAATTGAATTTACCCTTAAAAGTTCTCACAATACCCAGTTATTGTTACATCCTATTTACACATTTAGAATGACTGGCAATTAAAAAAAGAACAGTAGAGAGTACAGACTCCTAGCTTTTCTTGATTCATATGCATTTTCTAGTTATTTGAGACAGAAAAAGTAATACATATAAAGAAAGATGCAATTTTTGTCATAAACGACTGTTTGTGTATCAGGCATAATAGGAGAGGGGTTTTGTTTGGACCCTTTTGAATTATCATATCAAAATACATGTACTTTTCACATTTTAAAGAACAAATATCACAATTTCTTGACTAAACTTCAAGGACTTTATAACCTAGAAATGGCTTAGTTTAACAAACATTAACAGTAAAACTTATGTTAAGCGACCACTTAGGAGACCACCAAAAATCTGTCCCTTATAGGAATTGTCTCTTAATACAATATTTTATAACAGGTCATTTTAATAGCATTTATAGATTTTTGGATAAACCATACTGAATCCTATGATGTTGGAACTCATCAGAATGGTCTCATTGAGACAATTCTAATGAGCTTCAACAACATAGGTTCATTAATAACCAATTTTTCCCTAAGAATGTCCACTTTTCAAGAGATTTTGTCTACAGCGAAGAGACTTTGTGTAATTGTTGCTTAATAAAAATTGGTTGCTTAATAGATGGGGCAATATCGAATGTACTACAATCGTCCTGCTTACAGATAACATGTTTCATAAATTGGGTATTTCATGAGCACTAATTCAATACCCTCTATATCTTCCCTTGAGACAGAATAAGACTAAATCTAATACTAAATAAATTTTAAGCTTACTTTTTCATGAACAGCCAAGACTTAGTTTCTCCATTATTAGTTAAAATATAACTTTTCTTGCTCTCCCATTGAAAAATGGATTGATCTTTCATTGGAACAAAGAATTATAATATAGGCTAAAGCTCCTAAATTTAACAGAGGGAAAAATCAGGCAGTTTTTGACAATGCATATATAGTGGCAGTGGCTGATCCAGAAGGGTTTGAACCCCCTCTGCATCCAAGTACTTCATTGTATTGGACAAATTCATCAAAACTTTACAACTGAAGAAAAAATACCTTAGTCTGTGAACCAGATGAACTTGAAATTCTATAAATTACATATATCTAATATACAAAGTTTGAGCGATTTGTCCCATAGCATCCCTATCTTTATGGATAGGGATACTATGGGACTAATTTCTCAAATTCTAGGCTTACATCCCACCCCCTATATCAAAATCCTGTATCCGCTGCTGCGCAGCTATGAAGCTAAAACCACATGACTATAATATGCTTACCTATCAAAAAGCAATACATGAGTACTTTAAGATTGGAATTTGAAGTGCATAAACTCCACTAACAAATATTCAACCCTTCCCTGTACAGTACAGGAAAACATTTGTGTGATCTTATAATGTGGAAAAGTAGAAATTACTCGTAACAAGCACATTCTCCTTTTCAACAATATTTTCTACCACATAAGATGGTTGTTTCAGTGGCAGATCCAGAGGGGGTTCAGGGGTTCAAATGATCGCCCTCCATATCCAAATTACTTCATTGAAGTGGACAAAATTAATCAAAGCTTTGCAGCACAAGGAAAACAATCCTCTTTTTGTAGTGTTCTATTCACAGCAACTTGAAATTCTACAAATAAGAATTATCTTACGTACAAAGTTTGAGCAATTAGTCCCATAGTATCCCTATCCTTAAGGATAGGGATACTATGGGACTAATTACTCAAATTCTGGCCTGATATTGAATACCCTATATAGAAAACCTGTATCCGCCGCTTAGTGCTTTCCATATTGCATCAAATTTTCATCTTCTAAAACTTTTATAGACCAGAAAGGGTTTACAATTACATCCACTACTCACATAAATACGGCATGAATAATTACACCAGATTATCATGGTACAATAAACAAATAATCTCTTGGTTGCCGAGATTTTGTGACTCCATTTTATTAATCAGGGCCCAGGTTTATAAAACTTTCTCATGTTCAGCTGAAAATTTACTCAAAATTCAACTTATAATTATATTTCTGCTGTAATACTACAATTGATGCATTGATTCCAATTGAGCTGCCGTCATAAAGCAGTTGGTAGTGTGTCGGACTGTCAATCTAGAGGTCCTGGATCCCAATGGTTAGATAATCTTAGACATATGTGAGATAGCAGCTGGAGGCTAGGAAAGGATGTGGTGGTTGTACTGGTGAGAGAAATACCTGGAATCCATTGTAAGGTGCTCCAGCTGCCGCAATATAACTGACAAAATGTTGAAAGCAGCATTAAACTCCATTCAATCAATCAATCAATGATTCCAATTTGAAGATCTTTTTTTTTTAGTTGAGCATTTGGACAGTTAAAAAACTTAGGCCCTGATCAAAGCTGTACAGTCCTACAACAATTCCAGGGCATGTTTGGCTGCTGTACACGACACATTCCCTGTATGCTCTTCTACATTCAGCTTGGTTACTTTACCATCTTTCACCACCATTACATATCTGTAATACACATATTGATTTTCACTCTAACTTTAAAACAACCTAAGATAGCCAATGCTAGGCTACAGATGTCAGATAGCACAAAAAAATTCAAATAAAAAAAGGAAAATGACTCTTACAAAAATGTTTTTTAAACCAACAAGCACACCACAAATAAATGCCTATGCTGGGCTGTTGGGTGAAGGATAGTGCAAAAAAATCTGAGTCTCAAAAAGGGCATAATTGGCACAAAAGCATCTAGAGTTATCCTTCTTTATAGTATAGGTTGCTCTTTTGATAGTTAACAGGTGTGCTAAAAAAGTTTTCGTAATCAATATGATATAGAGGATATTGTATGAGTGGTCATGGAATACCAAATTTATTAAACGAGTCATCTATAAACAGAGAAAAACGAGGATGTGCTGAGTTTTTATCTGTTTCAGATGACGTGTTTAATAGATTTGTTATTTCATGAGCACATATTTTATATTCTATTTATAATATGGCCCGATTTTTTATGAAAAATCGTCAAAATTCTTGAAATTCAACATTTCAATTTTACGCGAAACTTTTAACGCCATTCAAACTGACATGACAATATATACATTATGACGTCATTTTCGTGGTTACAAAATAGCTTTGCTATTTGCTCTAAGCTCATTTGCATAGTTATTCCACTAGTGCAATAACAACTGTGTAATATCAAAATATTCAACGGGTTTATTTCACTCCCGCAACGTAGGTCATATTATAAATAATAATGATAAAGTTTTTGAATGACTACAACCACAACTATGGTCAGGACTACACCAAGGCTATAGCAATACCTCTAGTTTTCTCCGAAAACAGCTGAGCTAAAAAGTTTAAATTGATTGTGAATCTTAACCCTTGTCATGCTGAACCTGGAATATTCCTGCTTTGATAGGAGGTATAGACAAAGATCAGCCTACACATATTTGCAGTCTGATCTTAGTTCATACCACCTGAATTTCATTTTTAAACCAGAAATGTCTAAAGCAATGCATTTCCAAAATCAAATCTCACTCACATTTGGTAACTTCCAGTGTAAACAAACTTTACTTTTTACAAAGAAATTATGCATGGGCTAACACAAGCTTGTCCTTCATTATGGCAACTATAATACAATATCCTGTGATTAGTTTTAACACTTCACCTAAGAATATGATCATTTAATTTACTTGTCACTAGTACAAATCAATGTAAATATATGACTTATTTTGCAATCAATATAGAATTAGTGGATTGCTGGTTCTGCCCATTGATATCCCTCAGATATATCTTTTTTATACGCTGCCGGAGGCGGACGTATATTGGTGTCATCGTCCGTCCGTCCATTCGTATGTCCGTCCACTTTTCTTTTCAACGCAACTCCTCCTAAGTTTCTGGCTGGATCTTCTTGAAACTTGGTCAATGTTATAACCTCAATTGGTAGATGTGAATGAAGGAAGGATTTTATGGTTTGTTGGTTTTTGGCTGAGTTATGCCCCTTAAGAACTTAGTCTCTGGTCCACTTTCTTGTCAACGCAACTTAGTCTCTGGGGCTTATTGACTCAGTTATTCCCCCTTAAAATTTAGTCTCTTGGGCTTATTGAAATTGCAGCCTTTTGAATGCAACTCTCCCTAAGTTTCTGGCTGGATCTAAATGAAACTTGGTGGATGTTATAACCCAAATTGGTAGATGAGCATGAAGTAAGGATTTTATGGTTCATTAATTTTACCCTAAATTATGCCCCCTAAAAACTTAGTATCTGGGGCTTATTGAAATTGCAGCCTTTTGAACGCAACTCCTCCTTTCTTTTTGTCTTTATTTAAATGAAACTTGGTCAATGTCATCACCATAATTTGTAGATGTACATGGATCAAGGATTTTATGGCTCATTTATTTCCCTGAATTATGCCCCCTTAAAACTTAGTGTCTGGGGCTTTTTGAAATTGCAGCCTTATGAAGGCAACTCCTCCTTACTTTTTGTCTTGATTTAAATGAAACTTGGTCATTTTGAATTTGGTTCTGTCAAAATAAGTAGTGTCTACAATTATTTTCTAGAAACAGCAGCAAAGTGGCGGCGTATTTTGTGACTATGGCACTCTTGCTTAAATATGTGACCTGTCAGGCATAAAGCTCCATAAAATAAAATTTTGTAAAAAAAGATAGTTTCTGGTAAGGGTCAAATAGAAGTTGAATCTCAAACATTCTTTCACGTGAAGGTAGAAAATTAGTCAAGTATGAAAAGTTACGACCCAATTCAGTCTGGGCAGTCCGGGCAGGCTGACAAGGGTCGACACTTTACACACTACCCAGATGGTCCCTTTTCATGTGACGGGTCACATATATAATCACAGCTATAAAATAAAACAATCTATAGTTTGTATCCTCAATGTAATAACTACAGCCATTCAAGCTGCAGTTTTGACAATTAAGTCACCAATCAACAAAATTGTTAGAAACACAATCAGTTAAAAATTGACAGACGTCCCATTATATGAGAGTTTAGACCGGTCAGTCTATTGAGTGACAGCAGGAATTTGTTAATTTGTACACATGTGAAATTGTTGGAATGTCATGCTTAGTCTCATATGATAAAGTCAACAAACCTTTGGGAGCGAATATTACCAACCAGCCCTGTCCCATCAAACTCTAAATCTATAGCCTATATTGTAGAAAGAACATTTATCATTAAAAAGAGATTTGATTTTATTTGTTTGTTTGTTTGGGGTTTATGTCACTTTCAACATTATTTCAGTTGTATCACTGCAGCTAGTGCTCCCTATCCAAGGTTTCCTATCGTATCTCACACAAGTACATCAACAGCATTTTATCCTAGCCACCAGCTGCTCATTCCACTTAGGTGTACTACCGTATCTCCCTTAATAATTGTGCCCTCCCTAATAGTAGCACCCCTACATTTTTTTACTAAGAAAATGCACTTCAAGTGCCTAAATTTTAAGAACTTGTTGAGATTTCTTTTCTAATTTAATGTTTAATTTCCTCTAAACAATCATTAATATGATTGTTTAAAGGAAATTCACCTCAAATTAAAGGGGAATAGGTCTAAAAGACATCAATTTAATGATTTTTTAAAATCTGAAAATGCATTCTAAATAAAAGCTCCCTCACCATGTTTTGTATAGCTCCTGGGAGCGTTTATTATGAGAAATGCGCTTACAACCATTGAACAAAATTGAATGATTCATGTCACTTTGACTTTGGTCAAATGTTGAATGAAAGCTGGTCAGGCCAGGGCTCAAACTCTCAACCCGAAGTCTTGTAGTTTTTCATTTTCATTTAGATACAGGATGGGAGTTCTGATTCATACCTTTAAACTTTCAGGGAAGGCAAAAGTTTGTGTGCATACATAATAATGGCAAAATGTCACAGGAAGTAAAATTATGAATCTGATATTTAAATTAACATAACATGTTAATTTAAACATCAGATTCATATTATTCATATTATTGTCTGATAACTGTGTACAACAATCTCTTTATAAACAAAGCTATCACAATTTTTATGAAGTTTTAATCATGATTCTTTCAAGAAATGAACTAGTTTGCATACAGAAATGTTTAGGATAAGGACAATTCTTGTCAGTAAAGGGTAATTTCCACCATACCACATACTTAAAAGTGGAAGTATTTGAGATTTAACCAAGTTCCTCTAAAAGTCTAGCAGCAATGGAATCGTAATTGTTCCATCATAAATACTTAATAAACCATAATTCATTTTTAACCTATCACACAAAAAGGGACCATCTGGGAACTCTTGTACAAAATATATTAGATTCAGCAGAGCTCAAGAAGAAGTCCGGTTTCAAAAGTAATTTTATGCCAATTTATGGGATGGTACTATGAACGCTTTGATTCAGGAAATGAATGTAAAAGTAAAAATTTCAGCCCCAGATCAGCTTTCACAGGCTGAAGACTGACAAGTGTCAATACTTTTTGCAGTTCTAAGATGGCCCATCTTATTGTGAGGGGTCACATTTACTGATCAAAATTATCTAAAATTCATCTAAAAGAACATTCATGTACAATTTGAAAGAAATAAAACTTATATAATTTCCAAGAAAACTATCATCAAAGTTTTCACTACATAACATAAACTTAAAAGAAAATGAATCTCTCTCAAAGGTTTTAATAGCATATGCTAGACTGATGACCTTGAACTTGGTACCAACAAAAAGGTTATATCACAAGCAAAGCACATGTGAAATATGCAGACCCTATTCATTCCAATTCAAAGTAATGGCCAACTTTTAGGTTTTGTGATGGAAATAATTGACCTCGACGTTGAGTGAGATCCTTGCCTTAGTTATCTAATTTAAGGTTTGTCACAAGTAATAAACATTTGAAATATGAAGGCAATATCACTTACCATAACAAAATTATGGCCAATTTTAAAGCTTTAATTTTGTAAATTCTAACCCTTACACGTGACCTTGACCTTGACTGATGACCTTTAACTTATAACCAACAAGGAGAAATTGGGGAAAAAAAACTTATTTTTACATTAAGGCCTCTTTTTCCATGACACAGCCTTGAAATGAGTAAATTAGAAAAAGGTAGCTTGGAAATATCCTAGGATGATTACATATTAAGTTTCAATGGTTTAGTCCCAGGGGTTCCTGATACATGATGTAGAACTGATGTAAGGACAGATAGATGCGAACACAAGTCGTCAACTATATGCTCCCCCTGAAAATTTTTCGGGGAGCGTAAAAAATCTTATGTAAATGTTTGCAGATGCATTCTCAGGGGCATAGACAGAGGCATTATATATGGACGGATACAACTCTGATAATAGCCCAGTGGCCTTAGGCCAGTGGAATGGAAAATTAGAGTAGAAGATAATTTTTACCTTTGTAAATTCTCCAGCTCTGTCAGCTAGGAATTCAACCTACAATGATGAACTGAGTACATTAAAGTGACATGGTAATCAAACAAGAGCTGTCGGAGGACAGCGAAGCTCGACTATTCCTAGTGCTGGATAGTAACAGCAAATCAATATCGACATTGGAAATTCAACAAGAGCCATGTCGGACATGGCCATCCCCCGCCGAAAAAGCTTGATAGTAAACTGAAGCCTAATAGATTAAGGGTTCTACTTTAAGAAATTAAGCCCCTACAAAATCTAAGTCTTTAAAATAAGAAAGGGCAATAACTCTAAAATTATGCAAGCCAGAGTTAAAGTTCTTGTGCACTGCACTCCTCCTTAAAAAAAAACTTAACCAAGATTTTCAAAGTCCGAAAAGGGTTAAAATTCCACTAAATTCAATATCAGAGTAATGAATCTTTATCAAGAGGCTGATATTATGGTCACAGAAGCATGTGCAAAGTTTCAAAGCAATAGCTTTAACAGAAACAGAGATTTTAAACACTTGCACGTAAAAACTTAAACCAAGCATTACGCCGACGCCCGGGTGACTGGAATAGCCCCCCTATTCTTCGAATTGTCGAGCTAAAAATTGACCTTTCATAATTACATAGTTTCCAAGAAAACATTACATTACACAGATCTCTTTTAAAAAGACATTAGTCTATGTGATTTTTCTTCAGTTTAAGGTTTGTAATAGTTCTGCAACATTTTGGAACTGATGATCTTTCACAACCGAGTTTCCTTAAGAAATGATTAGGAAACCTCGTTTAACACTATCAAATTTCAAAACTACCTTAATCAGTCTGAGTCAGTTAAACTGTCTTTTTCATTTAAAACACTGTCCATGTCAGAATTTTGCATTCTTTGATTTCATTTATATCAATAGGAAAGCTTAATGGTACTGCTATCCCTTTATAATGAACATTAATTTTAATTGACAAAATTGTAATAGTTTCGCAACATTTCGGAACCCATTAACTTTAACAGTTTTAACATACCATGTGTTCAGGATAAAAATGTTAGCAAAGCGCTTTCGAAATGATACCTCGCTTTTCACATATGTGCAAAGCAGGGTATCATCTCAAAGTGCTCTCAAAAAGATTTTACATCCTGAACACAGGGCAAGGTTTCCTAATAAGAAATAATTAGGAAACCTCGGTTAACACTGTAAAAGTTATTACTTCCGAAACATTGTGGAACTATTATGGGTCCTCTACTGTAAGTCCAAGTTTATCTTTATTTATTTCTCAACAAAAAACATTTGATAAGTAGACTCATTTGAATAAATTATATAAATTAATATAAAATCAAAAGAAGATGTGTTTCTGAAACACAAATCAGGGGTGTGGAAATACGACTTTACTCCAATTGTCCATGGACAAGTCAATGTTGATTTCTTACTTGTCTTGTATCAAAATGAACTTGCCCACAAAAGATGAATTGATAAATATTGAGAAAATAATGGTTTTTAATGATGAACCCAGCATTTTCTTCATTAAAGACAATATTTTCTCCCCTTTAATACAAACAAGAGGATGACTTTTCTCCTAGATATTTTTAATACTGAATTGAGTATTGCTATGAAATTTACTTGTCCATGGACAAGTGGCCTAGAAAAATGTACTTGCCCACAGGTGGAAAAGCCCATGTCAGACAAGTCAGGCATGGGAATTCCACACCCCTGCAAATACTCCAGAAAAAGCATTTTTTTTTTTATTTTGACCTTGAAAGACATCCTTGATAACTGACCTTTATTTTGGTATGAGCAGATGTGTATCATTAAGATCTATCAGAAATATGAAGATCGTTTGTTGATAAGCTGGCCTTGAAGTGATTGGTATAATAAGAATAAGTAATTTGGTTAACCTGTGTCATGCAGAATCAAAACTATTTCTCCTTTGGCAAGAGGTAAAGAACAAGAGCTTCCCAGAGTGGCGCATATACACCCGATGGGGCTTGTCAGTAACCTTGACTTGTCAGTAACGTGAGCTTGAATGATAGCTAAAAATATTTCAAACAGACAGACAGACAACTGGTGCCATAACATAGTATGACCTTTTGAGTGTAAATTGAAAATGATTTTATGCACAACTATATGCCAAAAAGTTATTTTGCAAGTTTCAGTTCATTCAAATTCAAAGTGTGACATGTTGCTCACAAAAGAAAAATAGTGAATTTCAATCAATTCAAGGGCAGATAATACAAGAAAGACCCAAGCTTTTTGAATTTCTGAAGTCTTATGCTTAACCAAAAATCAGGATTACATTATGGCAAGATTCATTTCAATCCAATTAAATTTGTAGGAGTTGTGCACACACATGCACCAAAAAAATCTGTAAATTTAAACTATTTTGTGAAGTAAAGGGCAGATAAATCTGGAACTACTTTAAATATGAAAATATATTTAGTCCTAAGCACAAATAGACAACCTACATAGTCATTATGGCAAGTTTCCTTTCATTCCCGATCCAAAATGTAGGAGAAAATGAGCTGACAAGAAATTTTGTTTTTCATCAACTAAAGAGCAGATAATCCAAGATAACTCAAGAATGACTGGAGCATTTTGAATTGAAAAGTCTTATGCAAATTTAGACATCATAGAGAGTAATTGTGTTTAGTTTCAGCTCATTTCAATTGATAGTTAAGGAGGAGTTGCACACAAATTATAGTGATTTTCGTTTAATTCAAGGGCAGATAATTCAAGATTTCTCAGGAATGACTAAAGCGATTTGAATTTCAAAGGTCTAATGCACAACAAGACATCATAGAGAGTAATTGTGTGTAGTTTCAGCTCATACCCATTGATAGTTAAGGAGGAGTTGCGCACACAAAAAACAGTGATTTTGGTTATATTCAAGGGCAGATAATTCAAGATTTCTCAGGAATGACTGGAGCAATTTGAATTTCAAAGGTCTTATGCACAACTAGACATCATAGGGAGTAATTGTGCCAAGTTTCAGTTCATTCCCATGGATAGTTTAGGAGGAGTTGCGCACATAAAAAATTAATGATGGACGGACAGACGGACGGACAGACGGATGACCGAGGCCATAACATAATACGACCCTTCGGGTGTATAAAAGTATAAGCCTGCACATATGTGCAGTCTGATCTTAGTCTACACCATCTGTTTTTATGACAAAAGTCTGAAAATTGTACTTTGGAAATAAATACAAACTCATGATTTATACATCCAATGTTCACTTTCTTTTTAAATTCTGCTGAGTATTAAATACACCATGACAAGGGGTAGGATTTGCAAATGGACAGATGAACAGACAGTGGCAACTGAGTGGGAGTGAAAATAATCCTAATTTATCTGTTAAATCAGGGTGCCCATTCACATACTACAGTACGTAATTCACGTAAAGAATAATTGATTAATGTAGAAAGATAATGACCATTACATGAATGTTTTGAATGAAAGAGTATCTGATTTGCATGCCTGACTATCAGTTGTAAATCCAATCATTGATTGGTCAGTCATTTATTTTATCCATTGAAGAAGCTGTGTGGCTTATCAATCAACAGGTAATTCTGAAGTCGTAAACATAGGCAGCCATGAAACTCCATTTATTTATATCTGTGTATATCAATAGATTCTTCAGTGATTCAACTGACTCCTGTTATTTATATTATATTAATGTTTTAATTGAAAACTACTTTATTTTTATTCTAAGAAATTAATGTCTTCAATTTTATACATTAACTTGCAAGAATTAGAGGGGCTTACAATTGCAACTAAAATTGTTGTGAACAGCATATTATGAAGCATTTGCATTTACTTAGAGTGCTTTTTTTTTGAGTAATTGGTAATCCATTATTGAAATCAGTTTAGATGCTTTTTACAGTAAAATAGTTGTAGCTCTTTTGGGCCTTAAGTAAATTTTACTCTAACTAGTAATAAATAGAGTAGGTTTTATAAGATTTATATGGTGTACCCTTAATTCTAAATGTAAAGGGTTTGCTCTAGCCTTAGATTTTTCTTTGTACCCTCAATTTTAAACTTAGAGGGTACATGTACCCCCAAAATGAAAACCCAGTGGGCATGCTGTAAATTGAACAAGAATTATACTTACAGAATCCCCTGCTCCCATTGAGTCAGCATAGGCTTTCATACAGAAGGGATCATTCACAGATACACAGGTTATAGAATCAACTCCTCTCTTTTTGATATTTGCTGCTTCCTTAATGAAGGTTGGTACTTGCTGTTGAATACGAAAAAGACTTCAGTGTTTCTGACTGCAGATAAGGTCTCACAAAATAAATTACTGTTTAAAGCAAAGATTACCCACAGAAATAAGTGGCATAAGTAATTGAAATTCAAGTGTACACAAAGAAATGCTAAGGCTTCTTTGGAGACTTAAAGTATCTACAGGGCAAAGGTGCAAGGGGATGCTTCTAATAGCATAGAACCCTCTCATTAGGAACACAACTCGGCCAATCTCACGATCAACCTCAGATGTACATAGACAGACTATTTTTGAAAATTACAGGAAAACCTTGGAAAAATTCAATGACGTCAGTTAAAATGGCGTTAGCCCTCGAAACTGTAAGTGAAAACATTTGAGTTGCTAACGCTACTCATTTAAGTCACTGACATGAAACCATCACATATTTTAATATAAATATCTTTAGATTCTTAAATAACAGCTGAAAAAATCTTAATTTTTGAGAATGATTTGTCATTCTCAAAAATTGAGAATTTTCAGCCGTTATTTACTGTAAAAGATAAAAATCTACAGTGCTAGTTTTTCTTACACTGTTTCTGCCTAACAAAATGCACGCTTTTGTTACATACCAATCCGCCTTACATAATCCAAGGTCTGTTGCAGTTTATGGAAAAGGCCGAGTGATGTTCCGAATGTCAAAGAATCTACAGGGAAAGGATGTGAGCAGACGCTTCTATAGCATAGAACTCTCTCTGATAAACTGACGGAGATTCTCTCAACCTTATTAGAGAGAGAGCTACGTAACAGTAACCGCTGCTAGAACCACCACTGCCTATTACATGTAGGCCTAATGGTCCTCCTTTACAGGGTTGGACACTAACTACTTTTTGCTACCAGCCTTAAGGACCTGTTAGCCCTAAATATCACAGGTCCTCCCTGATAACAACAGGTCCTGCATGAAAACCATGTTTCATTTTCAGCAATTTAAGGGACATTGCAAGGAAAACAATGTAGGAAAAGAAGAAATTGCTTATGATAAGCCATTTCTTCTTTTTCGACAATGTTTACTAAATGGTAATGCAAATTTAAGTAATGGAAAGGTTGTTATTTTTCAAAACTTGACAGATTTGAAATAGTTAGTTCTGCCCTTTACAACAGGCCTTAAGGACCTGCAGTTTGATTACAGCTACCAGTCCTCCCTAAAATCCACAGGTCTCAGGCCCGAGGACTGGTGTTATTGTTGATCCCTGCTTTAGAACATTTCTTCTTCTAGGCAAAATTCACCAGTTTTTTTTCTATACATGTATAATAATTTCTATATCTTCATGACTTTTGAACGGCCATTAGCTGTTTTTTGACAGCACTAAGTTGCATTTATAAAAGCTTTTTTTAAGTACAGGTAAAGGCCAATTGATATCTGTATTGTGAGAATCTAAGTCCAAAATATAAGGAATTATTTGAAATATGATGTACGTTTTCATGTCCTCTTTGAAAGTCAGCAAAGGGGAGGGTTAGGTTTTTTTTGGCAAAAATACAGAGGAAAAAACTTTTGTCCTAAGTGCATTTATGAATACGGAGAGTAAGACTGACTCAAGGGCCAAAACGGCAAAAACTGGACATTCAACATTAGAGATAAGGTTTTTTTCTATAAAGCATCAGAGGCCAAGGCCAAATATTTGGATGCTATATGGCAACTGGACCCCTGTTAGTATTTTCCCCTGCAATATGGTCAAATTTTATGATAGTTCAGCACCAAGCCATTGAAATGGTTCACATACCTCTCCACATGGTCCAGTGAAGGCCCCAAATATCCCAAATATAACATGGGTACCCTTACTGAAGTCCTTTGTGTTCTTTGATTGGACCCCTTTGTCATCTAGATAGTATAGATCTTTCTGTGGAAGTGAATCTCCAACCTGAAGAGGACCATGATGGCACATTATCACTCACCTTTGTTTCTTTGTCATAATTGATAATTAGCAAATTTTCCAGCAAAAGTCATAATTTATGATTTGTTACAGTGTAAACAAGAAAATTGTGATAAAGGTCCCTTTTCCCATGATATGGCATAGATCCTTCCCATTTTCATTAGGGTTAATCCTTGTGACCTGACAAATATTCTGACCAAGTCTCATGAAGATTAGACAATATTTCTGGCCTCTATAGTGTAAACAAGAAAATTATCATTGAGGCCCCTTTTCCCTTGATATGGCATGGATCCTTTCCCATTTTCAATAGGGTTCATCCTTGTAACCTGACAAATATTCTGGCCAAGTTTCATGACAATTGGACCATATTTGTGGCCTCTAAAGTGTACAAAAGAAAATTGTCTTTTAGGCCCCTCAGGCCCTCTTCCCATGACATGGCATGGATCCTTCCTATTTTCAATAGGATTCATCCTTGTAACCTGGAGAACATTCTGACAAAGTTTCATGATTATTGGACCATGTTTGTGGCCTCTAGAGTGTAAACAAGAAAATTGACTTTTAGGCCCCTTTTCCTGTGATATGCCACATATCCTTCCAATTTTCAATAGAGTTAATCCCTGTGACCTGAAAATCATTCTGACCCAGTTTTATGATGATTGGTTCATATTTGTGGCCTCTAGCGTTTGAACACTTAAATTGTTGATGTCTGATGATGGACGACGCACGACGGACATCCAATGATCACAAAAGCTCACCTTGAGCACATTGTGCTTAGGTAAGCTTAAAAGTCAGGGCTATACAGCTAGAGGGGAAATTTTGGATTTTAGAATGATTTTAGATTAAAGTGTTTCAAAAGTGATTTAACAACCCCTATGTTGTGGGTGCTGAATGGAATTGTCTAATAGAGATAATTCTAATGAGTACCCACGCCATTGGTTTCATAGAGAAATAAAGATTTTAGATTGTCTTTTCTCTATAGAAAGGGATACTATGGGACCAATTGCTTGAAGTTCTGAACATCAGATATCTCTTATATGTAGAATTTTAAGTTCCTGTCACACAAACACTACAAAAAAGGAGGTCATTTTTCTTGTGCTGCAAAAATTAGATTGAATTTGTCCACTACAATAAGGAATTTGGATAAAGAGGGGGTTAAGTCGAACCCCGACCCCACCCCCTCTGGATCCGCCACTGAAACTCTAGATTGGGGTTACTAATAAGAGTGTATCAGACAAACGATAATGAGCACTCATAACATAGAACCCCAAGGACATTCAAAATCTAGAAAAGACAGCGTTAGACAGTCGGATCCGTCAAATGAACATGTGATATATTTCTACTTTCACTTTCATTCTCAAGGGAACCACACTTTTGTACAATTTAATGAAAATGATTTTTCTATTTCGTTTATTCTATGTTAAATCTTCCGTAAAACAAAACAGGATTTCTAAAACATTATCAGTATAAAAACATGCTTGCTTATTGGCAAGATCATCTTTGATCGTCAAATGAAAAAAACACACAACAACAACAACGCCCTACAAGGTCGTGTGATTTTTTTTATTTTTTTTGTAAAATTGAACATTTAGAAAAGTGTTACCTTGATTTGGACCATTGTTCCACCAGGACAACTCGTTCTGAAGCTTTTAGATAAATGGCTTACGCCTGTCGCTGCACGTTTTAATTGTCTTGTGAACATAATTAATTCTAATTGTCAACAATTCGGGATACTTCAACCAGGATGTGGTACTCTCAACTTCCTGATTCTAGCCTGTACGAGTGACTTCCCTTTGGTGGAATGAACCATCCTTGTCAACGGTTCAGGATGTAAAAGCTTTTCGCGAGCGCTTTCCGGAGATGATATCCCGTTTTGCACGTGCACATACGTGCAAAGCGAGGTATCATTTCGAAAGCGCTTCGTTTACATTTTCAGCCTGAACGCAAGGCCGATGAGTGACATCTCATTTTCCGATGATTCTTTTAGGCCTATAGATCCACTCAGTATACATGAAAAACGCAACTCTAGAATGTTTTCACGAAAAATTAATTAATATTTCTTGAGCACCGAATATCTCGATGATAAACATAATATTATATTATTACAAACAACTTTTTCGTATTATATGATAAAATTAGCCATGTTCTGCTTTTTTGCTTTCGGGCTTAGGCCTATCAGCCTTGAACTGACTGATTTTAACTGTTCTCAATTTTCAGAATTTTGCTTTCAAGATTGTTAAAATGAATAGTAAATCTCGAGAGCGTTGTTTGAAATTGCATAAAAACAAGTTTTTGTTTTTTCTCTTCGCACGGAAAGTGGGTTTTATCGCACCAAGGGACAGTGTTCCAAACCGTTAGCACATCGCTGGCCCAGTCCACTGCCCCATCTAACGCCACGAGACTGTAACATTTTGGACCACTGCTCTATTGACCATTAACTTGATTTACCGGCAAAAAATGATTGGTGATTAACCCCAGGTGGTCGTTACTCAAGGCATCTGTTTACTCTATTAGAATGAGGAGAATTCACAGGCCAGTTCTCACAAATGTTTTGATTTTAATTCATTCATATGTTGAAACAATAATTAGACTGGTAGGCTAAACAATAATGAATATGTCAATTTGCTTCCACTATACTACAGTTTAGGCAAGGCTATGGTTATCTCATTTGGTCATTTGTTCTTGAAAAAGAGAAATGAGTTCTAGAAATAGAGACCTGTATGCCTGGTCAGTCTGTGATAAATACATTACTGGTCACTTCATTACTCATTTGTAACAGTCTGCATGATACATATTATGGTCCCATGGCAGTAATTATCAGATTACATGGAACCATAAAACTGTCCAGTGAATTTGGAGAAATTTTGGCCAAACTGGCGTCAGATTGTGGACTGCACTGCTCCATCTGACGCCACGAGACTGTAACATTTTGGACCAATGCTCTATTGACCATTAACTTGATTTACCAGAAAATTATAGGTGATTAACCCCAGGTAGTCCGTTACCCAAGCCATTATGACACTGACACGTGTTTACTCTGCTGGAACCTGGAGAAATCACAGACCAGTTCTCAGAAATGTGTTAAAATTTCAATCCAAGTATTTAACAATAAAACAGAGGAAGGAAATTAATTGATAGAAGCAAGGTAAGATATACTTTATTTCCTTTTCAAGATATTTATTAAACAAGTTATACTTTTTGTCTTATATTTGAATTAAAAAGAAATCAGCATGTAAAAAACAAAACATTCATTTTTAAAGAGCAGGATATAAATGAAAATACTGTTGGCAAAACACATTGATGGTTATAAGCACTTTTTCTTGCAATAATTAGTTTTTTTTTGCCAATTTATATACAAGTGTCAAATAGGCTGAATTGTGTTGAAAAGAGTAATTAGTGATAATTAGTTTATTTTTAAGGAAAACTACTAGGTGTATATTGTATGAAAAGAAAATGAAACATTAACAATACATTTATGTAAGAGAAAAATGTTACTAAGTATTTGCGAATCATCCACATTATTTCTACTGTCTGAAGGCCACTGAGGCTATTGACATTGCGTTGTGTCTATTGTGCATCTGTCTGTCTTTTACCTTACAGTTATTCTACCTGGATTAATTGAAGTGATATCAATCAGAAATTATCCTTTGATGACCCGTTTTAGCTCGATTATTCGTAGAATAGTGGGGCTATTCCGGTCACCCGGGCGTCGGTGTTGGCGTTGGTATAATGCTTTGGTTGAGTTTTTATGTGCAAGTGTTTAAAATCTCTGTTTCTACTAAAGCTTTAGCTTTGAAACTTTGCACATGCTTCTGCATGTGCCCATAATATCAGCCTCCAGAAAAGGTTCTCTACTCTGATATGAATTCAGAGGAATTTAACCCTTTTCAGACTTAAATATCTTGGTTTAATTTTAACGCGCAACTGATGTTTATATGTTATATCTCTATTTCTACTTAAACTATTGCTTGCAAACTTTGCATATACTTCTGTTACCATAATATCAACCTCTAGACAAAGATTCATTAGTCTGATATCGAATTTAGAGGAATTTTAACCCTTTGAGGACTTTTAGATTGCTACTGTTGGATATCTATTATATCTATGTCTCTACTAAAGCTGCTGTTTTGAAACTTTGCACATGCTTCTGTGACCATAATATCAGCCATTAAACAAAGATTCAATGGTCTTTTATTGAATCTAGTGGAATTTTAACCCTTTTTCGGACTTAGAAATTCTTGGTCAAGTTTTTCGTGCAACTGTTGTATATCTGTAATATATCAGTTTCTACTAAAGCTTTTGCTTTGAGACCTTGCACATGCTTCTGTGACCACTAGGAATAGTAAAGCTTTGCTGTCCTCCGACAGCTCTTGTTTCAATGGATCTAATTTGAAGGGGGGGGGGGCACTAAGTTTTTATGGGCGGAGGATTTTCAATAAAGTTGTAATCCATACATTTTAAAGATGCATTTAAACCAAATCAAACATGAGAAAAATGAAGTGCCCTTTATCATAAGAATTATTTTAATTGGAAGAAACATGAAATTTATCGAAATGGGTCGATTCCATTATATTTGTCAATTTTAGTAATATAGAAGTAAAAACTTGTGAACAGTTCTTCCTAAGAAAGTGAATGGTGGATTTAACCAAAATTTCTAAGGAATAATCATTTTGTGGCCCTGTGAGACTGCAAATAATTATTTTGATTGTGTGCTTTTTATTACAAAGGTCATTTCCATAAAAGCTGGTTAAGAATTTGATCCTCTGAAAAACAAGGCTTAAATAGGTGTGGATTATTTCCATATCTGGTAATATAAGAATTCTCTGAGAATGTATCTGATGGATATCAATCAAGTTGTATTTAATTGCTTTTTGAGTGACCCCTTTATCAGTCTACAAAACATTTTTGTCATAAGATGAAAAATATGTCTTTCATTGGAGATAATATCTCTCAACGTTGTACAATGGAAACTTTCACATTTTCTCAGAACTAAAATGATGGATATCAACCAAATTTCATTGGAATGGTCCTTTAGTAACCCTTTATCAAACTGCACAAAATTTATGTGATTTCCAAGGCTCACTTAGTAGTAAAATATCAAATTAATTTCTTTAGTCATTTTTTTTTTTCAAAAAGATTCTGTACCAAAGGTTAGCCATGTGTTCAGGATACAAGTGCTCTTCGCAGTTTTCTATTGAGCAGTCTATCTTGAACGCACCCCAGAGGCCTTCCAAATATGACAAATTGCTATGCACCAAATGTGACTCGACTCAAAGCTAAAATCTCATAAATTCGCTGAAAAAAAGCCCATGTTTGATTTTTAAAATTAAGTAAGCTAAAATATTTTTGTTATTTACAGAATTTGTTTTGTTAGCCTATTGATTATTAAATATCAAAACAATACAACGATTGCAGGATTTTCCTAATATTCCACAATAGTCAAGTTATCCGCTTTTTGTCTGCTACATGCTAGTCATCTCGTTAGGTTGTTATTATAATAATCGCACCAAGACAACATACTGTATGCACGAAAAAAGCACGAAAATAAATGTTTGCAGACGCTTTTCTTTTCTGGACCGCTTGACAAGGCAAAACATGCGAAAAAGGGCCCAATATATATATATATATGTTGCACTTGATCTTAAATCACATGGATAAGAATGCAAGCAATAATTTTTCAAAGTGAGTTTTCAATGTTGTCTAAAAGGAAATCAAACGCTTTGATAGAAAGGAACGGAACAGTTTTATTTCCTGACGTATGTATGGTACATAGTCAAGCTCATAAATGACAAGCTTGAAACAATGATTCATATTTTATCTTGTCAAAGATTAATGTGTATTTTATTTGTCCACAGATTTATAAGGATTGATTGAGAAGAAAATGTAAAGTCATTGAAATGAAATTTCAACTCAAATCCCTGAAAGATATACCATTTACTATTCATGAAAATGGTGGAAAATATACGATATCAAAGAATGGCTTCGTATAAACAAACAACAAGAAGAAAAAACCATAAATTCATCCCTTTTACTGAAATGGTTCAATAGAAACTGTGAAAGTCCTATTGAATTTGAAGGACATGTATTGTTTACTGTGGAAGCTTTCATGCATTTCTGCTTTAGAAATGCACTTACATATGACATATGCAATCAGGTAACTTCTGAAATAGAGAGAATTGCATGTCAAGGGAAACAAATAAGAGAACTTCATGGGAATGTTAAGGAAATTTACGATGCTGTTGTGACATCTAAATTTATGGAAAGATTATGTGATGTTAATGTTGAAGAAAACAAAATACCAACATTACATACTGAGTACAAAACAGCATACAATGAAATAGACTGGAAGAAAGTATGTCTATTTGAATGGCATTTTGTTCGAAGCTCCAAAATAAGCAATGTTCGAGATGATTCGTTTGAAAACCTCATTGAAAGAAGGTGGCATTATTTTCAGTGTTTGGTAAATACCTCGGAAGTCGCTGATTCAATTTTAAATGAGTCGACAATGGAAACAATTACTCGATTACAGCGCAAAGAAGTTGCAAACATTGAAGAAAATATATGTGTAATTGCATCACATCGCCACAGTCCTTTGCTGTTGGAACTGCAGCTTATGAGCATTGCGCATTCCCAGGATATTCTCAAAAGGATTATTTGTGTAGATTGTACAAAAAAATGTGATCACTCAAAGTCTGTTCATGTCTATTTAGAAGCAACCACAAATTCGATAGACGACTTGATCAGCATCACTATGGATATTAAAACATATATTGCTGGAAAGCATAATGAACATTGTGCTGAAGTATTGGTTTTCTCTGAGGGCACATTCAAAGATTTTGAAACTGAAGATGGAAATATGAAGAGATTTCAGATAAGAGATAAAATTCTATGCGGTGATTTTAAAGGAAGTCTTATTTACCAATGGAATGATAATGACTATAACAAAAGAAATGATTCAAGTGATGTTTTGGATAACTGTGAGCAGTGCTATGGGATGCTGTTTGTAAAACCACTGGCCAGTTCATCATTTGATGTACTCAATGAATGGATTTTGGAAACACCACTTTTATGTCAAGTGATATTTGAGAAATTTGTTAATTCAAGAAGTATGAAAAGAGCTAAGGACACATCATCCCTTTTACCAAATAAATACAGACGTTTATATGGGATATATGATGCCCTCCTAAATACATTCAATAGGAGATACCATGGTGTACTTCAAGAAATGCAGACACAACAGTTGACCCTAAATGCGCAAAGTGTATCAACTGTCTTTGGGGTAACATCATCAAGTGGGGCTACCAAGAGTTTGATAGCTTCTGAAAGAAACCTCAAAGTTAAGTCTGAAAGTGAATGTACCTACTACAATACATTTTTACGGAAGTACCCTTTTGAATATGAAAGTAACACTGGCTCTACAAAAAGCGAAGTAAATCTACGAGGCTGTGCAATTATTTTAATGATGGATAACTTAGTTCGTATGAAATACCATCGAGATCCAGACCCTGGCGAGCACAGATCAATGCAAATTTGTACACTGCCTATCACAATAAAGGGGCTTCCCCTTGACGCTTCTGTAATCAAGACATGGCACAACCCATCCTGTACTCAGCCCAATCAAACTGTTTGTGACTGTATGAAGGAAATACCCATTGTTGCAACTGAGCTTCAAGAGTATATACTGACAATGACAGAAGAGGAACATACGATGCTACAGAAATTCCACATGCTTTGTTGTTTTGGAGACAAAAATCTGTGGAAAATAATCATAGAAGGTATGTTAAGAGTTTAAGTTGCTTGCATATTAGTTAGTGTGTGTGATCTTTAACTCGACTTTTGCTGGGGATCAACGCTGAATGAATGATTTTGTTTCCCTACAATTATATTCCCTCAATTTATAATGACCCCTTCTGCAATCAATTAGTAAGTTAAGCTTTTTTGGAACAAAAAAAAAAATAAGAATTTCTGTTATTGCCTTTAAATTGTTAGCGAGTGTGTACTCATCAAAGTTGGCAAAAGCGAAGTAAATTTTAACCTTGGTCATACCTCCAATTTTATTTCAAGAGAGCTTTTTTGGAACTTTGAAAGTGTTTTCAATCACCACAAGAGCTATTCAGACTATCAAGTTGGATAACCTTGGTAGCATTATTGTAAGAATTATGTATAAAAATTGCAGATTGATGTCACAGGTTAATACAAATGGAACTTATCAGAACTTTCTCAATTACAAATAGATTTCAAAAGGACTATTTACACCTATTCTCCGTTATGAAGGCATATATCAATTAAAAGACATAGCTTGAACTTAGCTCCAAGGTCAATGACACCAATTTTAGCAAAACATTAAAAACATTGATTGAGTTCAACAGGAAATTGTACATGATATTCAAAAATCATATCTTTATAATTACAGACAAACTGCACTTAACATGTGCAAAGTATCAAAAAAGTGATGACCTAGAAGCATCCCTTGCATCTCTAAATTTAGATGAAACCGAAGACTATGATGTGAGTAATTTCCTTATTTGACAATTTTAAAACTGTGAGATAAAGTTGAAATTAGGGATTGATTCACATTCAGTATTAATTTTGTCAATCAATGGATTTTTAGATCCTAAGTCCTTAGCAATACTAGTTGTTAAGCTTATATTTTTTGTTTGCTTCTGTGGGCATTGGGTTACTACAATGTTGCAGGGAGGGGTACAGTTTGACCCAGTCACTTACTTTGTCATTTGAAACAGGCATTTCCCATTGTTACATGTGTCAACTGAGACTTCTTTTGATTTAAACTTAATTATTTTGGGTCGGTCAAGTGGGTAGGCATAACAATGCAATTTGCATACTTTAGGATCCTTTTATACCCCCACCCCATCCCCTAAAAAACACCGCACACTATATTTAGGAATATAAAGGAGTCAGCTTGTAGGCCTGCCGATCTGTCAGTCGGCCTGTCTGTAGGTCATTCGTTGCTGCTCAGCAACTTATGAGCATATTCCATTGAAACTTTACAGATCTGATCAGAATCAAGCAGAAATGTGTAAGTGATTTTTAGCTCACCTGAGCACGAAGTGCTCAAGGGAGCTATTGTGATCGATCGTTGTCCGGCGTCCGTCTGTCCGTCACGGCGTCAACTTTTTCTTTAAACGACATCTCCTCCTACTTATGGGTCAAAATCAACCAAACTTGGCAGAAATATTCCTTGGTTGGTCCCTTATGAAAATTGCTCAAATGGAAAGGATCCATGCCATATCACGGGAAAAGGGGCCTTAATGACAAATTGCTTGTTTACACTCTTGAGGCCACAAATATGGTCCAATCTTCGTGAAACTTGGTCAGAACATTTGTTAGGTCATGAGGATGAAGTCTAATGAAAATGGGAAGGATCCATGACATATCACTGAAAAAAGGCGCCTTAATGACAATTTTGTCAACAATATCTTTAAACGACACCTCCTCCTAAACTTATGAGTCAAAATCAACCAAACTTGGCAGAAATATTCCTTGGATGGTCCCTTATGAAAATTGCTCAAATGGAAAGGATCTGTGCCATATCACGGGAAAAGGGGCCTTAATGACAAATTTCTTGTTTAGACTCTAGAAGCCTCAAATATGGTCCAATTTTCATGAAACTTGGTCAGAATGTTTGTTAGGTCATGAGGATGAAGTCTATTGAAAAAGGGAAGGAGCCGTGCCATATCACAGGGAAAGGCGTCTTAGTGACAATTTTTTTGTTTACTCTCTAGAAGCCACAAATATGGTCCAATCATCATGAAACTTTGTCAGAATGTTTGTTAGGTCATGAGGATGAACTCATCTGAAAATGGGAAGTATACGTGCCATATCACGGGAAAAGCGGCCTTAATGACAATTTTCTCGTAAGAGCTCCAAACGCCACAAATATAGTCCAATCTTCATGAAACTTGATCAAAATGTTTGCCAGGTCACAAGAATGAACTCTGTTGAAAATGGGAAGGTTCATGCCATATCATAGGAAATGGAGTCTTAATGATAATTTACTTGAAATATCAGGTGAGCGATTTAGGGCCCTCGGGGTCCTCTTGTTATTGTAACGATCCATTGACTTTTGACAGAGTTATGGCCTTTTGACGGAAAATGTCTTCTCATTATTGTCAAACAATTGTAGGGGGTATTAGTCCGCTTTGTGACATTCTTGTTTCTAATTAGGACACAAGAACCATTTCTGTATGTAACTTATATGTCCAAATCTTCATTCAATGTGTTCTTGGTATGTTTTCCAAAGCAAAATAATTTAATGAGAAAAGACCAATATAAAATTGACACCAATGTTCAACAGGTTGAAGAAATGGAAACAAGGCAAGACAACATTGATACAGAGGTATTCGAAACTGAATGGGATGAAGATATAGTTGAAGAAAAAGGTGACTACCTTCTAATGAATTTGGCTTCTATAGAGGTAGATGAAACAGCTCAAATCAAAGAGTTCAATAGTGATTGGTCTTTTCTTGGTGAATCATTTGATGAAATTGAAGGCTTGGCAGCTCTTCACGATGACCAGAATAACACATGTGAAGCCTCACAGGAGTCTTTGGATATAACGATTGAAGATGAAACTCCAATATTAGATTTCCTTGGGTTTAAACAGTATTCACCTCCACCATTGTTAACAAGACATCCCCCACCCGCAGTCGGTAGAGATGACGACATTGAAAAATTGCAAGAAATCCTTGATGATATTTTAGTGAAGATGGAAAATGACGGCCACAGTGATCACAAAATTCTCTTTGGTCCTGATCAGAAGATTGCATCAAATCTATTGAAGCTTCAAGAGAGGGACAAAAAGTATGACATCTTTCTGCCAGAGTTCCCCTTGTTACATTTGAGAAAGTCAAAGATAACTATCCTCTGTAGTGCTTACAAAGATGCTGGAATTTTGCACATACTTAAATACATGAGGGATGAAGATTTCAATGAATGGAAGAAATTGATATCAGCCGACCACATTGAAAAGGCTACCACTTATATTAGGAGGCTGGCCATTTCTATGAGCATTGCCTTTTTTTGTGTATTCATACAGAACCTTCCTGAAGCATCTCAAGTCGATTTCTCTGCAGAAGATTTCAGCATAGTCACTGTATTCCAAAATTATTGGGAGGACTATCTTACTTTTGTAGAAGAAGGAAAGAGAAACAATGGCACTTTTGCTCTTCATTTGGACATGCTTAAACACTGCGAAGAAGTTTGTGCAATAAGTCTCGCAGAACGTTTAGGTGGCAAAGCAGGATATACATTGCTATTAGCTGCGGTTAAGTCTAGTCTACCATTTTCTTTTTTAAATGGTGCATCTTCATATGCTGGATTTACAACAAAACTTCTACAAAAACACATAAAATGTGGAGAATACTACAAGAACATGAAATTCAATCTGTACACAACACCAAATAAGGGAAGTTCTATCAACTTTGCTCTAGACACACAGAGAGAGATGGACCACAGAGACGCCCTGAAAGCCTTCAGAACAGGAGGAACGCCAGGTTCAATCATTCCTAGAATGTCACTCCTTGATTCTCTCAATGATATAAATGAGCAGACAGAAATAAGAAACATCAATTCAAAAAAGAGCCAAAAGGGACTTCTAGGTATGTCCATATCTTCAGTTGATGTAAAGTATATATGTAGAATGGTTTGACTAATCCTGAGACAAGGTGGAATTTCTACAACAGCCAATAGCAACATATACAATGCCTATGATGTAAATAGACCCACTTTGTCCGATGCAATTCTTGATTCACGAACAGACCAAATTGGGAAATACCTCATTCAGAAATTCCTGGTTGAATCTAACAGGCTTGAGAAAACACAGTTACCAAATCTAAACGAAGTTAAGGGACCAAAACAAGTTATTCAAAAATTAAAGACATACAAAGGTGTCACCATAAAAAGAAACTGCATCACCCAAAAAGGTACAATACGAAACGAAATCGAAGAAAGAGAAAATAGGAGGAAGAAGTTTGTCGCAAAAGAAGCAAAGAAGATTGATTGCCTCAGCTCAAATATGAATGCATGTCAGGCTGTCTTGAAACCAGATTGTTCGAAACCAGCTGTTCAAAAGTCGACTGGTATCAAACAAGCTCTTTACAACCTCTTGATCAGGGCTATAGAACGAATTGATGGAAAATTATCAGACAACCCAAGGAAAGTGATTCAGGATAAAGGCCTAATTTTTGAATCAGTAGGATTTCTTCCAGCAGATCTATCACAGTCAGTGACTCTGGCAACTGTAGAATTTGCTGGAATAAAATTCAAAAGTTTCTCATCAAGTGGAAGCCAATACTTGAAATTTGTACAGAATGCTATCATTCAAAGATTTCTCAGACAATTCCCAAACTTAAAGCACATGGTGATCTGTGAAGAAAAATACAACTTTACACCTGATGATTTTAAGTCAGCTACAAGAAAGCAACGAAAATCAAAAGATCTTGTTACTACTACTCATTTGAAGACACCAAATGAAATTCTGTCCACAGAAAAATTTGATAAAAAGGCAATCATCACAACAAACGAAGGGAAGCAGTTGATCAGCACATACTTGGCAAGAAACATCCAAAATATACAGATCTCGAAAGAATTCATGTTAGATATAGACAGCGAACACTGCATACAAGAGTGTACTGACACAGCTTGCTGCTGCGGAAGATATTCACAGCCCGTTCGTGCCTTCTTTGACGGATCAAACCCATATCCAAGGCTGTCTAGTATAGACAACATACATCAGAAGAAAGGTGAAGCTGAAATGGCCCAGATTGATTGGCTTATTAGTAATAGCCTGCATATTGGTGAAGACAAGTCTTGTGTCAGTATTGTTACATCAGGAGATATTGATTCTGTAGTCCTTCACTTATTTTCACTCGCCCACCATTGGCCTAGACATGAGGATTCAAACAAATTTAAAAATAATGTTTTTGTTATTCTGCAGAAGCCAGGGAAGGTATGCGACATTTACAATGTCACAGCAATACTAATGTTGCTTGAAACTGTATGGATGGACAGATTTATAGGTCAGAAGGTTGCCCTTACTCTTGCTTTAGGTGGAAATGACTACCTACCAAAGTTTTTTGGTATATCACACAGTCTTACTTTGGAAATGTTTCTAGCCAATCAATGCTTCTTGGAGGAGTTGTTCTTTTTCGGTACAGAAAATGAAAAGTTGACAGTAAGATTAAATACTACAGTATACACAAATTTTGTCAAGGCTTTGTACTGCCCAAAGTCAGTGTCATTTCAAGACTTTTCCTTCGACGAAGTTCGCCAATTGTCGATACAATCATTAAAAAGCTCTTCAGTAGAAATCAAGTGTCCTAAGGCTTGGATGCCACCAGAAACAGCAATCACACAGCTTGGAAAAAATGTAGATTGTTTGATCAGATATTACCTAACTGTTGGCTACCATGCTAGCCAGATGCCTAACTTTTTGGAGGAAGGATGCTTTTCCAAAACACAAACAGGAGATATAGAGTATAACCTTGGGCCTCATTCCAAACTCGTCAATACAGAAGACATCTGCCCATTCAGTTTTGAATACCTCAAGAAAAAACTCAGAGCCAAGAGACTTTCCAAAAGATCCACCGAAGTTCTGAAAAGGAAGTTACAGCACACCCCGCAGAAAGGTCGTAGAAGAAAACTCAAACCCTTAACATCTACCCCAAGGTACTAAATGTGTTTCCTTTTGTTTTTTGTATCAGGCAATTGGCCAAAACACCTAATAACATGTTTATGAAAAAAATTATAGACTATTATGAAGTTTCATTAATACATTTAAAAAAAATCCCAAAATTATCCTTTTCAGGGCAAAATTCGCTCTCTTCAATCAATTCATTACATACTTGTGCATGAATAAATTTCTTAAAGTCTTAAACCACAAGAGCAGATATTTTCTTGGTAAATATGAGGCAAAACATTGTCACATGAATTTTCAACAAAATGTCAAGTCTAAAGTTTTGGCAATTTTGTTTATGTAGAAAGCTTAGATATTGTCATAGCCTTGCGTTATCGTAAATACAGTCAAAACTTGAGTTTCGTGATACCATGAGTTGATTTTTTAAGTTTTCAAATATTTGTTGACTTTTACAATAATAAACTTCAACCAACTCCTAATTGGTCACCCAAATAAACCATGAAAAGTATAAATTAATAATGTGAAAGATGCAAGTGTTTGTTGCGTTCCAATAACCTGTTCACTTGGTGGACATCAAAACCAAAATTTATCAAAGAATTCTCCAGAGAAAGTAATTTAACTAGCAGGAGGTACCCTCATTTTCAAAATTAACATTGATGGGTGGGGTAAATTTAACCCATTCACCTCAGTTACACAAATGATGGTCTAGAGTGATTTTTCAACAACATATCGGCATTTCCTCGACTGAAATTTTGAAAATTCCCTGCATTTTGCTATTTTTGGTGAACTTTTTAAAGTAGCGTTAGTGTCTTCTTACGAAAGTCCTCCAGATCGATTTGTCTTTGCATACAAGTATTATTCTTTCCAATTATTAACATGTAACTGTGTCAAAAAGAGAGAATCATGCAGTGACCAATTAGAAGTTGGTTTCAGTTTAATATTAATTATCAAGAGAGGTTTTAAGAAAGAATCCTTTTTACTTAAATAAGTTTATTTTATCAAGTATCCAGCAACCAACAGTTGAGCCTCAGGCACCTTTGAGAGTTATTTTGAATCACTTGTTATTTTACTTTTTTATTTCAGAAAATCGACTGATGAATAAATAAGTTCAAAATGAAAAAGCGAGGGTATTCGCTCCTCTATTCATACGCTTACCAGTCCTAACTGGAAGTAGCTGGTACCCATTATGCAAGAGGAAGTGCTCTAATATTACTGATCTGGCTAGTGGAAAGAATACTTAAGAAAAATATTCACTTGGAAATTTCAAAGTGATAAGAGAAGAATGTGTTCTAATTACTGTTATCACATTTAATGTCCACCAGTACCTCTATGGGCATCAAGTTCTCATATAAAGAAGTGGAAACAATTTTTAATCATTGTGGAACGTGATATCTTTACAAATGACAACTAAGAGAAGAGTGTGGTTTTTATTATCCGCAAGAGTATCCATGAAATACTATGCAAATCTTTTTTGCATTCTCTTTTCATCTGAAGAGAAATGTATTTTTGAATTATTGGATTGTGTAATGTATTTATTGTAAGCAATACCGATATTTTATTCAATGTGTTACTCATTCTTCTTCAGTTCCAAAGTTTGTTATCTGCAACCTATAAACATATAGGCAGTCACAACAGATTCATTTATTCATAGAATCTGTTTTGAATTTTGACCAAATGTTACTCTTAGACGACTCTTCAATTGCAGTTCAGTGTGAGAATTATGTTTCTTTGCTAAATAGACATTTTTGCACTATCAAAAAACATACTGTGTAATAACTAGAAGATAATGATTTATATAAAAAAAAAGTCGATATTTGCATCAAATACAAAATCATTATTATCAATAAGGATAATTACAATATATTTTAACTTTTATACACCTGTTAAAAGAAGGGACGTATTGTGTGATCACCCATGCCATCCAGGCGTCTGGCGTCCGGGCGGCGTCCACTTCTTTGTCCAGAGCATAACTCTGTCACTTTATGTCCGTGACAGTTGTGTTCCTTTCATGATTACTGAGTGCATTGCGAAAGAAGACTTACACTAGTGTTTTTATTTTTTTTAGTCATTCTCCTTTGTTGTTTTCCATATTTCGAGATCCAGCAGTGTAACAGACGTATCTTGTGCGAAACTAGAATTTTGAAATTTTAGACACTCAAAAGTAATTATTTCTATTAGTTTATTATAATTCTTTTTTATTTTAGCGTGGGTGAAAAATCAAAACATTGTAACTACAGGTTGAATAAGCTGTTGTTAGGTTGTTTTGATCTTTCACCAACTTTATTTTTGAAAAGATGTTGAAGTAATATTACGTACGTGCGTAATGGTAGTTACACCCTTGGTTTGCCAACTTATTAATCTTCAATAAACCTCATTTTTAGGAGCATAAGTATTATCAATTTATGCGATATGGCAGACAATATACCAGTATTTACTAGTGAATTCATTCAAGACTAAAATGTAAAATAATATTGATTGAGTATGTGTTGTTTTAGTCCAATGTAAGTTGCTAGATTTCCAGATAGACATAAGGCACATAAGATTCGAACTCAAAGAGAGCTGACTAAGAGTGAACCGTCATTTTATCTTTCTTTTTCATTTCATTTGAAAGATAAAGAAATCAGAGCTAAACGTATTGGATTTTTTATAGAAAGATTATGTTTCAAGCAAACTTCTTGTTTCATTCTACATTTTTAAGTGTCATTTGAACAATTCTGTAGAAAAGCTCTTGTTCTGTTGATCTCACCTTTAGTTTTTTTTTCAAAATTAGTTAATAAGACAATTTTAAAATAGAATGGAATAATGTTTCAAATTTGTGGGCATTTCGAAATTCTTATAAAATTTGATTGTTGTATAAAGGCTCATATGTTCTTTTAATATCCAATTATATAACTTTGGTTCCAAAATCTTGTAAGAATTTTTCTCTTTTTGTAATTCTTATTTTGTTTTTAAAAAATTCTATAACTGATATAATGTTTCATGACTGTCTCATGGATATAAAAATTATATCACATTTCTATCTACTGTCACAGTTCCACTAAGTTCTATGCTAATTTTGAAAACAAAATCATACAGACATGAGCAGCCCGAACCTCATACAGTATTCTGTGAAAGTAGCTGTAGAGAAATCTAAGGTTAGCATTGCTGTAATATGAATGAAATACTGTTGTAAGCAATATTAAAGCCAATGCAAACAAACAAGCAAGCAAGATAAATTGGTATACATCTGTCATAATATTCAGATGTCCTGCAGTGTATAATTCTGAAGTCTGTTTTTTTTTTTTTTTTTTTTTTTTTTGTTCATATGTCCTTCATTCTCAGACCAGTTTAAGTATAAATTGAGAGCTGACTTGCAAGGGATTCTTTGTTCCATATTGAATGAGATGTTATTTTCTCTCAATGTTTCTTTTTATAATCAAATACCTTACTTCACCTTACAGAGGTAGGTCACCATAAGGTAGCAAAATGCCTTATCACCAGCCGTTTAAGTTGTAGTTACAATATAATATTAATTTATTTACAATAATTTGGAATGAGTTTTGTTGAATTTCTTTTTTTTTTTTTTTTTTTTTTTTTTGAGGAAAGCACTTTGATACATTTGTAGTAGGTTTTAAATGCTGTAACAAAGCTGTAGTTACGACATTCTGTTGCCTCCTGACAATAACCATGTTCTTAAAATGGAGAAGTGTATTCAAGAATCAGACACCTGGATGCCTGGTCAGTCTGTGGTTAACACATTAAGAGTTCACTGCATAATCCGACTGTAACAGGCATGAAATGTGATACAGTATTTAATAGTCCCTGGGCAGTAATTAACAGATAATCATGGAACCATAAAACTGTCCAGCAATTTTGTAGGAATTCTGACCAAACTGGCGTCGGATTGCAGAGTGACTGAGTCTTCAAGTGACTTTTCATTTGATGGGCTTTTCTTTCTGTAACTCTGAACGATAATGCAATAAATGCACAGTAATGGATTGAGAAAATCTGTGTACGCTCGTAATGACTTATTGTGCTTTTTCTATGCATCGATCTGCTGTCACGGTCCAGTCACTTCTACGGTCTTGCAATTTTCGAGAACTTAAGAAACATTGGAGGGCAGGGCTTCTGTTTCAAAATATTCGGGTTTTGAATAAAAAAAAAACCAAACAAACTTATAATAGATAGAGAAAAATCACGATGCTAGAATAGATATAATTCGGCAAAAGGTCGTATATAAAATATATAAGGAAGATGTAATAAGGATAAGTAGATCAAAATCAACACGGAAGATAAAGGTCTCGGACACGATAAGGTCGTCAAATCCGGTAGTCATTTTAAATACTTTGTAAGATTGAATGACGGCGTTCGTAGTTCGGAATGACAAAACGGTTCTTACTGTTTGTTAATTATACCCCGTTTTGCACGCAAAAGCATGTGCAAAGCGGGTGAAATTTTAAAACAGTTTGTCACGTTTGGTAGGAAGCTGTAATAAGGATAAGTAGATCAAAGTCAACACGGAAGATAAAGGTCTCGGGCACGATAAGGTCGACAAGAGCACGTGCAAAGCGGAATATAATTTGCAAAAGGTGTGTCACGTTTTGTTATTCTGAACGCAGGGGAGGTCTTCTCATTCAAGTTCACGACAAGTTCCTATCGTAGGCTATACAAACCTTAAGAATAATGTATAGAATTAAAATCAACCTGTATAGATGGGCAGTCTGATCTTAGCCTTTATTGTCTGCTTTCTACTTAACTTACGTGGCAAAGAATTTAGCAAAAGCAGTTGAAATGTCACGAAAATGTCTATTTGTGCGAATCAAGACTTGAATTCATCTCGTAAATGTTTAAACTCTAACCAAAACGACAATGATTGCAGCTGATTGTAGGTCGGAAATTTACGAGAGAAGAGATTGCGCTATTCAACCCATGTAATGCTGAACCCGAACTATTCCTGCTTTGGAAGATGGTTTAGACAAGTATCAGCCTGTACATCTACACAGGCTGATCTTGATCTATGTCACCTGGCTTCCTTTTTAAGCTAGTATTATCTAAAAAAATCACACATGAATTTTCATATTAAACGGTCTCGTCATACCAAGAATATTACTACCTTTTAACCTTTTCCTGTTTTACAAAATTTTGGACCTGTCTAAATTCAAAGCTTTTGCAGACGAAAATTTAAAGTGGATTTAATTTGAAAAATAACCATTCAGTAGGGTAGAAAATAGTGTGGAAAAAGAAGAAATTGCTTGTCAGAAGCAATTTCTTCTTTTTTCACAATGTTTTATTCAATCATAAAATCACAGGCACGTAAAAGCAGGGATTAAACAGCAAAGGGTTAAGGGTTGCAAATGGGTCACTAAGATAGGTACCGGGACTGATGCTCCGGGACTGATGCTGTAAATCTAACTTGTTTTTCGTTAATAGTCATTTTGACGGGAGTTTTATTTTCCTAAAGCCAAAACATATCTTGAGACTGGCTCTTAAGGTCCAGTTACCTTACACTGTACATTCATTTTCTTTATAACATGCACATGCATGTATTTTATTCATTATTTAGTTTTCCTCTGAATTTCATTTTAGAGTTTTAAAATATCGTTGCCAATAGTGTGTTTAGTATCGATGCCAGATAAATATTAATTGTGAACTAATTTAAGTATTGAAGAAAAACAAAAGACTCAGTGCCGGAAATTTGAGTGATTTTTATGAAAAAACCCAAAGAGGCTTTTTGCATCATATCATTGTCGTTTCATTTTTAAACTTTCGTTGATGCTTCTAGACGATAACGGAAACGTAAGTATCGAAGTATTTAATTTTCTACGTGTGACGTAACGTTAATCGACGTCATGGTGCTCGTTAGTCTGCCTTATTTGTCTCTGAACGAAAGTGTAGTCTACTTCGAGCGTAACACATGTAACACATGTAACGTAAAACATGCCTAATGCAAGCGCCCTGTTATCGTGCGTTGATGTTTTTTTTATTATTATCATTTTAATGGTTTTTTTCTAAATAATATCCTTGAATACACGTGTTAACATAAATTGATCATCTTTTCAGTCTCAATGAAATGGGTTGACAGTTTGGCGATATGCCAGTCGATCACATGCTCGGGTCTCGTAAAAAGCGGTTCTCAAATCGAATCAATGAATGAATGAATCAATGAGACAATGAATAAGTCCATGCCCGATACAAACTATGATTCAATAATCAATTTTCACTTTTCATGCAACTGTGCGCGAGAAAAACTTAAAATATACATGCCGCGTTTTCAAAGCTGTTCAGTATATTATATAAAAATAACATTTTACCCCAACTTTTTCCCTAAAAGCCACAAGTGAAATTACAGCATTTTCGTCAACTCAAAGAAAGATGAACCGATCTTACACTGAAACACTCTCCCACACCCTCTCTCTCCACACACTCTCTCTCCACACACCATGTCTCCCCGGTCTTTCTCTTACTTTCCCTACTTTCTCTTCCCAGTATGTCTTTCTAATCTCTCCTTTTCTCCCGATCCCGCCCTCTCTCTCTCTCTCTCTCTCTCTCTCTCTCTCTCTCTCTCTCTCTCTCTCTCTCTCTCTCTCTCTCTCTCTCTCTCTCTCTCTCCCTCCCTCCCTCTTTCTCTATCATCTCTCTCTCTCCGCCCACTCTCTTTATCTCTCCGTCTCCCATTTCCTTTGTCTCCCATTCTCTCTCGCACTCATCCACTCTTCCCTCCGCTCTCTCTCTCTCTCTCTCCCTCTCTCTCTCAGTCTCTCTCTCGCTCTCTCTCTCTCTTTTCTCTCCGCCCCTCTCTCTCTCTCTCTCTCTCCTTTTCTCTCCGCCCTCTCTCTCTCTCTCCCCCCTCTCTCTCTCCGCCCACTCTCTGTATCTCTCCGTCTCCGTTTTCTTCTTTCTCCCATTCTCTCTGGCACCCATCATGTCCCAACGGTCTTTCTCCTACTTTCCCTACTCTCTCTTCCGAATTTGTCTTTCTTATCTCTCCGCAATGCCCGATACAAACTATAATTCAATAATGAATTTTCACTTTTCATGCAACTGTGCGCGAGAAAAACTTGAAATATACATGCCGCGTTTTTAAAGCTGTTCAGTTTATTATATAAAAAGAACATTTTACCCCAACTTTTTCCCATAAAGCCACAAGTGAAATTACAGCTTTTTCGTCAACTCAAAGAAAGATGAACCGATCTTACACTGAAACATTCTCCCACACCCTCTCTCTCCACACACTCTCTCTCCATACACTCTCTCTCCACACACCATGTCTCCCCGGTCTTTCTCTTTGAGCAAGTGCTCATGAGATTTGTAATGTTTCATCACAGATGTTTTCCAAGAAAACGCGAGCCATGGCTCTGGCCAATAGTTAATCGTAGGTTTATGTATCCCATCAACCGGCGACGTTATACATGTATATCTTATCTGACATTTGTCTCCCACATATGGATAAATGACCGCAAACATATTAAGTACAGTATTAGCTGAAGACAAGGAAAGTATTTCATGGTTATATTGGTGCGAGTAATACCGGGAATCCATGGTTAAATGTTCCAGCCTCGATTTACATACAATTTTAAAAGCCGCGTTAGAATTCATACAAACTTTTACACTACGAGATACAAAGATTTGCTTTCAAGGATTAAAAAAAATAGTATTTTTAAACATTCTTTCGCCTTTTCAGCTTTGTTTAAAGGCCCGGTCCATCTGCACTCACTGATGCATTGGGGATGTAAAACGTATTAGAATCTTTACATCCGTCGAAAGTACGCTTTACACCTTTTTCTTGCCATATACATACGGTTTGCATACGCTCTGTCCGTTGAGACTCCGTCCAAATGTAATTTCATCCGTGCAGAATGATTTGAGCTGCGCATTACTTATAGAGCGTATAAACTTTCCGCTAAATACGATGTAAATGCGTAATAATACTAGGAACAGGCGCTACGTATCCGATACCATCCGTTATTCTCCCGCTGTATCCTCAGTCCATCCCTTAGGTATCCTCAGAACTCTTATCCGCTTTGGGTGAAAACGTACAGACAGTGGAATTATTAAGTATACAAAAAGTATAAAAAAAAGGAAGTAACACGGATAACTATGTATGTAAGCGTTTGCATAACGTAAAATTTAATGATCCGCGCTCTATCCATTTTGTTTCCGCTCAGGATACGCGCTGTATACGGTCAATGCTGTATGTATCTGCTCTTTCCGCTCTTCGTATACGCCACAATTACACCCGGTAACTTCTTCAGAGCTGGCATCCGCTCTTATCCGCAAGGCTTCCGATGAACAGCCCCTCAACAACTCGGGTACATACTTTAGGCGTCCGATATTTTCCGTTCTGTATTCGCAATTTTTTCCACATTTATCAGTTTTTATCAAGCGTATGAGAATGGATGGAAAGTTTACTCTTCCGCGGTGTCCATTTAGCATACGTTTTGTGTCCATTTGGCAGTGGGGCTGGGCCTTTAGTGGGAAAAACTTACTTCTATTATGTCTCTTCTTTTACGGAAGATAATCGCTTGAAACTTGTGATACACGTCGTATATGAACACTTTCGAAAACACAGCTTGTTCTATGAATTGGGATAGCTATTAATGTATTTCTGTACATATTGTCATTTATGGACTATAGTCTTTTTTTTGTAAATTTTTTTGTCTACTTCCTAGGATTCAGACAACCATTCTGGACAATCTTGTAATTACACGATGGTATTTTCGGTTGACGTTTGATTTGAGACTTGTCACCCAAAAAGGAACAATCTAAAGAACTTGTTAAATAAATATTTGGAAAAAAAGAAAATATTTGCTTCAGAGGGCGAATTTCGAAAACAATTCAGCCAAGTTAATTCTCACAGCCTTACCAGTGACGACTCTTTACGAACTACCCAGGTTTTCCCTATTCATTTGATGGAACCCATACGTGTATACGAATGAAATCTGAGAAAAGCTAGATTTTTGTTAGTTTGTTGGCCATGTCTTGTTACTTTCCCTCTCGGAAAAAATAGGTGGTTAAATGGTGATTATACGCATAACGATTGAGTGGGGGAAATCCAATTTGTCAATACGTACGTAGGACAATTTCTTCCGTATTTGTTTGAATGCGGATGTTAATTAGGTATTAATATACCGTGATACTTACGCTAATAAACTATAGAAACTACAGTTTGACCGCTCATACCACCGTAACAAAAGAGTGTTTACCATCGAAAAATTGTATATTGAATAGTAAGGGTTCATTTCTATTTAGTGACTACTGTAAATAAGAGTTCGACAAATTTTGACAAATTTCAACAGTTGGTCATTTTAAACGATTTCGTACAACGTGAGAGTTCTCAGAACAAAGGATAGAACTCATTTGCTTTATCAAATACCAATTAGTTTGTGTGTTTGTTTGTTTGTTTTTTTTTTTTTTTTTTTATTTATTTATTTTTTTTTTTTTTTTTTTTTTTGTTGTTGTTGTTTTTGTTTTTTCATTGACTAACTTCAAAGAAACAAATTGTTTCGAGATAAGAGCAGATAAAACAAGTATGAAATCTTCATCTTTCAACAAAACCCTATACTGAGGTATTTATTCGAATCCTCTCGAAGAGACTATTGCAATGATTACCAAAGCCTTGCAGTTTGTAAAAATATCATTGAATTATTGTCATTTGAAATTCACCCGCCATAATGGCCACATGCATTAAAATATGAGATAGACGTAACGGCAAAAGTTGCTGGTCACGTCAAAAAAGGCGATACGTTTACAGATGAAACCATTGTATGCGCTGCTAAAAAGTATTTACACATTTATTTGGCGTCAAATGAAAGGTCTTTGAAAGTGGATTTTTTTTATTATGTATAACATTAATTTTCATATATAAATATATTTCATATTTACTTTAATTACACCTCATCGTACATTATGTAAGTCTTACGCCTGTATGATGGATCAATCAAAAGATGGCAACCACGAATGAAGAAAGACAGTAGCGTCAGATTGCTAAAAAGGCGTCCTTTTTTTCAATAGTCATGTTTTCAAAATCGCATTAATTCACCTTTTCTTTAGAATAAATTGATAAAAATGGATATTCGAATTATACCTGAATCCGAATTTATGCAATAAAAGTTTTGTTCAAATTTCGGCTTAATCTTACAAGTAAATTATTGTGTTTATTCAGTCTTAAAATTGTCCCACTTTACGCGAAAAACGTCATAAAAATACCGGTGACGTTTTTCATGCATTTCTTTATACTTATTGTAAACATACTTTTAATTTTTCATCAGATTCAAAATACATCTGGAACATATTAAGCAAAATTAAAACCAATCATCAATATTTCTTCAACAAAATGAAATGTATATACATCGTAATGTTGGTCTTAAAATTGTCCCACCGACGCGATTTTTTGAAGTTTGAACGTCAAGTCATCTTACAAGTTTTCTAAAATATTTCTCGTTCAGAGAACCAGACAAAAGCTGGTAAAAAAAAAGTTTGATTTCCATTCATTTGTCCTTTGTATAGAGAATAACGTGTTAGTGTCTGAAATTTAACATGTTATCTGGTCAAGGTTGGGAGAATTTATCATGACGAGGCCTTTCCGAGTCATGATAATTTCTCACAGCCGAGACTGATAACATTGATATTTTAAGACACTATCATGTTATTCTATTTATCATGCAATCATTTTTCAGTGTTTAAGTATGAAACCCTTATAAACCCTTATAAAATTAAAGAAATTCAGGTGAAAGTGTATGCAAATTGTTTCTCAAAATAGACTGCCTGATATAATGTTATGTTATCAGACAGGTGATATCAGGACAATACAGGCTTAATTGCATGATAAAAGTTAATAGACCGTTGATCGATGGGAATTTTTTATGGTCTTAGTCGACTCGGATACAGTTTCTCTTCGGTTCGTATGTTGCTTTCAATAGTTTCCGACTTACTGCTCTTGCTAATCCATTGTATATAGAAGGTGATATAAATCATATTTCTGCAACATGTAAACATGTTTACATTGACTCGATTTCATATTATTGTATATTTCACAAAGAAGTGACGGAATATAAACTATTTTCGTTGCTTTTCGTCAAAGTTTACTTGTAAATCATCCTTTATACGTTACTTATAAACGGGCGTCCTTTGTTACAGTGGTAATCGCCAACTTCTGCCGTTACGTCATAGTAAATTTTACAATGGGCTACTATAATAATAATAATAATAATAATAATAATAATAAAATCTTTATTTAAAGAAGGTAGCTCATTACTAAGTTCAAAGAAAAAAAAGTAAAAATAATTCAGAAACTTCAAAACCCAAACAAACTATTTTATGAACGTTCACGCGAAAAGGGAACATCTCGGAAATCTGTAAAATAAATATTTGAAAAAAAAAAGAGATTTGGTTCAGCATGGATCTGTTGCCGGGTTGTGTATTAAGGGTGTTTGTACTGCCTTGTCGTACAAGCTAGCTTTTATAGCGACGTGGTAGAGCACTCGCTGTGGGGTGTAGAGATCCCGGGTTCGAATCCCGACGAAGTCGAATATTTATTTGCGGGTTACATTGGGCGCCCACCGTAAATTACCCACATGAGGTCGTGGTTATGTGATTTGGTAGTTGATGAGAAGATTCTTGGAAGAATCTAAATTGTCGAGGGGATGTATATAGCCGGGTTGTGTATTAGGGGTGTTTGTACTGCCTTACCGTGCAAACTAGCTTTTATAGCGACGTGATAGAGCACTCGCTTTGGAATGTAGAGGTTCCGGGTTCGAATCCCGATGGAGTCGAATATTTATCTGTGGTTTACAGATCAACCGGAGGTCGCGTTTAAAAAATTCCCCCATGGGAAGGTAGATTGATCATTCTAGATTCAGAAAAAGTCTGACCAGGATCGACACTTCACGCACCACCGAGATGGTCTCTTTTCGCGCGACGGGTCACAATAGGAAGTATACGATAAGGGTTAATCATGACAAATCCTACGCGAATTAGCGCGAGAGATGGGACACTTGCAACTTCCCGTTTGTTCAAGTACTATTTGTCTCTATGGTCGGCAATTTGCGGACGTACGACTCGCGAGTTGACACAGGACTGTTAACATCCGTATATTGTGTTACTTTTTGAAGAAAATGGTTTTCAGTGGTTTTATTGGAATTCTATCGTTTTTCGCTCTATATTACACTATTTCTGGTGAGTAAGGCAACATTGGTATACAGATTGTCATCAAATGGCCACTAAAACCTTGTAAAAACTGCTTATGTAAGCTTTGGAATGAATTTTTATCTGCACAACTACGATCTAAGTCGTCGTATCATAACAGTTTTAAAAAGCTGCTATAATAAAAAAAAATCTATTGTAAGATTTTATAATCTTAATGAATTCATTCACCGTTATTGAAATTCCGAAATAAAGCGAAAAGGGGACTAAATGATTATTAATTAGAGGTTGATGCTCAAGTCACCTGCTCATTGATTTCTATTTAAGAATTCAGTGCAGGAGAGAGAAAGCACTGGTGTATATATATTTGCACTTTTACTTAGCTTTTCTTTTCAGCCATTGCCAGTCTTTAAAGAAAACTCGGCGAAAATGCAAATTGCATTAAAGTAAAAGTTCTAGCTCCACTATGTTCCTTACGGGCATAGTGGAACATAGTTAAGCTAGAACCCTTGGCTTGCGAGGATGACTAATTGAGAGCCGATGCTTATTTTCAAAATGTATTTTCAAAACTATTTTTTCTGGTTTTAACAGGAAACTCGGCTCATATAAACTAAGAACAAAATACACACCATGTATAGACTGATCTTTGTCTGCTTGCCCTCCTGCAAATGCTGGTATATTCCGGGTTCCGCATTACAAGGGTTAACTTCTCAAAGGGTACTAATAGGGAGAGTCAAATAGGCCTGGGGCAAAGTTCAAGTTAAAAAGGTTCCTTGTTTGAAGTGTATTCGTTTGGCTGATTTTAGAGAACACAGACATTGTGTTGCCAAGTATCTATGGCTGTCTTATACAGTTTTGAATATACTGACCTGCAATAGAAACGTAAATGTTTAAAAAAAAGTTGTTTTCTTATTTATTGATGGAGATGCAACTTTGTATTTTTGAAAACCCATATAGATTTTATTTCTACGAATTATCAAAAAAAAAAAATAATATGAGGCATCATGCGGTTATTGTGCCCCCCTTTGAAGAACAGGGGATATATTGCTTTGGACTTCTCGGTCGATCGATCGGTCGGTCGGTCGGTCCGTCCGTCCGTAGACCGTTCTTTTGTCCGTAGCATATCTCAAAAAGTGTGCATGCTTAAAAATGAAACTTCACAGGTGGATAGATCTCATTGAGGAGATGTGCAGTGCAACAGAACCAAATACTCTACTCATCATATCTTGCGAATTAGTGTCCTTTGGTGGTGACAAAGAATATGCTATAGGCCTATGGGGCATATTTGTTTTTACAAAAATCTCTTGTTTCTTTAGCTTTTGCGTGGAGCTGTTATTGTGGTATGCATACCGCCTGCACCTTCCGAAAAATTGAGTATCCAACAAATGCATTAGCGAGAGAGAGCGAGAGAGAGAGAGAGAGAGAGAGAGAGAGAGAGAGAGAGAGAGAGAGAGAGAGAGAGAGAGAGAGAGAGAGAGAGAGAGAGAGAGTAACAGACAGACACAGAGAGAGACAGACACAGAGAGTGAGAGAGAGAGGGAGGGAGGGGGGAGAGAGACAGAGAGGGAGAGAGAGGGGGAGAGAGTTAAATATTTGTTCGAAATCGATTTTATCTTTTATTGTGAATACTCACTATTTAACAAAAAACATTGACGACTGAAAATGTAGCTTTTGATGTTCACGAAATGAATCAATCGATCTTGCAAGAAAAATAAACCATTATTCTTTTCTTTCTATAGCAAAAATGACCCGAAATTTTAAACCCAGAATATTGAAAAAGCGTGCATTTGGACGCGGTTACCAAGCAAAGCTATTACGTCGTCGTTAATAAAAAAATATCGTGAAATTGATATTAAACTCGACTAGAATCCATTTGAAATCGCTCACTCATCGCTCCATTCATTCCAAAATCTCTTTCCAATTATTCAAAAATGTTAAAAAAAATGTCAAAAACAATTCGAAATTAAAACGATCAACATTTCATTGAAACTATTCAAATTATTCTACGATGTTTTTGGCTTATGCGGATTTTCAATTGTCTGATTTGTACACGTAAATAGGAATGAGTGTCATTCTTTTAAAGGGGGGGGGGGGTAAATATCGCTAATTTCTGCAAAACAGGACGGAATTAGGGACTTTTTTTTATTATATCCCTTAAATTTCATTCAAACGTCGCTCCACACAGTCATTCAATTCAATTCCTATATTATCTCAAAAATAATTGAAAAAAGCAGGAAATAATCTTTTGATAATTACAACGGTTGTGATGTGAATTCGGCAAATTATAGTCTACCATTCTTTCTCGATAGGCTACAACAAACCATTAAATTAGATATTCACTGAAAATTTTCATTAAACAGGTACTGTGAGGATATCGCTCCCATACAGGTCTTTTACTCACATTGAAAACAGTGGACCAGTTACATTAACATGCACAGCCAGCTGTTGAAACAGCACGTGTAGATACGCTTGGGCGTCGTCTGACGTAACTTTGAGCGGCACGGCAAGTACGTTAACCTTACCGACGTTACGGAGAAAGGCCGGTGTTTATACGATAACGTGCACGGTGACGAATGTTGGGTATGGTACAACGGGGACCTGTAACAGGAAAGTAGACATTTTATGTGAGTATACGAGTTTTCCTTTAACCCTTTCCTGTTTTACAAAATTTTGGACCTGTCCAAATTCAAAGGATTTGCAGACGAAAGTTTCAAGCGGGTTTAATTTGAAAAATAACCATTCAGTAGTGTTGAAAATAGTGTGGAAAGAGAAGAAATTGCTTGTCAGAAGCAATTTCTTCTTTTTCACAATGTTATCTCTATCATAAAATCACAGGCACGTAAAAAGCAGGAATTAAACAGCAAAGGGTTAATCGGACGCTGGAATTTTGAATTATCGAAAAGTTCACGAATTTCTGGGACAACCCTCGTAATAATCAAAATGTGGCACATATTTGTGTGACCAACCACTCGAAAAGCGACCTTCCTGGAACTCCGTAAAACAAACAAACGGTTGAAACCGTACCACTATCATTTAGTCTTAAATGTGACCCGACACGCGAAAAGGGACCATCTGGGTAGTTAGTAAAGTGTTGTCCTCAGTCAGACTCCGCGGATTGCGTGGACTGACTGGGGTCGAAAGTTTTTATACTAAGCTTATTTTCTCAATCTAGAATGATCAATCTACCTTCCTCTGAAAGAATTTTTGAATTTCGACCTATGCTTGACCCAATTTCTTTTCCAAATATTTATCATACAGAGTTCCCAGATGGTCCCATTACGCGTAACGGGTCACAAATATTCAATATCATCGATCATCTCGGCTGTTTAATAGGGTTTAAGTTTTACTTTCCCAAAAGGGGCCATAATATAGCTAAAAGAGATTTTCTTCGCTCCAAGATAATATATAAATCTGGTTTTCTGATGGTTCAAAAATGCTCCGTTTTCAATTGTCGTCTGTATTCTACTTGAATTAGAACCTGACTTAAATTTCGAAAAGAAGGTAAGATATTTTATCAGAGTTGATTGTAAGACCGATCTGACGTCAAAGTCAGGAAGTACAACAATGACCTGCCCTACGTTCCGAATGGCAAAACGGTGCAAACTGTTTGAGTATTAGAACCAGCTTTGCATGTGCAAAGCACGTTATATTTTGCAAACAGTTTGCACCGTTTTGTCTTCCTGAACGCAAGGCTTGTTTGTCAAGCAAATGGCAATTATAAACACCGTCGAGAGAATGCTTTCCATAATATGAGAATATTTCATTGCAAATTCCAAATGTCTTTTAGTGTCGTTTGCTACATCATTGAATTTGGAAAAATATTTCAATAGGGTGGAAAATTATCACATCAGAACGAAACAGAACAGATATTTTATTTAGATCACGACTTGAGCACATTATGGTTCATCGTCGAAATTCAAAACATACGAGGGTGGATAAAAAAAATACGTGGACTTTTACTATAACTTTGGTATTTCCTGACGGAAATCAATGAAATTTTGTACACGTCTCAAATCATTTAATGTTGACAAAATATCAATTTTACAAGAGTCTGCGATGGCTCTGACGTAAAAATCGAACATTTGATATACCTTGGTAGGTGCTACCGGTTCAACCCATTTTGTAACGTTACTTCCTGGTGTTTTTCCCCTCAATTACGACCAAACACTTCCTAACTTCGCCTAATTACGTGTTGACGTTACGAGTTAGGATATTTGAAATTTAAGCATATTCCATTCGCTTTTTTCGAATTTAAAGTAAGTAAACTAAGGACAGGCATCAATTTTTGAACTTCGAAACGACGGCACCGGCGCAGCCAGAGAAAACCAGACAATAATAAAGTTCTACTGGACCTACGGCAACCCTAATCGAGAGGTTTAAATGATAAAATATGCCAAAAAGTCTTCAAATGTAAGCAGATACCTTCTTTTTTAATGGTTCAAAAGGTTTGTTTAAGAATGGAGAGTGTTTCTGAAGGATGACACTCGGAAATGGAAAACGTCTCCTCGGCGTTTAATCTTTAGACACATTTCACACTTAAGTTCACCGTTTTGGAGCAGATTGATATGAAAATAGTACTTATCCAATGGATATGCGATGCAGAAATCGTGTTTATTGTTGAGTTGAGTATTTTGAAAAGTGCTGACTTATCAATATACCACAGCGTCATATTGACGTCGTTACCGTGCGCCGGTATCAAATGACTACATGTTTTAGAAAGGTTGCTAACAGGTGACCAACTATTTTGGATTTCATCCAAATTTTCCGACAAAAAGAAATTGTCTCAATTTAATAACAATGTAGTTTTCTCTTCAAAGTCTGTGGAATCAAAATTTCTGCAACGCTAGTCTACGTATTTTTTTATTCACCCTCGTAGAACATGGGATGGTTATGAGCATAAATAACAAAATACATGACAATGTATCACAAAATACGCCCGTAACACTGCTGGATGAAGACGGGGACAGGAGTTTTAAAATGAGTCTTAAACTGAACATAGAAAAATGACTCAAAGAAGTGATATTTAGAGTTCATGTTATGTGCACTACACTCCGTCATCCTGAGAGGATAATAATTGCGTGCATTACACTCCGTAATGATAATAATAATAATAATAATAATAATAATAATAATAATTATAAAATCTTTATTTTATGAAGGTAGAACATAATAACATATTTCAAATTAATGATATGAAAGTAGTCTTTTTTACAGTGTTGCCTTAAATATAAATGAAATATGATTCAAATGATAATGATAGAATGATATAAACATGCTTGCAAAATTGAGAACAACGTCAGAATTAGAGAATCTTTGGACAGATACATTCCGTATGTTAAGCGCTTAGTTTAATTCTATCTGGAATTCAGAATTGTTTTAAAAGCAAATGATTTTTCAATTGGCTTTTAAAACGCGATAAAGATATTGCATCTTTAGTGGTAATAGGGATTTCGTTCCATACATTCATGCTATAGTATGAAAATCAGGTTTTCTTATACAATGTATTAAATTTCGAGTTAGTTATATCAATGTGAACAAATGACCGTAAACTGAAGCTCCTGTTATTACAGAAAGAAATAATGTCTGTCAAATATCTTGGTAATAGATTATAACGACATTTGAATATCAAAACACCAGTATGATAATTACACCTATTATCGACAGTCAACCAATTAAGTGTTCGGAAAAGATCTTTTGACGGTGTTCTAGTTAAAGCACCTAGTATAACTCTGGCTGCTCTCTTCTGAAGTACAGATAGCTTAGACGTTCTGTAAATAGCACTTTTCCACCAAACTGTACAACAATAGTCAAAGATAGGTAATATATAAGAATTGTAAAATTATTGTTTCATTTCAAATGTGAGATAATTCGTGATTCTTTTGAGCAAAGTAATCTTACTGTTTATTTTTTAACAGTTTTGTCAATATGCGTAGTCCAAGCCAAGTATTTGTCGACATGAACCCCTAAAATCTACTGGGATTCAACGACTTCAATACATCTGTCGTTTATTTTTAAATCTAGGTCTATCTCTTTAACTTTATGATTTGTTTCTATAAGCATACATTTTGATTTATTTGGATTAACAAGCATATTACTTTTAGAACACCACTTTAGTATAGAATTTAAACTCGTTTGTAGGTTAGCTTGTATTTTATTCAAGTTGTTGCCGGATTTATATAACGTGGAATCGTCTGAATATAGATCTATATTGGACATACCAACATGCAAACGTATGTCATTTATGTAAATTAAAAACAGGAGAAGGCCTGAAATGGAGCCTTGTGGGACACCACTTGATGTTGTTTGCGGAGAAGAGTAGGACCATATCTTATAAACTATCTCCTGTTAGATTAGTAGGATTTAAATATAGCTAAGTATTTATTTGAGAAATTATGTAGTTTGAGCTCATGTAATAAAATTGTATTATCTACCAAATCGAAAGCTTTTTTTAGATCGATGAAAACTGAACTTATTATCTTTTACTGAATCAATTTCTTTTGACCATTCATCTATTAAACGAATAAGGGCTGTTTGACTAGAATGTTTGCCCCTAAAACCTGATTGATGCTTAACAAGTATATCGTTTTAGTCTAGGAATGAAAATAATTGCTTATATAAATGACGTTCAAAAGTTTTTGAGATAGTCAGCAATATAGATATCGGTCGATAATTATTTGGGTCTTCTTTTTCTGACCCTTTATGTAAAGGTATGGCACAAGCTTCTTTCAGTTTATTTGGAAAAATACCACTGGCAATACTGTTATTTATTATAGAAGTTATTGGTAAAACTATGTGGTCTCCACAAAGTTTCAAGACTTTGGCACTAATTCCGCCAATTCCAGAAGATTTATTGGTATCAAGTTTACTTATTATTTGACTTACCTCTAAAGGCGTGGTGTACTCTATGTCAACCACTTGTTTTTTCAATTTGTTATGTAAATATATGTGCAAGTAAGAAAACGCATTTTCTTCGAATTTTGACCTTTTTTTTTTACAATATTTGCTTTATTGATGAAATGGTCATTATAACGGATAAGAATATTGAGTGTTCCATCAACATTTTCTCCATCGAATAACATTTCTGTAGGTATACATGAAGAACTATCATATACATTGTCATTGTTTTGTATCTTTCTCAGATTTTTGCATAGATCTTTACTTCCGGTGCCTTTTTTTATTTCGACTTTGTAGTAGTCCTTTTTTGTTTTTACGTACATGTATAAGATGCACTACTTTATTTCTCATGCGTTTGTAGATACCCCAATCTTTTAATTGATGAAAGCGATCCCGTTTATACATAGCCTGTTTTACTTCGGTGTTAATCCACTTAGGGAGATAATTGCTTTTTAAACGTTTACATTTTATCGGTGCATGCTTCGATAAAACCTTGTAAATAATGTTGTAAAACATCGAAAGAGCTTGTTCTGCGTTGTGTTCAGTTTCAATTAAATGAATTTGCACTAAATTCAAATCATTCTGAAACTCTGATTCTTTAAATGTTTTAAAACTTCTGTACATCATAAACGAATGACAATTATCATTTAAAGTTTTATTTTTAATTTTACATGTCATACAAATTGGAAAATGATCACTTAGTGAAAGAGGCGAAACAAAAACTTCGCTTACTCTATCAATTCAATTTGTATATACACGATATATAATTGTAGAAGAAGCTTTGCATATTCGAGTTGGTTCATTGATGATTTGTGAAAGTCCGTACTTTAAAGTAAATCTTGACCACGACTGACACTCAAACTTTTTCGTAATCGTAAGAGGAATATAACTGCGCGCACTATACTCCGTAATCGTGAGAGGAAAATAACTCCTCGCACTACACTCCGTAATCCTGAGAGGAATATACCTACACACACTAAACTATCATGAGAGGAATATAACTGCCAAGTTTTAAGTTAATCGGACATATGGTGACTTATGCTCGTGACGAAGAAGTGGACGCATGGAACACCGGACTACATCCATGATCACAAAATAAGCCCCGTCTTTCGATAGGCGTATATAAAAAAAGGAAAGGGTTCATACGAGAGTTAATTTTATTTCAGACCCACCTGACGTCACCGTTGAAGAGCTCGATTATGAGCTGATTTGTACAGCAAAGGGCAATCCATCAAATTACACTTATACTAGATGGAAACACACCATAAACGATGTATTCATCCGTAATTTGACAGGCTCGGAACGATTGATCGTTCCAAAGGACTACCAAAACAGGGGAAAATACGAGTGTCAAGTTACCAATGGTATATCTGGTGTACAAACGGGCAGTATAGAAATAAAACGAAATGGTGAGTTTCGTTTGACATTTGTTGGAAGTGTGAAAATATTTTTTTTCATTGCATAACGAGCAGTATAGAAATAAGACAAATTGGCGGGTTACGTTAAGACATTTATGAGAGGTGTGAAAATATATATATATATATTTATATAAATATTTTTTTTTTTTTTTCATTTTTTTCTATTTTTAGATTGTACAACCTCTTTAATCATCCGTCCAGATGATTTTTAAAATTCCGCTGAGTCAAATTAAAGAGGAAGGTTCGTAAGAACATAAGAAGCTGTTACTTAGAAAATCTTATGCGTATGGAAAACATTGAAAACTCGCTGTAATGGGGGAAAATGTGAAGTGTAGATTAAATATGAAATGCCATGAAATAGCCTTTTTTAAACATAGATTTCCTCTCTTTCAGCAAAACCAATTTTATTAACACAGCCGCAAATAGAACGGAACGTATCAAAAGGAAGCAGTTTTCGAACACTTCTTGAAATTTATGGCTACCCAGAGAGTTTAGAAACCATAATTAATAAAACAGACGGCTCACAGAGTAACCCTCTATCATATTTTACCAAGATAGAAACACTCATTGCACTATTTGTCCAGTTTTATGACACGCCTGTACCGGTTGTTTGTACAAGTCTTGTACTGTCCATTGATGAAATGAAAGAAGACTATTTTGGAGAATATGATGTGTTGATAAAGAATACAGCTGGTAATAACACGGCCAAAATCGTGTTAACACCAAAAGGTATATTTATCTTACATTTATCTTATTACTATACACATATCCGTGTGATAACATCCCATTTGATATTTTTTTATGATATCGCATAGATATTTTTTAGAACGATGGCATAATGCGGTTATTTTTTAGCAACTTGTATTCCTGTAAGAAACATCGACGAAAACAAGGCAAATTGAGGTTATGAGATAAATATAATACGTACTTCGTGTATTGTATGAAAAAATATCTAACGCGGTTGCGGGAATTGATAATTGTCTCGGCAGAGCAAAAGTACGTGTTATATATATATTCATTAATTTCCAAAACACCGATACTTTAAGAACTTTGCTTCTTTCGTGTAAAAGTACATTGTACATGTAAACTTAAACAAAAACAAACATAGAACATAGGCCTGCTTTACTAAACTTACATCTTACGATCATTTTTTATGTAACTAAATATGGAATTCTGCAATGATATAGCAAGGCAGAACTAGCAATAGAAGAAAATCACCATGTACGATTTATCATTTTGACTTACGTTTTTTTTTTTTTTCTTTTTTTTTTTCGTAAGAAGTTAAGTTAAACGGACCCTTGTTACTTAAGATTATCCAAAATTCCCAATTACCTTTGAAATATTCGCATTCCTGTTCCTTTACCGATGTGATAAATTATGTCTTCTTTGATTTGAACATTTGTTATATGTTCTAAATGTGAATATTTTGTATATGTTCCTTTGACTTTTGTATACAGATATGATAAATTACGTCTTCTTTGATTTTATTATTTTCGGTTTCTTAAATATACTTGATCTAGTAATTAAACCAAATTTCCACATGCAAATTCTTATATCCAGGTGGTGATATAGGCCGAATGTCATTTAGATTAATACAAAACAGATGATTCCAACCCGGCTTTGCGCGTGATTTCATAGGAACATTTACGAACGAATACATATTTTTTTGTAAATTGATAAATCTGTGTCCCTAATTATTTTTTCAAACAATTTCACATGGAGGTCAAAGTCGGGTAGAAATTAAGCATTTCTCAAAAAATAATTATATTCCATCAGCTTCGGAAAGTAACCTGACCTGAAATTGAATTAGATGATCATTCTAAAACAAAATATTTGTATTATAGTTCTGCGTTTACAATAAAAAATGTTCGCGAATCGTTTAAAAAGAGTTTCGCGATTTGCACGTGCACACACGTGCAAATCGGAAAACATTTTTCAAACGTTCGCAAACGTTTCTGAATCCTGGACGCAGGTCTGGTTATACTTTGCTTCTTTGTAGGTCCGCCCGACGCGCCCAACAATTTCATAGTCACTGAAATCTCTCACAATTATGCTGTCTTTCGACTTACAAGTGGATTCCATAATGGCGCTAACCAGACAGTAGTCATCCAGTACAGGCGGAACATCAATGGGTCAGTTTGGAGCATTGGCTCTGTGGAGGATATAGGCAGTGAACGCAATATGACCGTGGTCCTGAGGGTGGAAGGTTTGGTCCCACTGACAGACTACGTTTTTCAGGCGTACTGTTTCAACGCGTATAATAAAAGTCGTGTTGTGAAAATAACTGCAACAACTAAAGAAGGTAATGATGCATGCCCTTTCGATTTTAATCCTATTTCCCAATGTCATCGAAGGGTGACACATGTTAAATTAATTTTCGAGTATCCCCTGGCCGAAATTTTGAAATTCCTCTAAAAAGTGCCATTTTTGTGACTTTCGCAAATGAGGGCTTCTGTGTTTGACCTTATGCTACAGATACCGAAAACGAAAATTCGACCCCATATTTCTTTCAGAATACGTCAAATTGAAAAACCATTCTTAGAGAAATGAAATATGTATTATCATATATATTAACGTCGTACTCACTTCAAAGTAGAAAACCATGTATCACTAAAACAAAACTTGAGCTGCTTCTCAGAGGATATGAAGACACATTGGTTAAAATCAACATTGCTGGAACCGTATAATTGTCTCATATAGACGATTCGAATCAGTTTCAAAGACAAAAGATTTTATAAGGAAACCAAAAATATCTTACTTTAAAGAAATATTGATTTTAAAAAGAACACTTAGATAAAGTTGATTTCATAACTTTTGTCATAGTAAAGAAAAAAACTTGGCAAAAGTGCAAAAAATTGCCGAAAGCTTTGCATGCTCTTATTGTGAGTCTGTAATTATTATATTGTCGAAAATAATATCTTATAAACTCGAAGGCATTTGGTTCAAAGCTGAAAATCAGGAGTTATAGGCTTAGATAATACTGCACATATGCCAGAGTAGAAACATTTCGCGTTCAGCATGTCAATGGAAAAAATGTGGTTGCTCGAATAGAGCTGACTGTAAATACATGTAGGCCAGGGTTCGACACTAAGGGGAGTCCGAGACTCCTTGTTTAAAAATTGGACTTGCATTGATTTGAAAGTAAGGAGTCTGCTGGACTCCAAGCGTTGAAAAGAAATATTTTGACAAACAAATGCACAAAACTTGTTGAAGAAAACATTTGCTTGCATCCTGTTTGTTTTGAGGGGAAAAAAACTTTTCTTTGGTAGAACATTGTGGAAAAGAAGAAATTGCTTATAACAAGCAATTTCTTCTTTTTCACAATGTTCTCCCATTGTGATAATTTGGACTCCTTACTTTGGGCCTGGACTCCTTGATTTCATGTGTTAGGAGTCCTTTCTTTGAGCTTGGACTCCTTGATTTCATAATGACTCCTAAATCTCAGGAGTAAGTGTCGACCCCTGTAGGCGTGAAAGAACTAGTCTAGATTTTTTATTTAACAGAGCCTGCAAATCTCGCTTTGGTGGTGGGTGCTATAGGTGGCGCCATATTTGTTTTGCTGTTGATCGTTGTCGTTGTATCGGTTGTTGTTGTTCTTCGACGAAAGCGGCGTAAGTACTTCGAATGACAATATTTAGACCAATCATTAAGGTAGAAACTGCATGATGCACATTTTTTCAATCGGTCTTATTTCGGAGTTTCTCAGAGGACCTCGAAAAACCTAGGAGTAGTATAGGCGTCACTTTGGATGTAAACGCCTATACTACTCCTAGGGATCGATGAACATTAACATTAAAGGCGTTGCTTTGACGAATTCATTGCGTCATTACTTTCCGCCAGCAATTCCAAAGGATCGGAAAGTTACGGAGTCTGTCGAGACTTCCCCATGTCGTCCAGATTTCAAAATTGTTCATTAATCTGCCTCTACCTCAACAAATGAAACTCCTTAATCAAAGTTATAATGTTATTCGATACGTAAGGACAATGGTTAGATTTCTCTTGTCCCTTGAATTTTCTTAAAGTGCTTTTCTTTGATTCCCTGTATAAATCTCTAACCCGAATTTCACTGATTGGCGAGAATTTCCAATACATTGAGTGCAAACAATTTTATAGTCAAATCTGGGTCTGGAAACAATAATCATTTTACTCTTATACTGCCGTATCTAAATTTTGTTTTACATATATCAAGGGCGTAGCTACCATTGCGCAAATTACGCAAGAGCGTAATAGAAATTAATCATATTTCGAAAAATGTCGTTGATGAATTATCATTACATCGAAACTGCAGCTTATTTAAGCTGTAGTTACGATGTTTTGATTATTCACCAACGCTCAAATCATAACTGAAAGGAGAGCAGACGGAAAACATTCACATATTGTCACATTCCACATGTATCGCCATTATGTTATATATATTCTTTAGTTGCCGCCTTCTGAGTGCATAGAAGTGTCAAAATCCTACTTACGCCTGTGTATATTGTCATTTTTTGGGGACATTTCAATCAGCCTTCCACTATTTTTTTCTAAAATGATAAGACGGGCAGTGAGATATGAGGTGCGTTTCTTAGATTAAGATTCTTAAAAATCTCATTAAGATTACTAAGATTTTATTTATTTTTTTCGATTAAGATTTTTAAGCAGCTTATTTAGAATCTTAAGATATCTTAATGAGGAAACGAAGATGGTTTTGCATTGGCTTTATACGAGCAGCCTTGACGACGTCGAAATTTTTTTCACTCAAAATACAGAAAATCGTTTTTTATGACGTCTTAATAATCTTATTTTGCGGGAATATCATCTTGCTCTAAAAAAGCACCTCAGACTGTGTGTCTGTGCAGGCTGATCTCAGTCTATGTAATTTCCAAAAGTTTTGTGTACAGCAGAGAAATGTGGAGGACAGCAGGATAAGGGTTAAACATTGGTTTTGTTTTCAAAAGGCGAGCTTTTATATCGGCTAAAAATTGTCTCAAAGTAGTGGACCTGCAAAAGTTTCGCAACATTTCGGAAATCATGATCTTTCACGATTTTGACCGATGTTTCCAAATGAAATCATTAGGAAACCTCGGTTAACACTGATAAAGTTCATTACTTCCGAAATGTTGCGAAACTATTACGGATCCACTACCTTTATGACAAAACGAAAATTATTTTTAGACGCAGCTATGCTTTGTTCTTATCACACAAAATAATGAATCCAAATAAGAACATTTATATATTTTTTACTATCTATTTATTAATTTATTTATTCATCTATTTACCTAGGAAAGAAAAAGGATGTTCCGAGAATGTAAGTGAAACCTTTCTTTTACACATCGTATATCTGGCTCTTTCTAATTTCAATCATATATTTGCATTTTATTCTAACAGAAACTTCATTCATAGAATTAAAAAAGAACTGCGTAATGAGCGTTATTTAATCAGACTTTTTTCGTGTAGATGATATCATTCTATAAGGGCCAGCATAATCTTCGAACTACATACATGTATTGTTAAATATTATGTAAAGAATTATCTATTAACATTGCTAGACTTAATGTGGGTTGCAAAAACATCTAATTCCTTTGAAAACCAACACACTATCAACAAATCTCGGGAAAAATTCAAAATTGAAAAGCAGTGTTACCCTTGCAAACAAGTTTTTAATATTCATTTTTATTATCAATTTGCAAAGTTTCTTGGAATTTGCAGATAAGTTGTTCAGCGCAAAACAACGGTAATTACCTATATGTTAATAGACAGTTACAACTGTTTCGCGCTGAGCCATCGAGGTAAGAGTGGGTAAGGCTAGCCCTGAGTTCAGGATGTAAAAACGTTTTAGTAAGTAGCTTATACGTGCAAAGCGAGGTATCATTTCGAAAACGTTTCGCTAACGTTTTAATCCTGAACGCATATCCTCTTTCAAGTCTTTATTTCACTTTATGAAACCGTGTTTTAGGTACTCACCTTATTTTGATTTGTTTCAACCAGTGTCGGATCCAGAGAGGTTAAGTTCTGGGGGTTCAAACGACCCCTTCGGAAGCCTAATTATTTAGTTTTCATGTATAATTTCATTTAACGCTTTGTCTACTGTTCATGACATTTTCATTATGTAAACAAAACGTTGGAAGACAGTATTGACTAAGATCAGTCTGTGCAGTTGAGCAGCCTGAGGTGCGTTTCTTAGATTAAGATTCTTAAGAATCTCATTAAGATTTTTAAGATGTAGCGTTTTTTAGATTAAGATTTTTAAGCGGCTTAATAAGAATCTTAAGATATCTAAATGGGGAAATTAAGATGCTTTTGCATTGGCTTAAAACTAGTAGCCTTAACGACGTTGAATATTTTCACTCAAAATATTGAAAATCGTTTCTTATGACGTCTTAATAATCTTATTTAGTTGAAATTTTCATCTTAATAAAAAAACGCACCTCAGGTTTTAGCATTTTGTATAAATCCTGAAGCATTTTCTAATAAGCTTTGGAAAATATTTAAATTCATCAGGTTTAAGATATTTAAATTGCGTAAGACTAGGAAAACGAACCCCATTATGTATGTTCGAATCCCTTTACAAAAACCCTGGATCCGCCACTGTCAACGAGACGATTCCTATGAGTACCAACAACATTTCTATATTATATTCTTAGTCAAAAAAAGTTAACAACACTTGATTTTTAAATATTTTTCTGTAGCAGAAATTTTGTAGTCGAATGAAGCAAAACATTGAGTTCAATCTCTAAGAAATAGATTTGTGCGCTTCTTTTGTTACAATGGTGATTCTACCGTCAAAAAACATAGCAAAAACCGCGCGAGGGGCGAATTTAAAAAGCCACAGTCTGTAAATTTTGTCCAGATTTCCGCTTTGCTTTTCAATACCACGCAGTCTGGAGCGACTAGCATTTAAGCCATTCTTATCTTTGGTAATTGGCTGTCTTTCATACCAAAACGAATATTCTGCATGTAAACGTTGGGTTTACGTTACGTGATTAACGTCTCCCAAATTTTTGAACCTATAGCTGACGTGGCAAATTTCAAATGATCAGGTCAAATTAAAGTGAAAATGGGGAGGATCATGAGCCAATTTTCTCGTCTTTTACACCATTGACGTCATAGAAAATCGACAATACAGAAATGCAGTTATGTGATCATCCTCCGTTGATTGCCCTGTCACTGTCCTGTTCGATGATTTAAGCGGCTTTCTATGAATTGTTTTGAAACTGACTCAATTTGATGAAAAGCGAACATTTCAGACTGACTTTACCTTGTGAAGTGATACTATCGACGTAAAACGCATGAATACTCACGCTAGGCCTTAACTGGTGTTCTGCAAAGAAAACATTCTTCACTCGGATAGCCAATTGATAAGCTTATCGTTCAGGCACCGACTCACTAAATTTATATCAACACATATTTTTTACAATGCAACTAAAACGGTTGCAAAACTTTTTTGACAATGTAGATTATGTACCACTACAGGTTGCCAAAACTGAGTATACCTAATATATTAGAATACAACAGAACTAACGATTATACGCCCCCTCCCTCAAATCCCAGTACCGCCACTCCTGATATTTACGAAAATACCAACGCCGGTGCTGCTTTATTCAAAAGTACTGATCAAGAGTTATACGGTGAGTATAAGACCAGGGCTTTCCATGACCCCCTGTTTCTTTGAATTTGGACCTCCCCCCTTATTTTAAATGCCTCCCAAAATTGTCAAAAAAAAATTCTGTATCTAGTTTAATTATGACAAAATGACCCTCAGTTTAGAACATAGGGGGAAAACCCTGGTGAAAGACTCACCCAAAGTATGTCAGTCCGTCAGAAAACTGTCTCAAACTCAGTAATTAAGGAAGTTCGCTCCTGAGATCAAAGTAATAGATACCACTCTGATACCAGAGTGACCGGAAGTTCCTGTTGCGCAATGAACCAAAATTCTCAGAAGCAAACTTCCTTAACAGCCACATTGTATGTTACATCCGATGACTGTTTCTTACTGAACAAGTAAAAGAATTATATGGTAGGGAACAAACTGGATTCTACTTTGGAAATAAAACACACGCACGAGAGATGTTTCCTTCTGAAAAGTTGTTTCAGTAAAATGAACAAAACGAGACAAAAATACCCAAACTTTGATTACTTTACTCGATTGTAAAACGCTATAAAATATATATGAGATCCGTCACGCGAAAAGGGACCGTCTAGGAATTTCGTAAACTAAATATTTGTAAAAGAGATTGGTTCTAGAACAGGCCAACCAGAGGTCGCATTTCGAAAATTCTTTTACTAGGTAGATTGCTTATTCAAGATTAAGAAATTAGTTAAGTTCGAAAATTCGACCCTTGTCAGTCTGCGCAATTCACGCAGTCTGACGAGGGTCGAGATTTTACGCACTACCCAGATGGTCCCTTTTCGTGTGACGGGTCACATATGTTAACAATCATTTTGCAGCTTTTCCATCTGAAGAAAAAAAAAACTTAAGATAGAAGGAGAGCTATTAAAATACAAATAATAGATACTTATCTTGGTTTTGATTCTTAATAATACAAATTATTGTGCGATAAGTAAGGCACTGATTTTGGGTAGCAGAAGGCGTATGTCTGTAAACTGTTTTCTTCTACAGAAATCAAATTTTTGTTAAAGTTAATAGATAAAGAAAAGAAAAAATAGAAATATGGCATTGCTTTGGATTATTCAAATATACAGTGCTTAAGAATCATAGTGATCACATACATTTTTCTGATTTCAGAAAATACTCACTTAAACAATGGGTACGTATCGTTTACGATTATTTCATCCTCTGATATTGAGGAATAACGTAGCAATTAGGGAGACTCGGGGGTTCCCAAAATTGCGATAATTTCGTGTCAGTAGAGCTCTTTTTAAAAAAGCTTTGTGACAAGTCAAAACACGCCGTATATGGGATACCTCTCAAAATTTAAACCAATTATCTTTCTCACAATACACATGAAAATGCATAAAAGTTCTCTGTTCACAATCTTCGAAGTTTCGGTTTACAAACTTTTACTTCAATTCCTAATTTTGGTTGTTCTAAAATTACCTTTTTCGCAATGCATGCACCTCGTACATAGCCTATATGAGTTTAAGAAAGATAGATTTAAAAACTTCAAAATCAAATTACAAATTAAACAAAATTAATGGGTAAAATGAAATGATTAGAGCTAGTGATCTCTAGTACTATAGTTATATATGCTGCATTTCAAAATTTCAGGTCGAATGCAGAAATTGAACGAAAGGAAAGTAATTATGCTAATGCACCTCTTTTTGTTGGGGCTTCGTTCAAAATTAACAAAGGAGAAAATGGGTAAGATTTTTTTCAGCCAACCAGAATCCACAAATCTTGACAGACAAAACTATGTCTAAATCATAAACCGTGTATATGATCAGTGGAATCTATATATTGCCGAATTCAAAACATAATTGATGTCATTCTTAAAAAAAAAAATTCTCATAAGATGGTTTCATTTCAATTTGCACCCACTTTTCATACAAATAGTTGTCTGTGATACCAGCCCTGCATTCATAATTACAAAACAGTGTAAACTGTTTGCAAATTATACCCCGCTTTGCACATGTACTTGCAAGCAAAGCGGGTTATAATTTGAAAACAGTGTGTGCCGTTTTGTCTTCTTATCGTAGGAAAGTCAAAGATTGATATCGGTAAGTCTAGCAGCTGTAATCCAGTCAAACCCCCTTCATTGTCGTCTGCAAGCAAATGAAACTACGACCCGTCAAATATTTAAGAAAAAATGAAAAGGTGTTGTAAAATACTAGAATGTTAGGCGTTAGCTTCAAAATGGTGTTCTTACAAAGATTGGATTGCCAAATAATATTATTTGCTTAAATGGTTTTAGGTGGATTATCAAGGAATAACGGTAGATTATCATTTGATAATCGAACCAAACCAAACCAGTAAAATTGAAAAAAAAAAAAAAAAATGCCCTGCTTTCGTTCATTGCACGCTATTTAACGTTATCTTAGCGGGGTCCAATATACAAAATACAATGTACCTCACAACGCTGTATGTAGCAATCATGTGCAAACTGACCCGTCTTTGATAAAATTTGTCCAAAAATGTTCATATTACGTCTGATTTTTGCGTTAAAAAAATAATGAGCGTTCATTTTTTTGTGCAAGACCGATGAAACTTTCATTTCGTGAACAACCAAAATTATTTTGTCACTCTTGGCTTCGCCATGTGTAAAATATAGCTTTTTTGTTCGCGAAATGAAAAATAACCCGAGCTTGCGTTAAAACAAATAATTATCATACATTTATTCAGCAAGCCGGGTCCGGCGATATATTCCAATACGGACGGAATGGTTGGAATCAAGGAAGCCCAGGCGGCGGCAGCCAGTTCCCAATACATTACAGCCACGGCAGACAGACTGGGTTACAGTAAGTTACATCGTGAAATTGACATTCATCTCAATCAAAACCATTCTAAATCAATCACTCAGCGCTCCATTCGTTCATTCCAAACACTCACTCAAACCATTCAAAAACGCTTCAAATCACTTTAAAGATAAGATCAACACAAACATTCAAAATGAAAAAAGTTGAAGAAAAATCGCGATTTCACTGATATAATTAAAATTTTAAGCGTCTGATTGGTACTTGAAGCGATGAAAAATTATCAAGGGAACCTGTACGAATATTGTATTAAAGGGAGGTAATTAATATTGCTAATTTTGTTCATCCTGAACAAAATTAGCAATATTGGATTACCTCCCTTAATTTTCAATTAAAACTCGCTCCACACTCTCATTTAATTTCATTCCTAAATCGTTCTAAAAGCATTCATCTTGTCAATTTCACGATGTTCTTAACTGTTTACAGATCAATACACAGAAGATTCAACCGGTGACCTAGACGATGATTATCTAGATATGGAAGTTTGCACGCTAAGCCCTACAGAAAAAGAGAGGAAACCGCCGGAACGTACTTACAGTAATCGAGAAGCTATTAATCGACATTTTATATCCAAAAAACAACCAACAAAAATAGTTCAAGAGTAAGTGACAATATTTTACTAGGCAATGTATGTCGGATTGATTGAATCGGGTTTACTCCATTTTTCAGACCACGACGACCAGAGAATTCTGGAGCCCGCTTTACTAAACTTCTTACGAAGAAGTTCATCGTAAGTCAAAAACACAAATCGTGCCATTTGTTTTTATTAATTGTTAGATTCTGCCTTGCAATACCTCATTGGAATCAATGAGACATTGCGAGGCTGAATTCCATAGTTACTGTTAGTTACTGCTGTGGGAGCAACCTAAATTTTTAACCTACGCAAAAAATGATTGTAAGATGTTTAGTACAACGGGTCCCTGATGTTTCTAACACCAGCACTACTACTGCATCATCAGTAGTTAACGATTACATATCCATCGGTGGGAGACATAAAATATCGGAAGGCTATACCGATGGCCCAGCGCGAAACAGTTGTAACTGCCTAAATGTTCATAGGCAGTTTCAACTGTTTCACGCTGAGCCATCGATATGTCCGAAGCCGGGGATCAAACGAGTGACTTCATTGACAACGCCGCAATAATTCCATTATGGCAAATTGAAAGAAAGTGATTCCGTTGCCCATTCGGAACATCGCTCGGACTTTTTCCGTAACTTGAAAAGTACATCGGACGTAAGTGTAGTAATTTTGGGTCATTTTTAGATAATTTTAGATAATCGTCTTTGGAAACCTTTTTTGGCATATGATAATTTGATGACAAAACGCAGTAAGACACTGTGTTTTGTTATCAATTTATAATATGCCCATTTTTATATTTTCGTTGATTTTGTTTTATGCAACGTCATCCTTAGCGGGATCGTTTATGTTTGTGACGTTATAAACCCACGTGCGAAATGACGCGCTTTCATGGCTGCGCCCGCATTATTCTCGAGGTCTATTCCGTAGAATCGCCGAGGGTTCCCGATTGTCCTTTGCCTAAAATAAGACTACCGAGTACATCCTGGACAACTTAACTTAGCATGCCAACTAATCTTCATGTTTCGCTTTCGTCGTCATTGATTTCTAAATATGTAAATGGCGGGGTTTTTTTACTCGTAGAGATTTTTTGTGGTCTTTTACGTTCGCCAGTGTAACTACGTAGGAACAATCCAGGCAGATGTTAATAACTTTTCAAAAAAGTAGTGTCCACTAAGGTTCAATTTACTCGTTTTCAAGACTTGTCATGATACGTCTGACAAATGTGAATTTTGAAAATAGCGTAAAACAATGACTCTATATATTTTACAAATGGATAAAGCGCCCTTGTATGCCAACAAAACCGTCCACCATTAGTACTTTCGGTGCTTTGTTTATCTGAGCGACACCTCTTCGCATTTTAATTCAGACAAAAATTAGTGCAGTCAACTCAATACATAAAATAATGCACACTTCTTTTGTTACAGTGAATTTTCGGAGTCTTCTGAAGTATACATGGATATGGACGAGGAAAGACGTGATAGTGGTGAGTAAAACATGTGCGTCACGTAAAGGAATCACGTAAAAATTGACCATCTTGAAATCACGTAAAAATTGACCATCTTGAAATCACGCAAAATTGACAATTTTGGAACTTGTAAAATATGTTTGAATACAGATCGGTTCGCATTGAGGTCAACCGAGGTCAGCAATGCAAAATTCTTGGAGGGAAATGTCTCCTTACATAAAAAAAAATAGTTAAGTTACAAAATAGTCGAACCTAGTCAGTCTGTGCAATCAACAGTCTGACTAGGGTGACGTTATATGCATTGCCCAGGTGGTCCAGTATTAAGGTCGAGTGTTTTGTATTTTTCGATTTACAAATCAATACTTGATATCGCATTTGAAAATCCCAACCACGAATGATGATGAAATCCTCCAGATAAGCTACGGATACGTAAATTATTTAGAATAATTGGCAGTCTAGTGTTAGTGATGCAAAACCGTTGCGAGTGAGTGATTTAAAATTGTATTACTTTGTGCAAGTACGTGTACAAAGCTTAGTACCCTTTTTTTTCTTTATGTGAAATTACCATTTCTAATAGGTATTTATTAGATGTCATATATCAGTTTATATCAAATGCATTTTCAATGAATACTTTGCGCAATGTCTAAACGTTTTGCGAACATTTTCTTCTTTCGCGAAGGGTAGGGTACAGAATTATTTAGTATAGGGATTGATCCTGAATTCAACTTATCAAATAACTAGGTTGACAAGGAAATTTATCAACGGCAATTGGATGATTATCAATAACGTACTTCGTAGTAATTTAGAACAGTAAAACCCGGAAAATAAAATAGAAAATTCAAATCACTAGGTCTAGTAAGAAAAAAAACATGTACGGCTAATAGATAATATCAATTTATTATAAGTGGGTTTTTGCAATAAGTCGTGTGCTTGATTTCCTTACCCCCTCACGCGTTGTGAAAAGCCTACACGGGACTATTTCATACCTACATTTTCGTGTGCCCTGCGTTCAAGATGACAAACGGTGCAAACTGTTTGCAAGGGCGTAACTCCCATTACGCAATTTACGCAAGTGCGTAAAAGAAATAGTCCCCCGTTGAAAAATATCGTTGATGAATGATCGTCACATCGAATCTACAGCTTATTCAAGCTGTAGTTACGATGTTTTGGTTATTCATCAACGCTCAAATCGTAACAAGGGAGCTCGTCGCCTTCTGAGTTTGTATGAATTTTAAAGTCCTAGATACGCCTATGAGTTTGCACAATTTTGCCAACCTGAACGCAGGGCATGATAAATCCGTAAAAAAATCAGTTTTTGTTATAAATACTTTTTCCCCCAGAGCGTTGTTTCAAAGAGGGCGTTTGCATTTCGTGGATGGGCAATACTAATGCTGTATTGATCAAACTGTTTTTTACGCTATTACATTACCATGCAAGAGGTTCACAAAATCATCTGAATTTAGTTCCAGATTACCATGCACCCCTACCTCCACCACCCATGGCTCACCCAGAACCTACGGGAGATGGCTATGTCAACATGAGGAAAAAAGGAAAACGGCCATTCTGAAAAAAATGTCGATCTCCTTGTGAAATGAAGACAAATTGGAGAATGTTCGCTCATGTATCAGTCCAAAATCAAGGCAACTGCTGTCAGCAATTGAAGATGTCCGGTGAATTTAAAAAATATCGAGAGAACTATGGTGTAAGGTGATGTGAACAGCAATATCACATGCCATACTCACGAATACTTTCTTATGAATGATCTTAACACGCGACAGAAAAAGGATTTTATCAATTGATTTGACTAGAGGTTTATTTCAAAGGGTTGCGTGATAGCCGTCCTTCCAGAGTACATGAAAATATTAGTCTACATCACACGATCTTCGATCATCATAGGCGTATAGATCCACAAGTTTAAGTAAGGGATCAAAGGTCAATTTTGTCTATACCTGTATAGACAAAATTGACCTTTGATCACTCACTCTAAATTGCGAAACTATAACTAGGTTTTTGAAATTTATTTGCACTCAGACGGCGAACACCAAAGAATATATAGGATAAAGGCGATATGTGGACTGTGATGAAAGAGAATAGCTATCAACCCGTTGGTGAATTATCGAAACATCGTACCACAGCTTGAATAAGCATATTCACCATTTGGTTATAGGATACAAACTCATGGCAGAATCCAATATATTATAAAGTAAACTTGCCAAAATACAGCTAAGCCACACCCTGGCATGTCAAAAACAACGCAGAATACCAGTAGATAGACAGGGCTCGTCAAGTTAATGTCATTCATTCGTTTCACCAACTTTGAATACAAAGTTTAAAGAGTTTAACATCACTTTCAGTAGTACTTCAATTATATCGCCCAAGATTTGACTTTTGCCGTTTCTGCCATTTTTAACTTGCATATTTTTTTTTATTATCATTTAAGTATCAACACGTTTTTAGGGTAAAAAAAAATCAAAATTGTTCAATATTTAACTTTATTAAATGCATACAAGTAAATCTTTAATGTATAGATGAAATATGTATACATGTAAAATTTAAATAAATCAGAAAAACATCATATATTGCAATTGGTCTTTGTGTAGTTGGTCTTTGTTCCATTTTGAAATCTTACCAAGTCTACTGACAGAAGTTGTTAATTACTCTAAATAAACATTTGTTTGTTCATTTGTATTAATGGGGTTTAACACCTCTTTCAACAATCTTTCAGTTAAATCATGGTAGCTGGGGAAACAACGGGTTCCTGGTATTTCTTACACCAGTATTACAATCACATCCTTTCCTAGCCTCCAGCTGCTATCCCACATAGGTCTTTTGGTTCCAGATTGGTTCCAGGGATGGTAGCCTGAAGATCACTTATCAAATATTCCTGCCAAATGCAAGAGTGTATGCAGGCTAGTTTGTGGCCTTTAAAATGCCATTAAAAACTAGAGCCAATACAATGGTAACTCTCATGTCCGTATATATAAGCCTTTAAAGGATTCTTAAATTATACATACAGATACAGATATTCTTATACTGGAAGGGAAAAGGATCATTCTGGATTCAGAAAATAAGCCAAATGGGAAAAGATTCCGCCCGGCCAGTCAACCAGCCCAATCCCCGCAATCTGACTAGGGTTGACACTTTTCACGCAACTCAGATACTTTAATGTAGATGGCTCAGTACAAAACAGTTGTAACTGTCTATACAGTCAAGCAACCATGTCTATTCAGCGACCATTTTTGTTAAGCAACCATTTTCGAAATCCCCTTCTTTAAATCAAAATATCTCTGAAAGTAGGCATTTTTGGTCTAAAAACTATTGAAAATGAATCCTTTGTTGCTAAAACTCACCAGAATCAGATGATTCTATTGAGTTTTAACAACATGTGATTACTGAGAATTTCACAATGATATGGCATATCTAATCAAAAATGCATGTTTCTTATTTGTAAACAAACATGTATTTAGCCACCAATTTTTAATAATGACCGCTTTTTTGTGGTCCTGTTAGTGGTCACTTAATACAAGATTTACTGTATATAATTAAAGGCAGTTACAACTATTTTGAAGTCAGCCATTTAAATACTTCTGACATGAACAGACAAATGAACACAATTACAGGTGTTGAAATATTATCAACCGAAATAACTCACTCCTCTTAATTAGGGCTTATAGCTAGATCTGTTCACCATATTATGCTTTGACCTTGTAAATAATATTCAAATATAAATACAGATAATCTCAAAATATATGGATTGAAATAGATTCAATATAGCTTTAATAATTACAATGTACTTACAAAATACTTATCTCTGATAGTAAATTTTCTCAAAAAGTTTACAAAATTCATTCATAAAACAGAAAACTTTATTGCATAAAACTTTATTTGTTCCTTAAAGCTATTAGTAATTCTGTGTTTAGGATGCAACAATGTTTAGAAATTGTACCATGCTTGCATGTGGGAATACATGTACAGTAGGGTAACCTTATCAAACTGATTTGCAACTATTTTATTCATTTCATCCTAAACGCAGATAACAAAAGTTTAATGTTAATAGACTTTACAGACATAACATCTGAGAAAGTCCCCTGTGCACTTTGAAAAGAAACTGACCCATTTGTGAGAAAAATTGTGTTGGAAAATAAGAAATTGTCATTTAACCCTTTCCTGTTTTACAAAATGTTGGACCTGTCCAAATTCAAAGGTTTTGCAGACGAACGTTTAAAGTGGATTTAATTTGAAAAATAACTATTCAGTAGGGTAGAAAATAGTGTGGGAAAAGAAGAAATTGCTTGTCAGAAGCAATTTCTTCTCTTTTCACAATGTTTTCTCAATCAAAAAAAACACAGGCACGTAAAAAACAGGGATTAAACAGCAAAGGGTTAAAAGCAATTTCTTATTTTTCAACAATATTTTCAAAATTACAACATTAAGAGGATGTAAAATCCCCAACTGTAAAGGAAAGTGGTTAAAACTGTTTATGATATAAGATTTTTCTTTTTTCTGATAAATTAATACTATTTGAATCTGCAAATGCTTTGCAAATCTACACAATGTAAATAAATCCTCTTCAGATTTGGTAAAATACTGTAGCTAAAAGGTTGAACAAGTCATAACAATTTATCATGTCATGAAGTATCTTTGTAAATAGTAAATTTCTCATTCTGTATTATCACAGTCCGCCCTAATTGTAACACATGTTTTTCACCTTTAGACACCACATTTAACATTAAAGGTGTACCCACAACTGTCAAGGTCACTTCTGTCCTTAATGAGTCACACAAAATATCCAAACTGTTACCTAGGTAATCCATATTTTTTATCCTGAAAATGGAAAAGTTTCTTTAATACTTTTTTATCGATTAACAACAAAAAATCTGTAGATAATCACTTCATAATCTCAACACCAAAATAGTGAAATTACCAAAAAGATTCTTTTACTCTGCTTTAGTTCAGCTAAGAAAAGTTGATGTTATTTAAGTGGACCCCAGTAAACAAATGCTGTTGCTTAGTTATCACACGCAAAATGAAGTACTTTCAGAGAATTTGTCCTAAAATGTCTTATTGCTCGTGTTTACATTCAAGAAATAGAATTATCGTATTTTTGTGCAAGATCAATCTGTAACACTGAAAGAAACTAGGACTTGTGAAGTTGTCTTGACCCTTGTCATGCTGAATAAAAACCTTGGTAAAATTTAATTAAAAAAATCAAAGTGCTAAAAGCACTAAATACATGTACACTAATTGCGAGTCATTTTTTTCTTTTGAAAATGTAATTTGAAAACACATGTGAAGACTGATCTTTGTCTATACCTCCTGCCAAAGCAGTAATATTCCAGGTTCAGCATGACAATGATTAATACCCCCACAAGAGCTTCCAGTGTAATGATTTTTCCAGTGTAATGGTTCACTTAATCTTGGACATTTTAAGAAATTCTGTTTCGTCAATAAGAGAAAACTGATTTAGTATGATCAATGAATGGAAAATGACAAAGGAATATGTGACACAAAATACAACTTTATCATGCAATAAAGTCTTTATTCACCTGATAACACCTGCCTGAGAGCATGATATGATATCAGGCAGTCTATTTTTAGAAACAATTTGCATATACTTTCACCTAAATTTCTTTGATTTTTTAGAGGTTTTTAAGATTATAATTAAGCACTGAAAAATGATTGTATGATAATCAGAATAACATATAGTGTCTCAATATATAAATGTTATCAGGTCTTGACTGCAAGAAATTATCATGACTCAGCAAAGCCTCGTCATGATAAATTCTCCAAACCTAAACATGATAAGATTGATATTTTAAGACACTTACATATTATTCTCTATATATTTGATAGTTGATGCCAGCAATTTGTAGATTGTGTACCAAGAAAGGAATACTGTATACTCACATAAATGATTCTGCATTTGGTAATGGTGTGCACTTCATCTCTATTTGTGTCTCACTTATTCTCAATCCTCCGTAACCAAATAAAATTGACTGTAGAAAACCTCCCTGGCCAGTTATAAAGTTGGTGGCACCTTCTCCAATAGCTGTTTCTGTCCATACCTACATTCAAAAAGCATAAGAAATAGGACTATTTTTTCTCAACATACACTGTAATAGGAATCCTCATTCGGAACATCTCTCGGCCATTTCCGTAAACTGCAACAGACCTCGGATGTATGTAAGGCGGATGGGTATGTAACAAAATTATGCATTTTGTTAGGCAGAAACAGTGTAAGAAAAACTAGCACTGAAGATCTATATCTTTTACAGTAAATAACAGCTGCAAAATTCTTAATTTTTGAGAATGAAGAATCATTCTCAAAAATTTAGATTTTTTCAACTGATATTTAAGAATGGTTTCACGTCAGTGACTTAAACAAGTTGCGTTGGGGACATTGAATGTTTTCACTCACAGTTTCGAGGGCTAACGCCATTTTAACTGACATCATCAAGTTTTTCCAAGGTTTTCCCATAATTTTTAAAATTAGTCTGTTAATGTACATCCGAGGTTGATCATGAGATTGGCCAAGTGGTGTTCCGAATGGGAGAGTTGTGTTAACAAGATTTAAAAGTATTCTTTTATGTGGCTAATGAGCACCTGATGTGGAATTTCCTATGAAGGTTTCACTTCCCAAAATTATAAGACAAGTCATGTTAATAAACTTTTCATCATTTATAAAAGTCCCTTTATCCTTAATGGAGCATAATATCACTAAATGGGGATAAAATGAGCTAAACTCAACCAGCATGTTGTCCCACGTAAGTTCCATAAGCACACTAGCATTTACAACAAAAATAATTGAGCCTGTGTGTGACATTTCCAACCATTTCGTATGTACGCAAAGTAAACCCTCCGGCCAGCCTGTGCACCTGCACAGACTGACCAGAGTCTTTACTCTGCGCTCTCTATATAGATAAGGTCTTTACTTCTATATAGGTTACAGGCAAATATTCTAACTGTAAAATGTTTTTTTCTAGACTGCTCAATATTTGTGATTAACATACATGTACATGTGAAATTGTTGGAAATCTCACACACAGGGTCAATTCATCTTTTTCACTCATCACATAAGGTTGATAGTAGACTCTAGAATTCTTACAAGGTCAGTGTGACCTAGTTTTTTCACTAAGTTGACCCAATTTCAAACTTATCTAAGATTTAATCAAGACAATCATTCTTTCTAATTCTCAGGCTAATAGGGCAAAAATGAGGACTCTAGAGTGCATACAAGCTTTCACTAAAGTTTGACCCAATTTCTAGCTTGTCCAAAATATGTCGCCTCTAGTACAAACAAGTTTATTGTTTAATGACACATGACAGACAAACAATTTCTAAAGCTCACCTTGAGTATTAAGGTAGTGGACCCGTAATAGTTCGGAAATATTTTGGAAGTAATCACTTTAACAGTGTTAACCAAGGTTTCCTAATGAGTTTCATTAGGAAACCTCGGTTAACACTGTTAAAGTTCATTACTTCTGAAACATTGCAGCACTATTACGGGTCCAATACCCTAAGGGAAATTGACCGGTTGCTGACAATAAGCCATAGTTCATCTATAAATGTATCAGGAGTTGCAATAGCAGAGGAGGACCGACGAATATACAACATCATTGGAGAGATACAAAAATCGAAGTAAATTTCCTGAACTCTTTCTGCCTGACCTCTGCTGGAATTAATATTTTCACATGTATTAGTCTTACGGTGTTTCCAGATGTTCCCTTTCAATGTGATGGGTAACAAATAAATAGTTAGACATAAATGCCAATCCTTAGTTTGTAAGTTCACAAAGCAACAGGTAAGCATCAAGAAAATTCCAACCATGTCTTTTACGTGCTTTACCATACAGTTTATTTTTGCCTTTTTTCCCATTTCAATAGATGTCCGTGCTTTACCATACAGTTTATTTTTTCCTTTTTTCCCATTTCAATAGATGTATAAGATCTTACATTGAAAGGTTCTTGTCGATTCAAAAGCTGTCTTGTAAATAATGGTTCCGCCTTCTCAGGATGTCCCATTTCAATCCAACCAATAGCAAACATACCCCAGGTCATGGCCGGCCCACCTGGCGTTACCTAAAGTTTAAAAAGTCCAGTAATGACAACTTACCACATGGTCAACCTTATAAGCTCAGTGGGTAGAGCACATGGCTTCAAACAATTTGGTTCAATTCCCCCTGGACGGCATACTTATAAACTTTTTATCTTTTGGATGAGACATTATACCGTTATCACATGGATAATAGTTGGTTATAAGATAAAAAGAAACATACACATGCCACATATACATTTGTTTGCCAATACTTTGATATAGATCTACGTCTTCACTCATGTGAGTAACAAGAACACCGCCCACTGGTGCCAATGCTCAGCTGTAGGTACTTAAAAATGGAAGAAAAATCTAAGCTGAAAAGGGTGAATACTTCTTACAAAGATACTTCCAGAATTAAACCCTTGATTGTCTGGATAACTCTCATGGTGGCAAACACATAGGCTGAGTTTCATAAATTTATCTTCAATGAAATCAAGGTTAAAGTTAGTTGCGCCAAGGTCATCAAAAGAGATGCAAAGGTGATGACAATAGTCACAATACCCTGGGTTTTCTCTAAAACAGCAAAGCTAAAAATACTAGGGCGACTATGCTCGAAACACTTTGACTCTAAACAATGCCATTGTACCATTGATAGATGAATCAATAAACATACTTGATACACTACAACTAAGATCTATTGCCTGTTTGCTGACAACATCAGTCAGTATTTAGACCAAGATATTTCACTGAAGAAGAAAACGTCACTATATATCCTTTATAACCTTATCTTTGATATCTTTGTATGAAGATCATACTCAAATTTTTCCCTTTTCTTTCAAACTAATTATCATCAAGTTAATTCTAATATTAAAAATCTGTCTATATAGTCTATGACTTAAGCCAATTTTAAAAGTTGCATATTTATGGCATGATTGCACAACAAGAAAACATTCAAAAACCATTATGGACAACCTCCATTCAGATGTTTATTTTTGCAAGATAAGTTTATGTAGACAGATAGATGGACAGACAAATGGACTGAACATGGTGTAACACTATGCAACACTAAGGTTTATTATGCCAGGATGGGTGGGGGTTAAGGTAGTGGAACCGCAAAAGTTCTGCAACATTTTGGAACCCATGAACTTTCACAATGTTGACCGAGGTTTCCTAATGAAAATCATTTGGAAACCTCGGTTAACACTGATGAAGTTGATTACATCCAAAACGTTGGCAAACTATTATAGGTTCACTACCTTAGAAGGTCTCAACCTTTTCCCATACAATCCCACTTTTTGTTACTCTGAAGAAGAGACATTGTGGAAATGAAGAAATTTCTTGTCACACAGATATACTTCATTTTACTTAATGAGCCTGTGCATGAGATTTCAAACAATTTCAAATATGCAAAAAGCAAAGACTCTGACCAGCCTGTGCATCAGCACAGCCTGGCAAGTGTCTTCACTATAAGCTTAATAGATAGATAAGGTCTCAAAGTATCTGTAGAGCATAAGGTAACTTTATACTTACAGTATGCACCTCATGAACATTTAAAATTGTTGGAAATGTCACGCAAAGGCTTAAAATGTTTTCTTCCAAATAGAACAAAGATTTATTAAAATTTTGCAATATTTTTTTCATCTGCAACTTGATTACTTCTTTGGACCATTCTAACTTTTTGTCATCTTGTAATTTTTTATTACACTTGTGTGTAAACTCATTCTATCCAACAGCCTTTGTAACAATACCTAACAAGCAACACTTATAAACAAGAGCCGTCAGAGACGGATTATGCTCCCCGAATAAGGCATTGTCACAAAAACAAGAGCCATGTTGGACATGGACATCCCCCCCCACAAAAGCTTGATAGTAAACTGAAGCCTAATAGATTAAAGATTCTTTTGTACTGTCAGAGATTTACCTCCTATTAAATCGTAAGTATAAAAAATAACAAAGGGCAATAACTCCAAAATTATGCAAGCAAAAGTTATAGTTCTGGTGTATTGCACTTCTCCTCCATGAGATCTATCCACCCATAGAGTTTAAAGTTGATAGCTATTATACTTTAGGAGATATGCTCCAGACAAAATCTAAGTAACAAAAATAACAAAGGGCAATAACTCCAAAATTATGCAAGTAAGATTTGTAGTTCTTGTGCACTGCACTTCTCCTCCATGAGATCTATCCACCCATAAAGTTTCAAGTTGATAGCTATTATACTTTAGGAGATATGCTCCAGACAAAATCTTAGTATCAAAAATAACAAAGGGCAATAACTGTAAAATTATGCAAGCAAGAGTTGTAGTTCTTGTGCACTGCACTTCTCCTCCATAAGATCTATCCACCCATAAAGTTTCAAGTTGATAGCTATTATACTTCAGGAGATATGCTCTGTGGTCAGATTTCAAAGACTCAAATAAGCTGTTATCTTATTCAGCTAACATAAAGGTAACAAACATTAAAACCCCTTTTTGCATGACATATTTTTAGACACAAATTTCAAATAATTTAGGGTAAAGAGCATCTGATTTGCTACTCAAATGTGAAATTTCATCAAATTCTGAGCATAAGACTAGGAGAAATGAAAGAATAACTGTATTTTACGCGCTAACGTAAAGGTAACAAACATTAAGCCCCCTTTTTCCATGATATATATTTTTTTACGTTAATTTCAAATTGTTTATAGTAAAGGGCATCTGATTTGATACTCAAATATGAAATTTCATTAAATTCTGACTGTTAGACTAGGAGAAATTTGGGAAAAACTTTTTTTTACCCTAAGTCCCCTTTTCCCGTGACGAGGCCTCAAATCCAAAAACCATCACAGATGCATCATCACTATATCATAGGGAGTTCACATGGTAAGTTTCATTCAATTTGGCCCAGGGGTTATGGAGAAATAGGTGGGGACGGACGGACGGACGGACGGAATTACGGACAGACGGACAAAGCGGCGGCTATATGCTCTCCCTTCGGGGAGCATAATAACCAACCACATTACCTTTTCATAAAAAGTGAGATCATTAAGCCTGTATTCCTGTGGCATGGACAACCCTAATGGGAATCCTAGCAATACAACATCAGCTTGTTTTACAGCTGTCTCTGAAATATTTAAGAGATGGAGAAAATACTGTATTTCTTATAATAAATGTGCCTAGGAGCTATACATTACATGGTCAGTCAGCATTTATTTAGTGTGAATGTTCTGATTTTAAAAAATCATTATAATTGATCTCTTTCAGCCCTTTTCCCTTTAATTTGAGGTGAATTTCCTCTAAACAATCATATAAATGATTGTTAAGAGGAAATTCATCTTAAGTTAGAGAAAAAGTCTCACAAAGTTCCTAAAATTAGGCATTTGAAGTGGGTTTTCTTAGTAAAGAATGAAGGGGTGCTTCTATTAGGGAGAGCCCTATTATTAGACGAAATACAATACAAATGTAGTTTTCAATTCTTACAAATGTGAAACTATAACCCTAATAATAGTGCAAAAAGAAGTTAGGCAGATTTTACACTTTTATATGAATCTGCTTTGCATATTCATTCTGAGTACTAGTGTATGAATCTGCTTTAATTCATGCAGTGTGATTGGCTTTCTAGTTTCATATTTCCAATTTTTGGAGTTATCTAAATTACATTCTTTGTTACCAAGCATACAAAATTATTCAGTTATATTTTTATTTCGATTATGGCTTTTGAGGCACTTTAATTTTATTTCCTCCTTCAACATTTTGTCTTGTTTGAATTGTCCCAGAACCACAAATAAATAGTAATGGCCTTACTCAGAGTATATCCTTCAAATTCTGGATGGTATTTCAATGTATCGTCTTGTATAATATACATCTTCTGGGCAATCTGTTCATACTTCTTTGGAGCTACTTCTTTGACCAATGAGAAAGCATATTTGGGGAGGAGCAAACTCATCTTGACCAGCTGATTGGTGAATACAGAATTGTTGACTGGCCAATTCCACTCATCTGGGGGCATTACCTCTGAAATCAGATATCAAAGATAGAGGGAGGAGCAAACCTTTTTTATAACAGTACGAAAGTTATTTTTTTTATTGACCAATAAGAAAATATTTAGGGAGGAGAAAAATCATCTTGATCCAAAGGAACCCCCCTCTGAAAGTCAATTACTTCATTTTCATGCAGAATTGCAATTAACCCTTCTCCTTCTGTTTACAAAATATTTTTTTTGTGATCAAAGCTTTGGCAGACAGTATAGACTAAGATCAGCCTGATCTTCGCATGTCCTGCCTTTTACTTAATTTTTTGTGGAAAAAAATCCAGAGGCAGTCTTACTGATATGTCACAAAATAGGAAATTAGTTTAAGGTAGTGGACCTGTAATAGTTCTGCAACATTTTCGAAAACATTCTCTTAATCAATTTTAACCAAAGTTTCCTAATGAAAATCATTAGGAAACCTTGGTTAACAGTATTAAAGTTCCTTACTTCCCACTACCTTCCACAATAATTGAATTCAGCAGGATAAAGGTTAAATTGTGTAAGGAAGAGGAACTCCTTTTTTGTTTGATCCAACCCCCTTTAATGAATACCTTGATCCCCTTCAGTTGTTTGCCTGACAAATTCTGTTAAAGAAATAACCAATCTACTTACTCAGTATTTCATATCTATCTTTTTGTTTATTATACGTAATTCTAGACACCCAAAACTCTGCCATAGCTGCAATGGCCTCCTTTAACCGTCCATGTTGTAACAGATCGGTATCGCCTGTCATCATTAAATACTGCTGAAAACCAAATGCTACATCGCCCGTCACATGAAGCTCGTATACAGTTGTGGATGGGGCTGGACTCACATTTAAACCTGTAATATAAATGATTAATATAGAACTAGAATAGATGTCTGTGGGCAATACTAATGTTTGTCTTACATGACCTTTCAAATTGACCTTAATCATCTTACAGAGAACATTTCAAAGGGTGAGTGCAAAACATTTGTAACTCCCTATATGTTTATAGGGAGTTACAAATGCTTTGCACTCAGCCATCAATTTTTGATGATCTACACTGATTAAAAATAATGGAACAGTTTTGGTACTGTTGTGACTATACATTGCACAGATAATTAGGCAATTATCACTCAAAATATTATCTATAAAATAATGCAATGATCCTACAGATAAAAATTTGGCCTTCAATGGTAACCTTTGATCAATGAGAACAATTTTTTTAAATGGCATTTCTTTGCATAACAGAGAAAAATTCTTTTAAATAATTTAACAGAATTTTTCTCTATTCTCAATCAAGATTTCACAGACAAGCTTTGAGAAAGGTCACCAAAGGAACATGTCTGCCAAGCTTGGTTGAAATCCGCTCTTTGGTTAACGAGGAGAAGATGTTTATAGATTTTGGGCTAAAAAAACAAGCCCCACCCTGCAACTACCATATTTGGATTAAATCAATATTGCACAAACAAGTTTTGAGAAGGGCAACCAAAGGAACTTTTCTGCAAAGGTTTGGTTGAAATCCGCCCATATGTTATTAAGGAGAAGATGTTTAAAAATTTTGGGCTCAAGATAAACTCCACCAGACTTCAATCTGGGCAATCAAAATCCTACAAACAAGTTTTGAGAGTGTCATCCAAGGAACACTTCTGTCAAGTTTGGTTGAATTCCCCCCATTGGTTACTGAATAGAAGATGTTTAAAGATTTTGGGCTAAAAATAAGCCATGTCCTGCCATGCCCATATTTGGGGGAGCAATGAAATCCACAAACAAGTTTTGAGAAGGGTCACCTTAGGAACATTTCTGCCAAGTTTGGTTGAAATCTGCCCATAGGTTACTGAGAAGAAGATGTTTAAAGATTTCAGGCTTAAAATAAGCCCTGCCCTGCCAAGTCCATATTTGGTGGTTAAACAAAATTCCTCGAACAAGTTTTGAGAAGGGTTATCCAAGGAATATTTCTGCAAAGTTTTGTTGAAATACGCCCATTGCTATCTGGGGCAAAGATGTTTGAAGAATTGCTGACAATTTCAAACGGTCATCAACCGACACACGACAGTCAAAAGATGATCACAAAAGCTCACCTTGGGCATGTTGTGCTTAGCTGAGCTTAAAAAGGTAAAATGAACTTAAGCAGGGTATAACCATTTGGTAATTTCACTGCTAAAAAAAAGAGTTTATCAAGGGATATTTTACCGATATTTCTTGATATATCAACCAAAATGCTCAAAAAAAACTTAGCCTCACCTTTTTAAAGAAGCTGAAGAAAGTATTTTCAATTGCACTGACTGTTTAAAACCTGCACTAATTTGCAATAGCAATGTAAGGCCAACTGTTCCTTTCAATATTATAATATCTTTTTTAAGATTATGTAATGAAATTCAAAGGACAAAGTAGTGGTTTCACTTTAAAGAATAAATAATCTTACCTTCAAATGCACTTTCCCATGGATACATGGCACCTTTAAGTCCCCGTAGTTCAGCATTTACATAGGCATTCTCCAATGTACGGAGTCTCGTATTCACCAATGTTTTACCAAGGTCAGCATTTAGGACCAAAATGGGTGGATACATCCAAGTGTCTTGGTCCCAAAATACATGGCCATTGTAATCCTACAGAATGTAGATTAATGAGGTGATTAATTTGCTTCAATTCAAGATCCATTTACCTTATATTTAGTGAACAACAAAAGCTATATTTCAGGAGTGGCACAGTCACAGTTACAGTCACTCCTGAAATGTAGCTTTCATTATTTCTGAAATGATAGATAACTCATCTGCAAATGATCTAACACAAAAAACAACAAACAATTACTTAATTCTATGATGCATAGTTTAGAATAATTTACATGGTGAGGGGTCAGTGCAACACTATTGTAAGTGCCTATAATTATAAAGGCACTTACAATAGTCTTGCTCTAACCCCTCCAATAAGGCATTCTCCAAAGTATGCTGTGTTTATCAATACTTTTACAATTTTACCCAGGTCACCTTTTGAACCAGTAAAGAGGCATACATCCTGGTCTTGGTCCCCCCCCCCCCAAAAAAAAATGGCCTTTGTAAACCTTCAGCAAGTAAGTCTAGACCTGTCTCAAAGGGGACTACTAGTAATAATCACCACAAAACAGTTTCTGGAACTGGTATAGAGTTTAATTATAACCTTGACCTTGAGCAATAATGGTATAAAGTTTCGATATTCTGTGTCGGTTTCATCTTGATACATTTATTTGTCTATCTTTTGAAAAAAAAAAGAGATGACAATACCCTAACTATTTTCACCCATTTAAAATTGTTTATACAAAATTGGACAAGTCTAAAATGTTGTTGTATTTTAGAGGTTAAATTTCATTGCTACCAGATGACAGCCCTATAAAGGGCCAGAGTACCTCACCTACAGTAGGCATGGCACTTAGTACAAACAATAATACAGACAACTATCGGTTGACTTGTGTAACTAGACTGACACAAAGCAGACTAATACTCCCTACAAGTGCTTGTCAATTATGAAAAGCCATTTTCCATCGAAGGGTTATAACTGTCAAAAGTCAATGAGTCAGCAAAATACAACTTGCACTTCTCTGCCTGATACTGATCACAACTGTAAAGTTTCAATGAAATCCGGACAAAAAAAGCTTAAGTTGGATGGACCAATCAACAGATGGATAGAGCAACTGACCAACAACAAGCAAGCTAACTCCTATATACCCCCAAACATAGTTTTTGGGGTATAATTATTAAGGTTCTAGACTGGCCAATTTGGATGAAAAATTTGATTCTAACCTACCTTTCCAGCTGCCCCATGGGCCAAATCTCCAGGTGAGAGCCCTATAAAGGGCCAGGACACCTCCTCTACAGTAGGCATGGCACTAAGTATATAATACAGACAACTATAGGCTGACTTGGCTAGGACAGTATTGCCGTTTATGTCTATACGACCTGCGTCCCAGACCTCCTGCCACGCCTTCATGTGTGACGTCTCTAATGTACCATCTTTGTACATGTCTAATCCTGAAATAACCAAAATAAATAAAACAATTAATCCGCTCTTATTCAAGATTTTTTAAGATATAGAACAATGAAAAGTTGTATCAGTTTGAAAAGAACCTAGTTTATATAACAGGAAATATTGTACAATAAAGAAAAATTGCTCGTTACAAGCAATTTCTTCTTTATCCACAATATTTTGTTATGTATAAAATCACAAAAAAGTAAAAATTTCAAGACTTTTAAAGGAAACAGTAACACCCTTATCCCCTCCCCAAAAAACCTGCCTGAGAATGCGAATGCTGGATACAACAAATTATATAAGTCAAACAAGATGTGTGTGTGAAACAATAATACCCACGAAGCAGCAATTTTATGCAGCAATTTTTTATATGTTTAACCTTGATAATTGACCTTGACCTCTTCAGATGACATTGACCTTCCAAATTACGGATTGATGAAAGAACCCTGTGTGTCAAATAGGAGCAATGTTACTTAAATAGTGTTTAAGTTATGGTATAATATCGAGTTTGCAGGTTAAGTTTCGACAGGCAGAAGGCAGGGGTGTCTAATTCCCATGCTCAACGTGTCAAACATGGGCTAAGCCTAATTTGTATCAAAGGGTAGAAAACTTTGTTTTAAATGAAGACAATGTTTCCTCACTATTCATCTATTCTCTTTTTGGTGGACAAGTTCATTTTGGTCCTGGACTAGTATTAAATCATCTTTTACTTGTTCAGGGTTAGGTGGAGAAAATCTGTAAATCCACATGCCCAGAAGGACACCTAGAAACAATATGCCCCTGATCATCTAATGCAAGGTCATAATATTTACAAAATGCTTTCAGAGTTATACCCCACGAAACTCTGAATATCTCCTGCGATGGTTCTCACACATGAAAGGTTTCAACGAGATCCTGTAGTAACAACAGAGATATGACCAAGGTAAAAGTTTGACATGCCAACATCAACGACTCCAAGGTGATGAAAATAGCTGGACTTTTGTTGCAAAACCAACCAAATTAAAACTACAGGGCATATACCGTATTTCCTCTAATAATAGCACCCTCTCTAAAAGAAGCACCCCTACATTTCTACTGAGAAAACCCACTTCAAATGCCTTGATTTAAGAAACTTTTTGAGACTTCTTCTCTGTTTTGAGATGAATTACCTCTAAACAATCATATGCTTATCATATGATTGTTTAGAGGCAATTACCTCAAATTAAAGGGAAATGGCCTAAAAGACATCAATTTTAATGATTTTTTAAATCAGAAAATGCATACTAAATAACAGTTCCAGGTCCATTTTATATATAGCTCCCAGGAGCATTTAGTAGGAGAAATATGGTAGTAATCAACAAACCTTTTTGAAACACAGCTCTTGCATCTGTCGCAAAGGGACTAGCTGACATGAGATATATCTTTTTAAATGTGTTTTTCACAGAACCAGGGATGTCAAAGTTGGGTGAATAACTTGAATAGAAGATATGGACAGGCGTCTTTCTTGTTGAAGGGAGTTCTGGAGCAAAGATGGCGCCATACACATATCTGAAAAATATTTTAATTGAAAATGGTATTCTACCAAGATATTTTTTTTAAAAAAAGAGACAAATTCTACAACTTTAAAAACAAATGAATCAGTCCTCTGCAGAGACTTAGCAGATTATTAGAGGGGAAATTTATGGCTAGATAACTGCAATCAAGCATCTCTATCTTGATCAGCCCCTCTTGATTACAAACACTCTGAACATGATTACAGGATTAATAGAAAGAATACTCCATCGCATTTAGGTTAAGGGGAACTTATTCATTTTCCATAGGCAACCATTGTAACGAATTCGGCCATAGCACAGTCCAAGAGTATGCGAAAATAATCAGCCCTGTCTTAAATTGAGGCTTGTTTATTTGCGTCTGAAATGAAATGAGAATTATAAGGGCTTGATCCATTTTCTCTACGACTTTTGGGGCCATTTTTGAGATGACCCTTAGCATGAAGCTATTTTTTTCCAGCCCCTCAGAGAAATATACCCATGTTTAAAAAGAGCTATTGGACTGGGAAAATTATTGAAAATCTTTAATTTTTCGATTGTATTTCAACAAAAGATTATAATCAGTGGAGAATATTCAAATCATTTTGAATTTCAATAACATTGATCAATCAGAGATTACCTTGAACTTTTGGTTATATGGACCAGAGTTTCTCTAAAGATTCTTGACAGATTGCCGGAAATTGAATTAGTTCCCCTAGACCTTTACTGGGAAAAATAACTAAGTTTCCAGTCTTTTATTTACTTTAACATGAAAAATGGTTTTCACTTCTGGGAAAACTCAGCTGCAACAATTTTCCCACCAACATTTTACGCGTAAATATCACAGCTTCAGCAGAACATTGATAGGTACACAACATAATTCATGCAAAAAGAAAATCATAAATGATGCTAAAGTTCAGTGTTCATGTACATCAGCAGTTACAATAAGCATGCACAAAATCAGACAAGAGCGCTAGATGCACAATCTAAAGCATCACATGACCGAACGATTTCCAGCAACATTCCCATGAACTCATTGATACATACACAATGCTAATTCAGCTCTTACATCTATTAACCTTTGTCATGCTGAACCTGGAATATTCCTGTAACAAGAGTTGTCCGTGGACAACGTAGCTCGCCCAAACAGCTGCTTGTCATAAACAGCGCTTGACCGAAGACCGAAGTTCAAAGTGGTTTTTTTCAATGTTAAAGTCCATGATCTAATATATATCTGTTTGAGTAGTAATTAAGAAATATAAACTTTTTTGTTTTAATAGCATGTATAAGGTTAGGGTAAAGTGAAAGCCTACAAGCAGATGAGGTTACCAATGGAATTTCTTTGTATCAAACATGAAGTTTTGGTTAAAGTTTTTCAGTTTAAGTTTTTCCAAGTCCATAAAAGGTCAAGGTCAAGGTCAAATTCTCAAGGCCCTTGGTTTCTGGTGAAAGCCTTTCATCCGGTGACTATGTATATGAAGTAATGATGTCCCTAGATTAAAGCATTCAGAAAATATAAGCAAGGTTAAAGTTTTTGGTAAAAGAATTTCGGTTAAAGTATTTCTAAGTTCATAAAAGGTCAAAGTCAAATTATCAAGGACCTTGATCTCTCACAAAAGCCTATCACCTAATGAGTATGTATAAGAAGTAATGATGTCCCTAGGTTAAAGCATTCAGAAAATATAAGCAAGGTTAAAGTTTTTGGTTAAAGTTTTCAGTTAAAGTTTTTCTAAGTCCACAAATGGTAAAGGTCAAGGTCAAATTGTGAAGGGCCTTGGTCTCTGGTGAAAGCCTATCACCTGGTGAGTATATATATGAAGCTATGATGTCCCTAGGTTAAAGCATTAAAAAATATATGCAAGGTTAAAGTTTTTGTAAGTCAACAAAGGGTCAAGGTCAAGGTTAAATTGTCAAGGACCTTTGTCTACGGTGAAAGCCTATCACCTAATGAGTGTGCATATGAAGTAATGATGTCTCTAGGTCAAAGCTTACAGAAAATATAAGCAATGTTAAAGTTTTTTTGGTGAAAGTTTTTGGTTAAAGTTTTTGGTTAAAGTTTTTTTGAAAGGGTCAATGTCACAGTCTAAAGGTCATTTTGACATGGATGTTGGTCTCAAATGAAAGCCTATGCCCTAATGAGTGTTTCTGTAAAAAAATAAAGCCTCTAGGATAAATATTGAAAGAAATAAAAAACTTTAACCTAATGCGGACGAAAACACCGACGCTGACGCCGACATCCGAGGGTATGACAGTAGCTCTTCCGAGACTTTTGTCCCGGGCGAGCTAAAAAGGTGGTATAGACAAAGATCAGTCTGCACATATGTGCAGTCTTATGTTAGTCTAAATCCCCTGTTTGTCCACTATCAAGACAGAGTCTAATATACAAATAGAATACCAAATGAATGACTTCCAAAACTATTGGATTTTAGTGCTTTCAGCACTTTGATTTCAATGCATTTTTGTTGAGATTTTTATTCAGCATGACAAGGTTTAAGTACACTTCCAATATTTGTCCTGGATATACTTGTCCATATACAAGGAGTAAAGAACTAGAGCTGCTTGAGTAGCTGATTTGCTCCACAGAACTGAATCTATTGACACGAAAAGATGAGAATTTCAGTGAATGAATGAATGAATATTATTTCAAGTTAAATAGGTGTTTCTAAGTGTCACATATTTCTGAAAAGAAAAATTCAAGATCAATGAATAATATATAGACAAGAGCGGTTTTAATTTTTTCATTTTTTTTACCTTGAGAAATGACCTTGACTTTGACAGATGAACTTGAACTTGGTAGCATTAATAAGATCTTTTCACCAACAATAAACATGTGAAATATGAAGATTTAATCTCATTCCAATAAAGAGTTATGGCCAATTTAGAGATTTTATGATTGAAATTATTGACCTTGACAATTTGACCGGGATCTTGACCAAAAACCTTGTCTTAAATATCTACTGAAAGACCTTGACTGATGACTTTAAACTTTTGTACTAACAGAAAGGTCTTATCACAGGCAAAGCAAATGTGAAATATGACAACTCTATCTCTTAATTAAAAATTATGGCAAACTTTGGGTTTTTATGATCAAAATTATCCCTTGACAATTGACCTTGACGTTGGGCAAGATCCTTGCCTTAGTTTTCTAATAAAACATCTTGTCACAAGTAATAAATTTTATTTGAAATTTAAGGTTATAATCACTCACCATTGCAAAATTATGGCCAATTTAAAGTTTTAATTTTCTAAATTCTGACCTTGACACATGACCTTCAATGATGACTTTGTACTTAGTAAAAAAAAAGGGGTTGTCACAAGCAATGCACATGTGAAATATGAAGACTATCTGTACCAAATCAAAAGTTGTTGCCAATATAAGTTTTTACAGGGCAAAGAGAGAGCTTATGTAAAGCTAACAACATTAAGCCCACTTTTTCCATGAAACGTTTTTTTAAACATAAATTTTCGATAGGTTAAGGTTAAGAGGATCTGATTTGCTACTCAAATATGAAATTTCATAAAATTCTGACAATTGGACAAGGACATATTGGCAAAAAACTAGTTTTTACTTTAAGGCCCCTTTTTCGATGACTCAGTCTTGAATTGAGAAAGTTCAAGAAAGGTGTCTTGGAAAGTTCATATGAAGTTTTATCCAATAAGGCCAAGGGGTTCCTGAGATATGATGTCGTACAGACGGCCAGCCGGAAAGACAGACAGACGCGAGCCTAAGCCAGCAACTAAATGCTCCCCCAAAATATTTTTCAGTGAGGATAAAAATTGACCTCCTCAAGTTAAATACATATTTTTTATCAAATACCAAAATTTTGTGAAGTCTGATAATGGGTCACCAAATTAACATTTAAGTGAAATTCTGTTGAGATCAACCAGTTAGGATGTGAGAAAATGATTATTGATGTTACCATTATATGACACATAGATAAATGACCTCTGCCCATAAAAGACATCTTTTTCATCTGATCACAATATTTTTTGTACACTGATAAAAGGTCAATAAAGAATATTCCAAAGAAATTCACATGATATCCATTAATTAGGTTCTGAGAAAATGATTTTCAAAGTTTATATAATTTACATATATTTTCATTTTTTTTGTAGACTGATAAAGGGTAACTAAATAATCACTCTAGTGAAATTTGGTTGATATCCATGAATTAGATTCTGATATCCATGAATTAGATTCCGAGAATGGTCACCATATATGGAAATTTGCCATGTCCATTAAAGCCTTGTTTTTCAAAGGATCAAAAATCTTTGAACACCTTTGAAAAAGGGTCACCCAAGGATCATTCCTGTGAGGTTTGGATAAATTCGAGTAGTTTCTGAGAAGAAGATTTTTAAAGGAAAAGGTTACAACTGGAAGCACAGATGGATGCACGACAAACACAGCGGAGCCAAAAGTGTATTTGTCCACAGGTAGAAAAGTCTATGTCAGACAAGTTGGGCATGGGAGATCCACACCTCTTTTTATAGAGCTTACCTGCTATTCAGAAATTCTTTCGTACCGTTCATCAGATATATATCCTCACTAGGTGGCCCTTCATTGAGAGTAAAGTTGACTTGAAGGCCTTGTTGTCCGTCTGTCTGTAATACAAGCTCAGTGACCAACAGTCTTGTGTAGCTTCTGTGTGCATACATGTTGACAGTTAGAGTCCACTGGTTTCCCTTATAGGTCTCTGTGTATATGCCTTATAATGAAATGAAACAAATACACACAACTTAATACAATATCTTAAATTGACTTCTTTTGAATGTTTTGTCTTTGATAGTCATTAGTGATGGGCAGATTCATCGATCTTAATTGATAATCAGTTAGTTTGGGCTTCTGTTTGTGGGCTTGGGAGAAGTTATAGATCAGCCACTGAATTATTCACGATGAACTATGGCCTTCCTCCCAGATAAACACACCAACCATTGCGAAATATAGAATTGAGTAGTCATAATTCATCAAAAAACAATTGCATGTGTTTCATCTTTTTATTCATCACTTTTGATCAAGTACTCTCATCATACAAAAGATGTATGAACTTTCCATTATTATCTAGGCTAATCCTTATTTGGGTTATAAGCTGAAAAGTTGTTCTTTATAGTCTGTCTGATCTGGAAATTGGAAATCGGGAATTTAAGTACTAGTGTGGTATTTGGGAAGAAGATCACATTAACCAATGAGTTCCTTCTTCCTAAACATTACACTGAATGTTATTCTTGCCATGTTTAGATAAGAGTAGTTTATGTCTACAGGAGAGCATTACTTGCATATCCGAATATATTTTTTTGTCATAGGTATAATATTATTGAAGTTCTGAAAATTATTACAAAAGTTTTCCTGACTAAATAACTATTCTTTAGTCCTCATGCTGTACTGTACTGTTTTGTAATATTGTATATGTACTGGTGAAAAACAATATGTTTATATGCCATTAAACACTTTGAACTTGAAAAAAAAAAAAGTTAGTTTGGGCTTCTGATTGTGGGCTTCTGATTGTGAAAATTGACTAAGAAATTTCAAAATCGATTAATCAGTTCCTTACAAATAAATGAAAGCCACTATCCATTGTTTTTGAAACTGACATCAGTTTGATGGCTCAGCATAAAACAGTTGTAACTGCCTATATGTTTATAGGCAGTTACAACTGTTTCATACTGAGCCATAAAGTTGGTAGAAAAATCTGCAGAGAGAGTGTCTAGGTCATGAGTTTTAACTAAACTTTCACATTCTTTTCTTCAAAGGATGATACTTGGATTGCTGTATTAATTTCTAAGAAAATAGTACAATAGATCATTAGTTGGTTAACTCTCCCAACTAAAAACCGATTATTGATTATGATTTGAAACCGATTGCCCAACACTAATAGACATGTATCTTTATGAAAAATTTATCTTTATGAAAAATAAAGCAGGATGTTTTTGTTGACAACTTATACCACCAAAACAGCAATTTTTCAAAATAACCTTGATAATCAACCTTGCCCTAAGCCTTGTCATATGACATGGGCTGTCAATGTGTATTGAATCTCCATGTTTAATATGAGAATTGACTAGAATAGAGTTGAAGTTATAGGAAAATGTGGGCTCACAAGTTTTTGTAGACATACAGATGGATGGACAGAAAGACACTAGTTACACAATATTTCCCTGATATATCAAATCCGGGGCATAAAAAAGGCAGCTATTTCTGTAAAAACAAATTTGGTCTCTTCTTAGTTTAAGCTGAACCCAGTCTATTGTCTTACATTTAACATATTAATTGAACATAACCTTATGAACAATAAATTAATACATACCAGTCTGCATATTTAAACAGTAAGACTGTTCTGTGATTGGGTGAGAGGTATTGGCCAATAGAAAAGAGATAAAGGCTGGAATCCTGGCCCTATGGGTTTTAGTTCCATTTCCATTGTATAGTCCATTCATGAACACAGTGGTGCTGCGGACAACAGTTGCTATGTGACCATTTCCAATGGTTGGCCAGAATCTCTGATCACTGACCTTACTGTAAAAAATAAAAATGTACTGTATTCATTATTATAACTTTCTTTCATTACTTTTATTCAAGCTAAAACAAAAATGCCATCCAGTAATACCATACCAACCGTTTATACCTCAAAAACCATTATTAATTGAAATGTTGTGAAAAAGGAGAAATTGTTTGTCTTTATAAAGCCATAAATTTACATTTTTGCATTAAATTTATGGGGACCTTGATCCAATTAAAAGGTTTGTCTGTTTATTTCAAGTGGATGCGTCGAACAAACTTCATTTAACCTAAAGGTGAGCGTACATGTTTTACATTGCGTCAGATACCCACATACTATATCAGACTGAGCTTGTATGATTTTGTACCCTTTTTACCCTAATAAATACTCCCTGGAGCTATACAAAATATGGATAAGGATCTTTTGCTTGTAACAGTTTTCTGAAGCATGTCACTTATTAAATTGATATTTTTTTATATTTTCTTTTAATTTTGACTGCATTTCCTCTTTAAACTCACCTTAGGTTAATTCTTTTTGGTAATTTCAATCTATTGAAACATGTTTTTCAAAATAAATAGTTAATCAGGGGAGCTGTGACTTGTTCACGATCTAACAAATTAGCTGCATACTCAAAACAAGGTGGCAAAATGTCACAAGATATGCCCATTGCAGTACTGGGTCCCCAAGTATGAAAAACTGAAAAGGGAAATAACTAAAAAATTAAGCTCTAGAGGTAGAATTAAGGTTCTTACCCACTGCACTCCATAATGATGACAGGAACATAAATGCCAACCTTCGAGTCAATCAGACATAAAAGCTCTGAAAGAAGTTGACACCATCCCCTCGCCCACCCAATGATGCAAAGGGTGACTGCAATGGGTGATCCCATAACACATCCCGCCTTGATAGGGGTGAATAATTAGTGTCATAAAGGAATAGACTTGAAACTAGTTCTCTCCAAGAAAAACAACTGGGCCAGGTTATTTTGAAATTGATCCATAAATGAAGAATAAACAGGGACCAACCACTACACACATGCCATCATACGCACACACAGAGACAAAGGTAACTCTACATGAAAACAAATGATATTGAATTATTTAACCCTTGTCATGCTGAATAAAAGCCTGGGCAAAATTGCTGCGAAATCAAAGTGCTGAAAAACTCTGAATGCTCTTATAACGGTCCAATATATATTTTAAAAATTATTATTTCTTTAATCTTTTCTGGTTCAAAGAGGGTAATCAGGAGGTATAGACTAAGATCAGACTGCACATAAGTGCAGTCTGATCTTTGTCTATACCTCCTGCCAAAGCCGGAATATTCCAGGTTCAGCATGACAAAGGGTTAATCATCAATGATTTATTTGAGATTCTCAAATAAAACCTGTCTAAGTTAACAACAATATTGATTTAATGGATAATTCCTACTTTGTAAAATATTTCTTTGTTGAAATCTCTATCTAAATCCAATAAACTGCATTATTACAATTGTATTCATCACTATTCTTTAATCCTTATCCAGCTAAATTTAAATTCTGTTGCAGAGAAATCTCCTATTAACCCTTTGCTGTTTAATCCTTGCTTTTTACGTGCCTTTGATTTTATGATTGAGAAAACATTGTGAAAAAAGAAGAAATTGCTTCTGACAAGCAATTTCTTCTTTTTCCATACTATCTTCTACCCTACTGAATGGTTATTTTTCAAATTAAATCCACTTTAAATTTATTGTCTGCAAAACCTTTGAATTTGGACAGGTCTAAAATTTTGTAAAACAGGAAAGGGTTAAGGGACATTTCAACTAGTCTTGCTCAAGTTTTTCCACAATATTTAGAAAGCGGGTAGTGTAGGCTAAGATCAGACTACATTGTATTTATATGTATATAGAAAAGTCTTGATCTAAACCTAAGTTCTCCAAAATACAATTAAATGAACTGATGTTCAATTATCAAAGCCTGGTTTTTATTTCTCCTCTATGATGTGTAAAATTATGGCCTTTTTCTTGTTTTTGTACGGTGATTTTGATGAAACAAAATGTTGTTTTCTATGGTCTTCATTCTTGTGTTCACAAAAAAATTGTTGCCAACTCTTTTATTTCATAATCAAATCAATATTATTTATAATCCTTTAAATAACTTGCATAAAAATAAACTAAGCAGGGACAGTTTGATGATGCAATTGACAAACTGTACACGCACATGTATTTAAGAAAAACAAAACACGATCACCTTGCAATGAGAGTAGAGATAAGATGTGTACCGTATTTCTCCTTATAAATGCTCCCATGAGCTATACATAACATGGTCAGGGAGCTTTCATTTAGTATGCATTTTCTGATTTAAAAAAAAAAACATTTAATTGATTTTTTTTTTTTAATTTGAGGTAAATTTCATCTAAACAATCAAATAAATGATTGTTTAGAGGAAATTCACATCAAATAAGAAAAGAAGTATCAACATTTTCGTAAAATTTAGGCATTTGAAGTTGCCTTTCTTAGTGAAAAATGTAGGGGTGCTACTAATAGGGAGGGTGCTATTATTAGAGGAAATATGGTATGATGCTTTTACAGCAAGTGTATTGGCATCTGGGTCAAGCCACTGAAGAGTGGGCAGGGTCCACTTCTTTGTCCAGAGCATAACTCTGTCACCTTATGTCTGATGGACAGACCGACTGATGGATGGACAGACAAATGGACAGACAGACAGACATTGTGAAACCAATATTCCCCTATCTACTTCGTACGTTTGGGGTACAAAAAGATATAGAAAGTAAATAATACCTATCCGAACACAAAATCCAGGCAGTGTTTTCCTTGTCCTTTTTTGTTGTATGCCCTTCTTTTACTTTTATCCGCTCTTTCTCTTCAATGGATTGCAGAAAACTTCTTTGTTTCATAACCATCTCAATTTCACCTCCCCCATGGAATTTTGTATCACGATTTCTCCTGGCAAACTGTTGCAATTCCATGTATTCTTTAACCAAACTGTCATCTAATCTACGATTCACATTTTTGCCAGTAAGCAGGCTACTCTTGAACACGCGTATAAAATGTACTAATGATATTACAAGAACTATCAACAGAAGCACTTTGTAGAATCTGTTCATTCGAGCCATGTTGTTTCTGGCCGATCTTAGCACCAACGTAAAATCTGCTTCGTCACCATTCCTGCGTAATTCCTTTTCAAACCCTGCAGATATCTGAAATGGATGTAACAGATAAGATTTTTGGTGGGCTATTTTACGTCTACCAGTGTTAGTCTGTGTGAAAAACCCTTATCAGATGTTAATTTTGCAAAGTTTAATTGAAATCAGCCCAGTGGTTCAGGAGAAGAATTTTTAAAGATTGTTGACGACGGAAGATGCACAACAGACTCAGGGTGATCCTAAAAGCTCCCCTTGAGCATGTTGTTCTCAGGTGAGCTAAAGAGAGTGTCATTCCTTTAAAGTTTGCATTAACATTGAAACTTGCAAAACTTAGGTTACACATTTTACATTTATCATAACATGGATACTTTCCTTTTTTTTGCAACAATGCCACCAGAAACGTCAACCTTCAGTACTTTCAACACTATTATCTCATCTTGTAATAATCTTATTCTCATGGTGTCCATAATGATTCATGCATTCTGATTGGCTGAAAAATTGGTTTGACGTGTGTGTCTGATCTAGGATTCAAAAGTATGGGGGAATTTCCAAACAAATGCACAAACTCAACATGAAAAATAACGACTTTTTAGAGTCCAGAAATGAAAGAATCTACAGATGTATCAACAGACAGACAGGGTGAAACTAAAATTCCCCTCTACTTTGTATGTGGTAGATATAAAACTTTTATAATACAACCTGGTTTCTTTTCAAAATCAAGTATAATGTAACAAACAATCAAAATGAATTAAATTCAGAGTACCTGTACCTTTCCGTGAAAATACAATATTCCAACATTATCTGAAAACAATAATGGTCAAATCCAATAAAGCAAAACAGTCATAATTACCGTAAATACACGCCATGCGTATTACGAGCAAGTCAATACCAGTTTCAAATACCCCATTTTCTATTCAATAGTTCAATAATGGAGACTTGAGGGTTTATTTATACCTCTTTTTTTATTTTGAATACTCGTCAAAGTTTACAATGAATTAAATAATCTCTTTTCAACTGCTAAAGAATATACCATTGCACAATTTATGTTATCAAATTTCAATTCGAATTAAATGATGTTTCAAGTACCTATATGGTTTGTCATTTAATGGACAATTTATTTACCCTTTCCTGTAGAGTTCCTAGCTTTTATATTTCTGTGATTTATCCCTTAACCAGATGACATAATTCTAAACTGGTGAAACTTCAAATAAGTGCAGAGAACATCTTTAATAAATGAAATTTGCAAAGCCTTGGTCTTTTTTGGAAGATAACATAGTGAACAAAAAAGAAATTGCTTGTAACAAGAAATTTCGTCATTGTCCATTAAATGTTTTCTGAATGTGCTTTCCCAAAGATTTTTCTTTAGGTCATTTTCAAAAAATGGATTTAGCAGGAATGGGTTTATAGTAAAGAAATATGGAAAAGGAAGTTATTGCTTACAACAAGGAATTTCTCCTTTACCCACATTGTTTCTTACCACAAAGTATAGCTTCTTGTCAAATTGCTTATACTTTACATAGCTTTTTGAAACCTCTTTGAATTTTTAAAATGTCAAAAAATAACAAATTTTGCTGTTGTCTATAGTTCTATTTTTCTTGAATTGCTTTTATTTCTTCAAGGGCTAGTAAGAAGTTATGGAGTTAGTAAACAAACAATTAACATATTTTTTGTAGAATTTTAAACCCTTTCTTAACATCATAGAGCAAAAGTCTCTATATTAAAATTACAACAAATTTTAGCAGTGCACAAAATCATAACTACTAAAGACCAACAATTTCAAGTGAGTGATCAAAGATCAATTTTTCATTGAAAATAATAGGAGATAAAGGTTTCTTGAACCTAACTCTTTCTTGCCAATCTATACCTGTTTTAGATTGGAGGTGTTGGCTCGGTTTGAATTATAGATTTTCCTATCTAATTTTTATCAGCATTTTAGAAAATAAGCCTGTGTGTGAGCAGTGACTTTGCCTACAATTTCACACGTGAGCAGATTTTAGGCTCTGATCAGCCTGTGCATTTGGGCAGTCTGATTTGAGTCTTCATTGTGCTTTCGATACATAGATACTGTCTCAAAGTCTCTAGTTACAATCGAAGAAATATGTCAGAAGATATGAGTGGCTGCAAAGGATGCTACACACAGGCCTCGTGCTAGAGTTGAAATGAATATGACAATGACTCCTTAAGGTAGTGAATCCATAATAGTTCCGATACATTTCCGAACTCATTATCTTTCACAATGTTGACCAAGGTTTCCTAATGAAAATCATTGGGAAACCTCACTTAACACTGTTAAAGTTTATAACTTCCGGAGCTTTGCGGATCCATTACCGGTCCACTACCTTAACCAAGAAATTCTGAGGATGAAAACTGATTATAAAGGGGTCAAAACAACAGAGAAAAATCACAAGTAGAGTTTTGCAGGTTTATGTGTTAATTGACATTTTCTTGTATAGCTATGAAGAAAGCAATGAATTTGTAAAATTTCAAATAGTATGCCAGATACATCATTAATATTTGAAGGATAAAACCCATCTGCAGATATTTATCTGAATTTGTTAAAATAAGAAAATTTCAAGGGTCAACAAACAATATTTTTTGGATTCTTTGGGGTCAAACCCCTGGTTTAAGGGTCAAACATAAGCCCTGTTGATGTCTGTCCATCATGCACAAATGAAATTGTAGGAAATGTCATACACAGGCTCCAATAAAGTTAAATTAACAATGTCAACATCAAACAAGTGTTCATATAGATCACCGTTGAGACATGAACAAAATTTATTCATGCTTAGGATAGAAAACAAGTGCCATGGTATATGGAAAATAGACACGAGCGTCAGCGAGTATCTATTTCCAATATACCGTGGCACTAAATTTTCTGACTTAGACCACGCTATTCTAACATTGTCTGTATTTTTTACCCAATCCTCTGAAGAATCAAAAAGAGTTAAACTCGCTATGATTAATTACTGTAAATATGTGTAAGTATGCTGAAAATACTTATTAAACTTTTTCCGTTACTTATTGCAGATCTTTTGCATTTTCTATGACTGTAAAAAGTCTTAGGAAAAATGTCACTCATATAAATTGCATGTCATCCTTTTTCAATGACAAGGCACACAAAACCTGTCGACATGCAAGTGCATGACACACCACCATCGTATATCTGTAAATAGAACGCTCTGAGTTCTATCTGTGATTTTTGGCCAATTAGCTTTAAGCATTGTCTAATGCATAATAGTAGTTTGTTTTAGGCTAGGTTCCTTCTGTCGATAGGATCAATTTAATCAAGCTGTCTGCCAAAGCTTTGTACTACGGCAGGAATCATTTCATCTGCACCATTTGAATAAGTACCCAAAATATTGAGTTTTGCTTTAAAGTTGCGGACCCGTAATTGTTCCGAAATGTTGAGGAAGTAATGAACTTTAATAGTCTTACCTGAGGTTTCCTAATGATTTTCAAAATTAATTTTTAGTTGAAAGTTGTGAGACAGCCAGGGAAAAAATTTCTCTCAACCTGATCTAGTGTTCGCTACAAACAGCTGTTACTTCATCAATGAAGTATAATTGAACATGTAAAAAAAGTCTACACAATATTTGAAATATAACCAGTCTAGTGTAATATTAATCCTTGTCATATCAATACATATATTGTTAAAAAGGGCAATATAAATCAAAGGGCTGAAAGAACTGGAAGAGCTGTCCTGGACTCAGGATGACTTAGCACTATCGAGCGCCTTGAAAATGGTACCCTAAATTATCCTGAGATAAAACTGTTATAATTTAGACTTATTTAAAGACAAGAGGACCATGATGGTCCTATATCACTCACCTGAGTATGGGAGTACAAAGTTCTAGAGTCTTATTCAATGACATATTAATTTATATGGGATCAAAGACAAAGGGGCTAACCATTCCAATAAAAGAATAAAAGTTTCTGTGAATTAATTTGGTAAATCAATGTGAAACAATACCAGAATATTTGAAAATTGTATGCCTTAAGGTTAAGAATGAGACCACCACATTAACACTCTCTCTGGCAAAATTTGAGAGATGTATGATTTGGTCTTTAGAATCAGACAATTGTTGGTGCTTCTTTCTTTATTCTGTTGTAACATCATGAACCTCATACCACATGGGTGGGTTATTTTTAAGTTGGCACACTAAATGTTCTTAGAATTGTGTGTCATCCCAAGTATCAGCATTTAAAGCTAAATGGTAATGAAATTTGGAGTAGAACATTTTTTGAAGAAAATGACAATAATTTCAACGTAAGATCAAAGATACTACACTTCAAGTTGGTTCTATAATTTCAATCTTTTTGATGAAGAGCCTTAGATAAATATGTCATGCCAAATACAAAAAGTTTAAGCCTTTTGTTTGGGAGAAGATCTTTTTTAAAAAATTATGTGTTATATGTCTACATATGTAAAATTAGGGATCCCACAACATAGGCCTTATTTTCAGGAACCAAAAAATAAAAAATAGAAATATATATCTACTCACCATTTGTGTATCCTGTGCTTTCAGCTTTGGCTTTAATAAAATTTTGCCACGGTTTTTATCCAGTATAACACAGGATAATTTCAAGACTAATATTTACAAACATAAGTTGTGTAAAGATAACTCCCTGCACAGTTCAATTCATGTAACATAACAAGGGAAGTAAACAAAAAATTCTTAAATTATTCATTATGCATTATTTTCCTTGAACCATAAAGTAAAGGTAAAAAATAAGGACACCTCCTAGACTACTGCATGACAACAAAACAAAAAATCAACAATCTTACAACATAGGGCTATTTTTTTTTCTTTAATGTGGCTATAATTTGAAGTATTTTGGTAGATAAGTATAGGGTGATGCTACAAGCTAATGTCTTATGCTTTAGAAGGAGAAGATTTTTCAAGTTGTTTGTCTCTGTTAATACTTATGGCAACCAAAGTTCTGCATTGATTCCAATTCTGTGAAGTATTTGAAAGTCCTTGACTTTGTAAAAATCATATCTGTGAAGTTTCGTTAAAAACTGATGTGTAGTTTGGTAGGAGAAGATTTTATAAAATTGCGGACAGACAGACGGATTGATGATAGACATTGATCAATCATAATAGCTCATCTTGAGCAGTTCATGCTCAGGTGAGTTAAAAAGTGGAAGATATAAATTTTTACACATCAATAGACAGTCACAGGTCTCATTGAAAACAAGATTTTTCAATGTTTTCATTTGATAATTGGGAACATAAATTGTAGGAGTTCCATCTTAATTTTGAGTCTTTGTAATGGATATATTCTGTTTCTAGTTACAATTTAAGTAACCCAAACATAGACTTGGTTGTTTTAATCACTGCTTTGAACAATCTTTCAGTTATATTCTAGCATCTTGACTCTTGAGTACCTAACAATAGATTCCTGGTATTTCTCACACAATGACAACCATTACATCTTTTCCTCGCCTCCAGCTGCTACCACACATAGGTCAATGATTATCAACCAATATCAACCAATTGTTGGGAGACAAATAGTCAGAAAGGATGAGTGCTGCCATTGAGGACTGAACCCAGGACCTCTAGATTTACAGTCTGACATGCTACCCACTGCGCTATGACGGCAGCCACTGAAACATGGATGAAATCTTCACACCACATAAACATTACATGAAGAACTTTGGGGAAGCATCAATCAAGTGATACTATAGACCTACAATTTCAAGTGAGTGATCAAAGATCAATTTTACATTGAAAATGATAGGAGATAACGATTTCTCGGACCTCACTCTTTCTTGCAGAACTATACACATGCATAAAATTACCCTTTCAACTTCCTTATATTCTTTTCCTTTTTCTTCTTCTTCTTATTATTAATTTCAAATTTTGGTCTGGTCTTAATTGAATGAAGTTTCAGCCAACAATGAAAAGTGGGCACAATTTGATAAATAAAATGTCATTTGAAAATAAAAATATAGAGTGAAAAGAGAAATTGTTTGTTTCTCTTTTTCCTCCAACAGTTTCTGTAGTATAAAATCTGAGGGACATATAATCTGCAGACTAAGCCCACAACAGTAGAGAAAGGGGGGGGGGGGGGGGTGTTAAAAGCCTTAACCCCTACAGTAAAGGAGAAAAATCATTTTTTAAGAATTTCAAGAGGATTATAGGAGAGTTGATTGTTATTGTTTATATTGAGAATTTCCCGCGCATGCGCATTACTGGTAGGCAGAAAGAGTCAGATCTCTATGCGAGAAGACAATTAAAATTGGTTCAAAATCAACCGTTCATTTAAATTTAAGATTAAAAGAAAATTAAGTATTATTTGTACCAATGTTTCCCGTTAATGATCAATCAATATTTAAAGAATCCCTTACTCAATAGCCCTTTATAAGCTTCCCGAGATTAGACTATTTCGTCCGACTTATTGAACGAAATTGCCATCAACGTTAGATCTTTTAGCTATTTTGAATTAGTTTTTTGTCTCTTTAAATAATGTATTTGTTTAGAAAGTTTGTAACCTAGAATCTTTGAATAACAATGGCCTAGGGTCTGTCTTATATAGACGCTCGTGTTGCGCAATTTAGGCTCGAGGGACTCTTAAACACGTGTCCGTGGTTTAGCGCAAATATTCTTCCTTTGTAAACTTGATGTTTTCTTTTTTGTCAATTTCACGTCATTCATAAAGAAAGTTGAAGATTATGTATGAAACATAGTAAGTGTTTAGGTTTTCAAACTTTCGTAACTCAGTCTACAGCACTCATGAAAGTTCTGACAAAGCTGTAGTTGCACCGTTTCTGTAAACAAACCCAGAAATAGTTACATTTTAAGATTTTTATAGAAAGTTGGATGAAAACGGCGGTGGATGAAGGATTTCTATACAAAGGGTACTAATGTACAATAAAGAGAGAGAAGATTGGTTTTCCTAGTATTACAAAGTTTTGTTTGAATTTCTGTGTAAAAATGAAACAACAAGGCTACAGATGGGGGTTTGTTTGAATCCCTTGAACCCCTTTTTGCATCCGCCACTTGAACAAGTTAACTTTCTTTACCGCTTTCCATAACGTAATGAATTTGTATGACATGAACTAAATAAAAAAGTTTGACTAAGATTAATCGGTTCACTGTGTCAAGTAGAATAAAACTTCGTAACTACAGCTGATCGAGATCTGTTGTATCTGAAGTCGTGCCGTTTTCAAGGGTAAAATCAGACGAAATGGTCATACGTGTTGAATGTTATTGGGGAAAATGTAAGATGAATAAGTAAAATTCATTAACCCTTTCCAATAAAGTAATTTTACCAAGTTTAAGATGACTCGGGTCAAACAACGTTCGGGGAAAAAGTGACTTGCAACATAATTTCGTTCACTCGCCAGAATTTCAGAACTTTCTACTTATTTTTCCCCACATTCATTTTAAATTCTTGTTTTTGAAATGTAGTTAAGGTCGTTGTTGAGCAACAGAACATCGCAAATCCATTTTAATCAGGCTGTATTGCGATGTTTCGTTCGCCGCCAACGCTTTCAATTTCAAGATTATTTTTTGTCGTCTGGTCGGGGTAAAAAACGAAGATTTACAAAAGAACGATCACATTATTTCATCTTTAACTAATAAAAAAAAAATACGTATGCTTCAATTTCTTTCCTACCCGTTAAAATTCGATTTTTTACCCTCTTATTATTCATTGGGAACTATATAAAGCAAAATAGAAAAATGGTTTGGAGTACATTTTCGTTTTTGGCGGCTTCCATTTCCCACTGAAGCAAACGCTGCGTTTCAGATATGCAGTAGGCCTAACTTATATTTGATTAAAAATTATCCCGGCCTTTTTTTCCAAATTTGAGGAAGAACTATTAGTATTGACAGCTTGTTCAATACACGGAAGATTGATCTACTAAATGAACGCGGCTCAGAATTGAAAAATCATGTGGGCCTTATTTATCGCCGCTGAAATGGAATCTTAAATGAAATATTTTATCAAAAGCTTGATTTAATCTATGACTGATAAGGCATTTAAAGATTTGTGTCAAATGAAACTTCACACTTTATGCCTAATGAATACGTAAAAGTTGTGTTCAGATAAAAGCAATCAATCAGTGGCGTGTGCATCGTCACGGTCAGATCAATTAAAATTTGGCACGTGGTATAGAAGTTTGTCTTTATGGCACATGCAAGTGTGTGATTAGCGGCTACTGTTTTATGACATGGGCAATATAGATAAGGGCATCCGGTTACGGTCAGATCAAAGAGATTGCGCGGCCATGTAGTATGGATCATTGCGTTAGAAACAGCGAACTTTAGGACACATGTTTGTGTTAATAGCTGCTAATATTTTTAAGTCGCATAAAGAAAATTCTTTGATAGGATTTAACAATCTATTTAGAAAAGCTGTTAAGTCGGCCGATCGTGTGTTTTGCGACATTCGTTCATTATCTTAAATTTATAAATTTTCTAAATGTGCGAGGGACTTTTTACGGAAGCAAATCTGTTTTCAACAGTAGGTGGTGTTCTCAAAATTTACAGATTAAACTAATAATTGGATTGATAATGTTTAGACAAATAAGGGAAAAGGGACATAAAAACCTTTCCCAATGTTTGAAATTTCTGTGACAGGATGAATAAAGGAAATGGGATAAAGAAAAATCGGCATTGAAACTCGAATCAGCTCAGTATAGGTAAGATATACTATATTTCGTTTATGAGTGAACAAAAAACGTAAATACAGCTTAATTAATGTCGAATGTGCGATATATCAGTTGCTCAACAGCGATTTGTTTGCATTCATTTGCAATTCTGGGTGGTTATCTTTCAACGAGAAATATTCTTTTCACAGACAATGTCATGTGATGACAACTGCATAATCAAAAGGTTGGATGATTTATCTAAAGTTTGACACCTTTGTCAACAGGGAATAATCATTAGAAATGTACAATCCAATAACTTGAATATTGGATATTTTACTATTTGTGTATGCAACTGGTAGATCTTTCTGCCTATGGCGATTACCCGGATGTAAACATCACATGACCCGTGACGTCATCAGTCAACTCATGTATTCATAGGTGTAACTAGGATTTTGAAATTATTACACACACAGGGGGCAATCAACATCTATAGATAGGATAAAGGCGACATGTGGACTGTGACAAAAGATGTATGTCCTCTGTCTGCTCCCCTTTTTTATGATTTGAGCGTTGGTGAATAATCAACGTTATTTTAATGATTCCAAGAAGAGAAAGACGGACAAATGTGTACTGTATTCTGTTAGTTTGTGACTGTTTCATACGGGGCGTTTGTATAAAAAAGGGGGCGGGGCAGCACGAATTTGAACGATTATGAAAGCAACATCAGTGTCACTCCCATTAAGTGATATTTCAAGTCGCAGAAGAATTGTATTACTTTTCTTCCGTCGTTATTTTCAATTACACTTTCGAATTTTCCTGTCTTTAGATCCATTTTCTAAAACGGTTAGGCCAGTCACTGTTTGTTGTACATGGCGTCTTCTAAACTAAGGGAGGTAACCTTTCGCACATTCCTATGTTCAACAAGTTGAGGTAAAGGGAGGGGGGGGGGGGTGTGTTACTGTAGGTATAGCCCGTTTGACTTCTATATGAACAAACCTTTTCATCAATTGTATATATATATTTATCTTTTTTTCATAACACTTATTAGGCCTATCTCATGACTGATGATGTTTCCTACCCTGCGCTCAGGATCACAAAACAACAGTTTTCCAATTATACCGGCCTCGCTTTGCTCGCAAGTCATCATCAGTCACGTGCAAAGCGGGGAACAACTTATTGGCAAACCGGCTTTTTGCACCATTTTGTGATTCTGAACGCAGGGCTGGTTAAATGCGTACACACGATGCAGCGATCTTACAGTGATCAGAAAATTTCTAGAGCAAAGTGAGAACGCCCTGGCAGTGTATCTATAAGCGATCGCAGCAAGAGCTTAGTGAGAACGACACAGAAAGGCCGCCGGGCAGTGGCCGCCTGTACGGCGACTATAATGCGATTTACGCGATTTGACTGCGCCCTTACCGAGTTCCTACTACGTTGTTCAGAAATTAAAGTGTATACAAAACATAATTTTCCGATTGTAATTACAAAAAAAAAAAAAATGATCAAGTTTATTGGTGAATGATCAGCGAAAGCCATGATGTTTGATCAAGCAAACCCTTATTGCAACACCTACAGACTGATATTGATATACAGTAAAACCTGTTTTAAGTGACCACTAACGGGACATCAAAAAGGCGGTCGACGAAGAAAATGGCCACTGAATACACGTTTTGTTAATACATAAGAAATATACTCTTTGATTGAACATGCATATCATTGCAAAATTCTTAATAATCCTATGTAATTAAAACTCAATAGAATCGTCTCATTGAGATAATTCTGGTGAGTTTTAACAACATAGAATGATTCGTTTTCAATAACATTTAGACCAACAATACCTATTTTATAAGATATTTTGATTGAAAGAATGGAATTTTGAAAACGGTCGCTTAATACAAATGGTCACTTAAAAGACGTGGTCGCTCGAGCAAGATTGATATAATTTATATTCTTATTTGGACCTTTTCTCATTTGGCTTTTTTTCTTTCTTTCCTCTAGCAGCCGTACTTTAAATATCTTAACACCGGGAACAGACAAGTAGGAAAGTTCATATTAAAAAAAGTCGCATGTACCCGAGCATCGCAGTATACTCGCTGCGAAAACGCAGTAGACTCGCCTCGAGAGGGCCTCGCAATCGCTGTAGCATCGCCATGACCGCCGTCAAAATGCAAAGTATCCTTCCCATGATCTGAAAAATAATTGATCGCCGTGAATGCGCGGTGCAATCGCCGTCTAGTGTAACAGGCCCCGTAATAGCCCGAGATACCATAAAACGTTTTGTAAAACATGGAAGAATCAAGCATAATTGCCCAGCTGCAGCGATACCGCAAAAATACCGTAAACGTTGCATTTAACCACAATCAAATAATAATTTCGAGCAAAAATTGAAAACTTGACGCTTTTCAAATGCCTATTTTTTCCTTCCGTCAACTATATATGTAATGCAAAACGTGCCATATTAAGTAGAATCGATGTGACTCTATGAATTATGTTGAATTTTAAGGCCACGTGCTTTGCGTCCACGTGTATGCCCCGAAAATGGAAAACATTGACGTCCCTGTACACCATATTAAGCGCTTCTGGCATTTAATGCCTAGCAGATTTATGAAAATTCAACACTTAAAATCATAACGCTTAGTAATAAATAATCTAATTTGTAGGTAGATAATGACGTGGAATAATATTTCTAAAGCAGCTATACCATTAGCATCATTTTATAAAAGCTTAATGAAAATCTGTCAATATATGTTTAAGTTGTTATTGCAAGAAATATTGCACCACAAAGACCCCCGATTCATTGACAGGGGGGTCACTATGAGCACTTTACAACGTTACACCGACGACTGGTCGTCGATACACTAATTGCTTCATCTAAGCTAAAAGACGTCGCCAGCAAGTCGGTAAGTTTTAGCTTGAAGGTCAAACTCACCGACGCTACGCCGATCCAAGAAAAGACTGTCATTGAATCGGCTAATGCACCAACAAGGCGCAGACAAGTCTAATAGTATAATTTTGTCTCCGATTCCACCAAAAGTCGGAGTCGAAATGTCTTTGTGACATTTGCTTTAGTATGGGCCGGAAGCCTTATGACAAATGAAAAGTATAACTTAATAAGGTCGGGAAGTAACAGATTGTCTGGGAAATGATAAAAATAGTTTTTAAGGTCAATTTCACTCTTATCGCTTTCAAATTTCGTAAAAATTCAAGTTGACATTTGACAATTCACAATGGGACTTGTCACTACGTATGTGTCAATTTGTGCGTTTTTATCCGCTGTGAACGGCTTACAGGAAGAAATTCTAAATACCGATCTCGACATTGCGATTGCCAATCATCCGGTCATTGAACATCTTATAGCACGTGTTATGGCTCTAGAAAAAAGGACAAAATTAATACAGAAGTGACAAGTAATCTTAAAGCACAATTAGAGTTGTATGACAATAGACAAGAGTAGACAAGAGTTCGCAGATGAGCTGGAAAATATTAGCGGTATTATCAATACAGATAACAGTTCATCTGAAGCACCTATTGAGAAGGATGATAATGAAAGAACACAAGCGCTAAGAGAGGTCAAGATAAAGAATAAACCAAAGCAACGTAAGTTAATGTTTTCAAAGTAAATGGCACTCGTCACGCGAAAGGGACTATCTAGGAAGAGCGTTAACCCTTTCCTGTTTTACAAAATTTTGGACCTGTCCAAATTCAATGGTTTTGCAGACAAAAATATAAAGTGGATTTAATTTGAAAAATAACCAATCAGTAGGGTAGTTTGGAAAAAGAAGAAATTGCTTGCTAGAAGCTATTTCTTCTTTTTTCACAATGTTTTCTCATAAAATCACAGGCGCGTAAAAAGCAGGGATTAAACAGCAAAGGGTTAAGTGGCGACCCTTTTCAGACTGTATAGGGCAGACTATCTAGGGTTGAAACTTTTCGCGCTTTGCTTATTTTCTTAATCTAAAAGGATCGTTCTACCCTCCAGCGAAATAATTTTTAAATGCCACCTCCGGTTGACCTATACTAGAACCAAACTCTTTTTCAAATATTTATTTTACAGAGTTCCAACATAGACCCTTTACGTATGATATGTCCCAAAAAATGTTTTCTCGCATTTAAGAAGAATGCTTAAATACTTTTTGTATTTTATAGTGTCAAATCCCTTTCACGTTTGTGTGTTGGAGGTGTATGGATTCGAAGCCGTTTTCAACAGTATTTTTTAAAATAATTTTTAAAATGCCACCTCCGGTTGACCTTTACTAGGACCAAACTCTTTTTCAAATATTTATTTCACCGAGTTCCCTCATAAACCGTTTACGAGTGATTTGTCACTAAGTTTTTTTCCTCGCATTTTAGACGAATGCTAAAATATTTTTGTATTCATAATGTCAAATCCCTGTCACATTTGTGTGTTGGAGATATTTGGATTGGAAGCCGTTTTCAATAGTATTGATAGTGGTTTAACTATTCAAATGAGCAACGTTATTCTTTTGTCGTCCAAATAAAATCGTTTACAATTGATGAATAGATAATTTTACAAACGAAAATTTAGGCGTTTGTTTTTAAACTCAATATTATTGCAAGAATTTTGTCCCGGTCCTATAAACTCGTCATCTAAGACAAATAAAACCTCAACATAGTCTCGTTTTTCTGATTTAAGATGAATCGATTAATAATTTCGGTGTTTCATTCAATATGCTATATATCAAGTTTTGTCCACAGAGCCAATTTCTAAAAAAAACAAAAGTACTCGCCATTTATTCAAATGATGTCATAATGAGATCAATATCGCTCGAAAGGGGTATTTTCCATTTTACACGACATTTCAGAATCACTTTTTTGACGTTTGTTAAATTATTTAGGTGATAGCATGTATCTCAATATTTGATTAAATTTTGGCCGACAATAACGAGGATACTCATAATCCAGACTTTAAAGGGTTCCGCTTAACCCTTGTCATGCTGAATAAATTTTGGCTAAATATTTCCATCAAAATCAAAGGGCAAAAAGCACTGAAAGTTCAAACTGTAGGACAATTTTTAATTTGAAAAACTAAATATATTGACAATTCTGGTTTAAAAAGTGAGACACGGGTGGTGTAGACTAACATCAGACTGCACATATGTGTAGGCTGATGATTGTCTATAGCTCCTGCAAAAGCAGGAATATTCCGGGTTCAGCATGACAAGGGTTAAGATAGCTCTAAAGTGATCACTCCGTCCGCCAGTTTGTCCAGTGCTTTGACTAGCAAAATCCTCTTTATTTCTCAAATTTGAATTAGGCCTACTTCAAATTTGTCGTGTGGATACCGCACACCAAATTATTCTACATCTTAAATTCTATTTACACTTCTCGTTCTTAAAGCAGATGGGAACAATCGTATTCGACAAGTAGGTACCGGAGAAACAGTCGCATTTTTCGCCCTATCAACAACCCATGACCTCCATATTGGACCAAACCAAAATATCATATTTGAGGAAGTCGACACAAATATTGGTAATGCATTCAACTCTCATCATGGTATATTTGTGGCACCGGTTGCGGGTACATACGTTTTTTCGACGACCATTCTTGCTTACAGTAATTCAGAGATATGGGCACATTCGTTAAAAATGGTATACGCGTAGCCACAACGTATGCGCGCGGAACAGATGGGCGTTTCGACTCTGGAAGTCAGATGGTCATATTGACCTTGACGAAGGGAGATGACGTATCTGTACAGAGTGTAAACCCGGACGAAAATATTTATGGTGATAAATATACAACTTTTTCCGGCTTTCTATTGAGCAGCAATGTCATGGAAGTTGTTGGAAGAATTTAATGAATGTTTACGACGTGTCTCCAAATAGTAATTAAATAGATAGATAAACAAACAAAAGGGATAAATATATAAAATGATAGCAAGAGATGTTGTTTAAATATTTATGCCATCAAAAGGGCAAGGTCGATACCATATACTTTGTCTGTAAAATGAGGTTTAATAGGTGGTCAAAGGACAAAAATTTAAAAAAAAAAAAATCACAGAAATGAAAGTGTGTCGGTGATGTTTTGAGCATCTGTCCTTGAAGTTTTCGTGATTTAAGTCGTTCCAATATCATGAGTGACACAACGCCTGAGCTAAACACTTATGGTTTGTCTTGCAATTATCCTTCTTTTGATGAAGTTAATGGAAAAATATGCGATGGTAACAACGCCTCTACATGACGTCACATAGGGCCTATCTCATCTCGCCCGGGACCTCTAGTGGTTGAGAATCGATTTTTGTGTTTGTTAATATTGGTTTAACGTTGCTTTCAATAATTTTATGTTTAAAATTCAACGGCTGGTGCACCTATCCATAATTTCTTGTTGTTTCTCACGGCACGGCTAGAACATTTAATCTGAGCAACCAGTCGCCCTTCTTTCTTAGGTATATCACTCGCCCATTCTGTGGGAGACAAATTACGCTAGTCACAATGACTAATGTCTAATTTGGAATGAAAGATGATCGAGCCGGAGACCGAACCCACGACCCAATTATTGAAAGCAAGACGCGTTACCGACTGTCCTTACCGGGCGTGGCAGTTCTAAACCTAGATGTTGAAGTGTCACTTACTTGTCCCGAGTAGCCAAATTTGAGGGTGTCCTTATAAACAGACATGCAAGCTCTATGCATACCCGGATTCTGATTTCCGTCTTTTTTCGATTGCTGTGGCATACCCTTTTCGATAAAAATTTGTAAACGATTTTATTTTTGCGTGTCAATGCCAAGGAATGAGTGTGACTGAGTAACAAAAGGTACTCAAAATGATATTTGGTTAGCTCAACAAGAGTATGTTACCAAAACCGGAAGTGACAGGCATTGGTTCGCTTCAATCGCGCAAAATCCTTCGTCTGTGTAGTCTCTGTCGTTGGGTCGACCAGCACATCGAGGGGTCGGTGCAAGACTGTAGTAAGTGTATATACAATGTGTATATACACTTACTACAGTCTTGCACCGAACCCTCGACAAGTCAATACAGTTGGCCTATAGTCACTGTAAGCCATTCAAAACAGACAAAGAAGTATTTAAAAATCCTTATTTTGCTGAGTATATGTACCCAAGTTAAACGAAATAGTAGCATGGACTATGTCTGATATAAATGACGGACAACTCAATCGGACTTCACGAAATTTCACTGTTTCAGCTGTTTAATATAAATATATAACATTTAAACAAATGTTTCGTGGATGATTACTGCCTTTGCCTGATACTTGATTAGCTCGATGTTAAAAATGAATTCTCTTGAATGTTTTCAACACTTCGGTCACAATTTTCTCAAAGTTTGCTTCTATCGTATATATTCTCATAAAACCAGTAAATCGCGAAAAGTACTCCAACTGGTTTTAAAATTCTTTCGTCCATTATGAATTGTTTCCCCTCTGCTACTGGAATTTCTGCGATCTCGATTAGCTCCCCTTCGTTTTGATTCCCGCCTCCGGTAGCTATTTTCATATCATCGGTTACTTCGGCGTAAAACATGTCTTGCCAGGAACCATTGGTCCCCACACCGCTACTGAAATTGTACAATGGGACAACTTATTTGTAGTCCGAGCGGGTCCCGATTTTGTTGTTTTCAGCCGAGCCACATTTAGAAACCAGCTTCTATGTTCCGGTTGACATTCCGGTTGACAAGATGTTGCATGTCGTTTTTAAATTATACCATGCTTTGCGCGTGCACATGCGCGCAAAATGGGGTTACTTTTAAAACGGTTTGCAACACCTTGTCAGTCGGAACATAGAGCTGGTTTCTAATTGTTGCCCGGCTGAAAAACGGGACCCGTTCGGGCGACAAATAAGTTGACCCAATGAAAGAACATTCAAATGAAGTTGGAGAAAAGAATAAGTTTGTTTGTTTGAATAGGGTTTTACGCCGATTTTAACAATCTTTAAGTCATATTGCTACGGCTGGAGAATGGACTTCTGTTTTCTATTTTTGTGACAAATTTACATGTATATGAAACCCTACTGAACTAAAAGGGGGCGAATCAATTTAATCACTGGTATTTTTCAAATACTCGCTATGAGTATAGAAACCGAAATTGCCTTACTGCAGCTTTCAAAACGTTGCATTTGGTCGACTGATGACTAAATGTACGAGGAAGGCATCAATGATCAAAGAAATCAATAGTTAAAGACAATTGTTAAGTTCTAATGTCATAAATAAATGTCATTCACTAAATGACCTTGACCATTGACCTTGACTTTGTTATGCATGTAAAGGTTTGTCAAAATTAATGCACAAGTGAAATATCAAGACTCCATGTCCTACAAATCCAAAGCTATGGCCAATGTTAGTTTTACATTTTTTTGAAAAAAGAATATGACCTTGGAAAATGACATTGAGTTTGAAAATTGACCTTAAACTTGGTAACAACAAAAAGGTCTTGACACAAGAAATAATCATATGAAATATGAAGTTTCTATGCCTTACCAGTCAAAAGTTCTACCTTATGCTTAAGGGTTATGAAAATAAAGGGTTATCTTCACAAAATGACCTTGATCTTTATCAAAGGCCTTGACTTTTATATGCATGGACAAGTCTTGTCCCAAGCAACCATCATGTGAAATGTGAAAGCCCCTATCACCTACCAATCGAAGTTTATAGCCAATGTTGAAAGTTTTATTTTGTGAATAAGTGACCGTTACAAATAACTTGAGTACATGTATTCACAGAATGGTTTTGACACTAGCAATTCAGGTGTGATATATCAAGACCAGATCCCTTAACATTACAAAGTGATGGCCAATGTTAAGTGTTTTTTTTCACAAATTTGATCTTGAAAATCGACATTGATCTTGATCGATTACCTTAAATTTGGTACAAACAGAAAGGCTGTGTCCTAAGTATTTATCATGCGAAATATGAATGCCCTTGGACATACTAATACAAGGTTATGGCCAATGATAGAATTTGAATGTTTTCACAAATTTGATCTAGAAAGATTACCTTGACCTTGACAGAGGAAGATTGTTAAGGGTAAACAAAATAAGTGATACATGGTCTTGACCAAAGCAATTATTTTGTGAACTGTGCAACTTCATCTCTTACCAATCAAAGGTATTGGTCAATGTTAAAGTTTTTATGTTGAAAAATAAGTGACCTTCGAAAAATGACATTGACCTTGACAAAAAACATTGATCTTAGTTTTCACGGGACGTTTTGATACCAGCAATGTACATATAAAATATCAAAGCTATATGACTTACTATTCGAAAGCTATGGCGGATGTTAAAGTCCTGATTTTTTCACGAATTTCACAGACAGTACAAATAATAATATGCCCCTATCTATCAATGTAGGAGTTGGGTGGGAGTAATAAAACGGAGAAATAGGATAACCCAGTGAGTGCATGTAATAATAGTCTCTTTATATGTATGAAAATTCAATTGTGTCCAAAAAGAATTGTGAATTCTGCTTCGTCGGTTTTAATTCTTGATGGACATTGTTTGAGTACGAGGGATATTCAATTTTTATCCGGATTATGTAAATAAATCATCATTGATTTATCGCTATGTGAAAAAAGTATACTCATATTAAAAGGACACTTTATATCCTCAAACTTGCCAAATACTTAAACATTTGAACGATGTACATCAATTTCACACGCAAACAAAAATACATGGGTATTAGGTGGCGGCGCACAGTAAATGACGCTAGCGACGTTGTCGAAAATCGAGACATTTGATGTGTAATTAAGCTTGTCAGGGCTCGTTATTCATAGAAGATGGAGGAATTCAGTGTTCCTGTAATTAAGCTGTGCTTTTATGGTTTGTCTAAAGGTAAAATTGATTGGTGCAAAACCAAAGTTCTCAGAAAGGATCGCCTTAGAAAATTGCCTATATCTTCCAGTGACTCGGTAATTGACGTCCCTATAGTTGCTTGGATAACTTTCTCTCTGTCCGTTCTTCCTCCTATCTCAAGTGGCATGGACGCGTCTTAACCAATGAAAATAAAGCATTTGGAAGAATGAACCATTCCCTTTCAGCGTGACAAGTATTTGATTTATGTCTTTAGGTATTTTTGTAGATTTCGAATAAGATAATTAAAAATCAAAATTCCGAGCATTCAGTTCACGTCCCGCTTCATTTCAAACGAATCTTTACGAAAAATTCTACGGTCAAATTACTTCAAATTAAGACAAGGCATTTGTAATACTTATTCCAGCAACTCAATTAATTTTCAAGTTTTTCAACAGTTAGAAAAGAAAGAATATTTACAAACGAAGAACAAACCTATGGATTATTTTATCTGCTGCGCCGGGTACTCGTTTCCATGGTATTTTATATGGCAGATGCGCGAGCGCAATGTTCGATAACTATACGAATTTTACAAAACCATATGTGGATCGAATTCCGACAGCGAATGATACCAAATTAAGTTTGATTGCTTCAAAAATAAAAATTTGCGAGGCAAAATCCGGTAAATTTTTGAACAACCCTCGTACATAGCTTTTTTGCAGCTTCCACTCAAAGTTGTCCCTTCAGAAATATGTTTCCTTGTAGATAAAATTTTACAGTTTTGCTTCATGATATTAAATTATAATAATATGTTATATCATAAAAAGTATTCTGTTGAGGTATGACACTGAAAACCTAATGACACTCGTGTATGAAGGCGCTTCATAATAAATATTCATTTCATCCCTTAACTAGGTGATAAAATCTTACCAAAAGCCGGTTACCCGTTGTAACTTGTCCAAAGGGACATCATATCCACACTCCTCAAGAATTTCTTCTCTCGCTATTTCGTTGACTGGTTTGTCTTTGTCCACTATCCCCGCACAAAGTTCATAGGTAATGCCTAAACTACCAGGGTATTGTTCATGGTCTATCGTTTCTACTGTTTTGCCGCCTCTTTCTACTGGTGTTGATTTAGCTTGGCCAATATAAACAGCTGCAAACAAAAAAAATCGAAAATGTAAATGCATGAACAGATCGGTAAAACGAAAACTGAGATGCTAGTACAACATTCGGAACATCGCTCGGACTTTTCCGTAAACTGGTTCCTCGGACGTAAGTGTAGTAATTTTTCGTCATTTTTTCGATAATTCGGCTCCTGGTGGAACTTTGGTTAATAGTATATTCCTTTAATGTTTTCCGATCGTCTCTGGAGATCATTTAGCATTTTAAAATTTGAAAGCAAAACGCAGTAAAACACTGCGTTTTGTTTTCAAATTATACAATGCCCAATTTTAACCTTACGTTGATTTTATTTATCGCAACGTCATCCTCAGTTATGTTTGTGACGTCATGTAAACCCACGTGTGATATTACGCTCTTTGCCGTGCCCTTATCATTCTCGAGGTCTATCCCGTAGAATCGCCGAGGGTTACCGAGTGACTAGCGCAGCTTTGATAAGTAGTGCGTGAAACTGTAGACATAAGACAACGGAAATGCAACGGACATTGGGCGATCGGAATAGCTCGCTAAATGTGCAATTCTTGTTAAGCCGAACTTTGAAAAATATTCTGCGTTCTTTGTGATTCAACCAATAAAGCGGGCCGTGACTCCTATTTAAAGAGTCTTTTCAAATCGAACTAACAGTGCACAAAAATGAATTCTTCCAAGGAGCTTATAGCATATTAAATTACATTGCCTAAGAGAAAATGACTTTTTGTTGTTTTTATTTTTTTACGTTGGTAAACTAAACTACATTTGACAAGATCACAACTCGCTTGTCCTTCACACGATTGCTGAATTGGTGATAAAATATGTAGGTAAACTCGAACAAAAATGTGTTTAGGAATTTCACGCCTTAACAATGTGTGTATATATATATGCGTTAGTCTGTTTAGTAATATACTAATAAAATACCAATATCTTGTTCATGTAATGCCCTTAACCTAACCACTGAAACTCTTCCTAAGTTGGTGTTTTGGTGCCTTCGACGTTTAGCATGCCATGAAAGATATATGTACCTGGTCTGAACTGCTTCACGAACACGAGGACTTTACGAGTAACATTGTAGATGATAATCGCTACACTGAAACACAAGTAAGCAAACAGTGAAGACAATGACAAATGAGCCTTTGCCTGATATTTCCAACAATGTGAAATATTCGTGACGTGTAAACATTGAGAGGCAGTGACAGCCACAAACTATTCATAACAAGAGGACCGTTGGCCCTGGGTCGCTCACCTGAGAAAAAAGCTTCATTAACTAGGTATGTCCATGCAACCACAGAAAAAGAGATTTTCACTTATTCAATCAGATAACATTTGAAATAATCCCCCCCCCCCCCTCTGCTCCTCACCTGGTCATTATTTATTTAAGCTTTTTTCATAAAGGTCTGTGATCAGCTAATCAATGCCAGATATACAGGCTGAGTCTGAGACTTTTAAAGTTTTCTTTAATGAGTTGATCAATCCATGTCAAATATAAAGGCTGTAGGGATTCAAAATTCTCAACAAAGCACTCCCCCTTCCCCAAGATGCTCTGCACCTGGTGAATCTACAGTCATGATTTTTAGCTAATTTAATTAATGTCTATATGCTGATCATTCATACCAATTTTCAAGTCTGTAGGACTCCTGGCTCATGAGAAGTTTAAAGATTTCAAAAATGATCCAAAGTACTACCCCCTCCCCAAGACACTCAGCACCTGGTGACCCTACAGTCATGATTTTAGCTATTTTTATTAATGTCAATATATTGATCACCCATTACAATTTTCAAGTCTGTAGGGTTCCTGATCCAGGAGAAGAATAAGGTTAAAGATTTCAAAATTGATCCAAAGTACTACCCCCACCCCCCTAATGCTCCGCATCTGGTGGCCCTACATTCATGCTTTTAGCTATTATATTTAATATCCATATGCTTATCATCCATGCCAATATTGAAGCCTGAGGGGCTCCTGGTTATTTTAGAAGATGAAGGTTAAAGTTACAAAATTTTCACAAAAGTACTACCCCCCCCCCCCCTGGTGCTCCGCACCTGGTGACATTACAATCATGATTTTAGCTATTTTTATTAAGGTCTATGAGCTGATCCTCCATGCCAATTTTCAAGTCTGTAGAGCTTGTGGTTCAGAAGAAGAAGAAGGTTAAAGTTACAAAATTTTCACAAAAGTACTACCCTCTCCCCCCTGGTGCTCCGCACCTGGTGAATCTATAGTCATGGTTTTAGCTATTTTTATAAAGGTCCATATACTGATCATCCATGCCAATATTCAAATCTGTCAGGCTCCTGATTCATCAGGAGAAGAAGGTTAAAGATTACAAAATTTTCAAAAAGTACTACCCTCTCTCCCCTGGTGCTCCACACCTGGTGAATCTACAGTCATGATTTAAGCTTTTTTTATAAAGGTCCATATACTGATCATCCATGCCAATATTCAAATCTGTCAGGCTCCTGATTCAACTGAAGAAGAAGGTTAAAGATTACAAAATTTTCACAAAAGTACTACCCTCTCCCCACTGGTGCTCCCCACCTGGTGAATCTACAGTCATGATTTTAGCTATTTTTATAAAGGTCCTTATACAGATCATCCATGCCAATTTTCAAGTCTGTAGGGCTCCTGGTTCCGAAGAAGAAGCAGCTTAAAGATTACAAAATTTACCCAAAGTACTACCCCCTCCCCCCTGGTGCTCTGCACCTGGTGGCCAAAAAGATATGATTTTAGCTATTTTAATTCAGGTCTATGAACTGATCATCCATGCCAAGTTTTAAGTCTGTAGGACTACTGGTTGAGAAGAAGAAGAATTTTAAAGATTTTCTTAAAATTTCACTGTTTGTTGCCATAGCAACCAGAGTTTTTCATGGATTTCAATTCTTTTAGCTATTTTTAAAGGGGACCACCTAAGCAACATTTCTGTAAAATTTGGTGAAAATCGGCCCAGTAGTTTAGGAGGAGATATCGTTTAAAGAAATTGTTGACGGACGCCGGACGACGGACGACGACCGGACGACCGACGGACGGACGCCGGATGAAAGGTGATCACAATAGCTCACATGAGCACTTCGTGCTCAGGTGAGCTAAAAAGTAAGCCGATTGTTTTCAGATACTTTGACATCTTATCTGCTAAGCGCATAGTGAAGACTCTGGTCAGACTGTGCAGATGCACAGGCTGGTCAGGGTTTTTGCTTTGCGCACATTTGCAATTGTTGGAAATCTCACGCACAGGCTCAAAAAATGACTCTACAGATAATAACTCAAATAAGAATTTTATTCTATTTTTTGCTTATAAATGCTCAATTTTATTCACGGGGTAACAATTGGATCCTAGCAGTTCCATTTTTACGACATTTACTTTATATGACACGTCACGCGAAAAAGGACCATCTTTGAACTCCGAAGAATTTATTTGAAACAGAAATCGATTTCGATATAGGTCAACCGGAGAACACATTTCAAAAATTCTTACAAGAAGGTAGAATGCCCATTCTACATTCGGCAAATTGTCAAAATGGGCAACCGCGCAGTCTGACTAAGGTCGACACTTTACGCATGACGAAGACGAACTCTTTTTGACGTGACTGGTCATTTATATTAGAATATTCTTTACAGGGGACAAAATGCGCTTTCATTAAACAGATGTTACCCACTTTCAAACAGGGATCATCAAGAAAGAGCAAAATAAATCGATACAGTTCAGACCTCGAAGAACCTCGTAGGCTGACCAGGGTCAGCTTTCTTTTTTGCTTTCTCCGCATTTTCTGTATATTGAAACACCGCCTTATCTGAATTCATTTTATTTTCGGCGTGCGACCTAGTATTAACCTCTGCTAAATCATTTTTCATACGTTTGATTTATGGAGTTCCGGGATGGTCCCTTTTCACGTGATAAGTCCCAAATTAACTTGCCTGTCATGAACTTTAATGGCGTCCCATATTTTTCTTTTGCCATCCTGGATAAAAGAACGAAAGTACAATTGAATTACAATATAATATGACCTTCGTCGCGGGAGTCAAATATTTTTGATATTACACGGCTGTTATTACACTAGAGGAATAACTATGCGAATGAGCTCAGAGCGAAAAGCAATGCTATTTTGTAACCGCGAAAATGACGCCATAATGTATAAATTGTGACGCCACTTTCAAGCGGCGTTATAAGTTTCGCGGAAAATTGTAATGTTGAATTCAAGGTTTTTTACTATTTTTCGCAAAAATTCGGGTCATATTATAAATAGAATACATGTATAAAATTTGTGATCATAAAATACAGAATTTATTAAACTCGTCATTTAAAACAGATAAAAACTCGACACAGCCTCGTTTTTATCTGTTCATAGATGACTCGTTAAAAAATTCAGTATTCCATGACCACTTATTCAATATCCTCTATTTCTCTGTATGATTTTATATAGGCCTACCACAAACTAACCAGCCCTGCGTTCATGATACGAAAGCGCTTGCCGCGAACAGTACAGTCAACCCTGTATTAAGCAAGCACCCAATGAACGTTCGAAAATTGCTTGCTTAAGACAGGTAAATTTCAGTGCACTTGGTCCATTTGGGAACCCGTTGGTGGCTTGCTTAATATTGATTGCTTGCTGAAATAGGGTGGCCGCCAAAGACATGTTTGAATGTATTTATAGCGAGCAGTCTATCTTTCTCAAGAGCGCACCGCAAACGCTTTCCGAAATTGACCCGGTTGCTGGGCAACAGGTGTATTGATTGATAGCTTAATCCCAGAAAAAATATCGAAAAACTTTTTTTAGATTTATAAAATGAAGTAAACACATTTCTTGTTCATAGACCCCGCTCTTCATGTGATTAAATATCCGAACAAAACGAAAATAAAGAGATTATCCGAGGTGCGTTCGTTAGAGCAAGATGAACAAGAGCTGTCAGAGGACAGCGAAGCTCGACTATTCCTAGTGCTGGATAGTAACAGCAAATCAATATCGACATTGGAAATTCGATAAAATGAAAGTCAAGAGAAAGAATCTTTGTCTAAAGGCTGATATTATGGTCACAGAAGCATGGGCAGAGTTTCAAAGCAATAGTTTTAGTAGGAACAGAGATACAACTAACATAAAACAGTTGCACATGAAAACATAACCAAGATTTTTAAGGCCGAAAAGGATTAAAATTCCACTAAATTAAATATCAGAGTAATGAATCTTTTTCTGTGGCCCACATTAAGGTCAAAGAAGCATGTGTAAAGTTTCCAAGCAACAGCTAAAGTAGAAATAGAGATATAACTGATGTACAACATTTTCACGTAAAAACTTCACCAAGAATTTCTAAGTCCAAAAAGGGTTAAAAATCAACTAAATACAATATCAGAGAATTGAATCTTTATGAAGAGGCTGTTGTTATGATCATTAAAGTATGTGCAAAGTTTGAAAGCAATAGCTTTAATAGAATTAGAGATATAACTGATGTACAACATTTGCACGTAAAAACTTAACCAAGAATTTCTGAGTCTGAAAAAGGTTAAAATTCCACTAAATTCAATATCAGAGTAATAAATCTTTGTCAAGAGGCTGATATCATGGTAACAAAAGCATGTGTAGAGTTTCAAAGCAAAAGGCTAGGTAGAAATAGAGCTATAACTGATATACAGTGTACAACATTTGAACGCAAAAACTTAACCAAGATTTCTAAGTCTGAAAAGGGTTAAAACTCCACTAAATTCATTATCAGAGTAATGAATCTTTGTCTAGATGCTGATATTATGGTCACAGAAGCATGTGCAAAATTTCAAAGCAATAGCTGTAATAGAAACAGAGATTTTAAACACTTGCACGTAAAAACTTAACCAAAGCATTACGCTGACGCCGACGCCCGGGTGACTGGAATAGCCCCCCCCCCCCCCCCCCCCCCCACTATTCTTCGAATAGTCGAGCTATAAAAATCCATCTAAATGAGATTTTTAAGACATCATAAAGAACGATTTTCGATATTTTGAGTCAAAATATTCGACGTCGTCATGACAACTCGTTTTGAGCCAATGCAAAACCAGCTTCGTTTCCTCATTGAATTATCTTAAGATTCTTATTAAGCCGCTTAAAAATCTCAGTCTACTGAACGCTTTATCTTAAAAATCTCAATAAGAATCTTAAAAATCTCGCTCTAACGAACGCACCTCTGTTTGCTATGCTAGTCACCTCGTTATGTTGCTAGCCGATTATCGCATGCACCTCAAGCAAGCACACCGTTCAAGAAAGCGCTCGCTAACGTTTGCTTTTGCTTTCTTGAAGTCAGGGAAGTCCTGTGTCAAGTATTTCCATCCTGCATAACCCAGCGAAGTGTAATTAATGCGTATTTCAAACTTTGGGCGATCCCGTGAAATTCGTTATCCTGAACGCAGGGCAGGCTCAAGACTGCGCTGTTTATCAGAGTTTCTGGGCCAACTTATTTCTCGCCCGCTTTCGGGTCGGGTGTAGACTGGTCTAACTGTCGAATATCAGAATAGCCTGTTCTAGGCTATTCTGATAGTCGATATGTGGACTAGTCTAGAGCTGGTAGCCCGCTTTCTGAGAGATACTCTGATATTGCGGGCAACAGTACCCGCCCGGAGTGAGAAATAAGTTGGCCCTCTGTACTTGCTACAAATATCAGGTCACCGGTCACCAATACTTTAACATATAATTTGTCTAATAAGGCTGGGACGATTATACTTTTCGTACCCGAGGTTTAAAAATTTATTTTATCACCTTAATACATAGTCGGGTCCAGAATTACTGGAAAGGGGGATCGAACAATAGATTCCGATATGGTTTTAAGGGACGCAGGTGGTAGCCAGGTAGCTCTCAAAACTATCTGATGCAAGTCTGTTTGACGATCTGGATATGAACTATTTTAAGCAGTCTTCAATGCTGTTCTGCAGTTGATCCCCGAAGACACATAACGTTCAAACAAAAGTCAGGTAACCATAGGCATATCTAGGACTTTGAAATTCATACGCACTCAGAAGGCGACAACTAGAGAATAAATAGGATAAAGGCGATATGTGGACTGTGACAAAAGATGAATGCCCTCGGTCCGCTCCCTTTTTGTATAATTTGAGCGTTGGTGAATAATCAAAACATCGTAACTACAGCTTTAATAAGCTGTAGTTTTCGATGTTTTGATAATTTATCAACGATATATTTCAACAGAGGATTATTTCTTTTACGCACTTGCGTAAATTCCGTAATGAGTGTAACGCCCTTGGTAACGGTTAATGATTCAGGACCCCGGTATGAACGTACCCTACCTGATACCCGGGTACTCCATTCGGAACACAACTCGACCAATCTCAAGATAAGCCTCGGATGTACATAGACGTACTTTAAATTATCATTTATTTCTAGATTGATTTCCTCAGTCACAGCAATTTTTATAATTGCTATGAAGAAATTAACCTTATATGAATGAAAGATGCTCATACAATTGTTTAATTAATTGTTGTTTGTATGTTATTTTCCTATTTCAACCATCGTGTTCAGATGAGCTAAAGGGATGCGCCCAGGTGGAGCCCAAATATGACCTCAGGGTCTTGATATGAACAAACTTGGTAGAGGCCCTCTAGATGATGCTACATACCAAGTAAGAAAGCTGTGTGCCTCTCTTGTTTCAGAAAAGAAGATTTTTGAAGACTTTCGCTCTTTGATTCTATGTAAAAAGGGTTGCGCCCGGGTGGAGCCCAAATATGATCCCAGGGTCTTGTTATGAAAAAACTTGGTTGAGGTCCACAAGATGATGCTACAAACCAAATATGAAAGCTGTCTGCCTTCTGGTTTCAGAGAATAAGATTTTTGAAGATTTTCCTTTTCTACCCTTTGTCTCCAGAAGGGCTTAAAGGGATGCGCCCGGGCAAAGCCCAAATATGACCCAAGGGTCTTGATATGAACAAACTTGGTAGAAGCTCACTAGATGATGCTACATACCAAACATTAAAGCTGTCTGTCTTCTGGTTTCAGAGAAGAAGATTTCTAAAGAGAAGCGCTCTTTGATTCCCTGTAAAAAGGGTTGCGCCCGAGTGGAGCCCAAATATGATAGCTGTCTGCCACCTGATTGCAGAGAAAAAGGTTTTTAAAGATTTTCCTTCCTCCATCCTTTGTTACGGGTAAAGGGAAAGTTAAGGGTGGATTTCGTTTATTTGAACAACTTTGGTAAACCTTGACCCAAGGAACATCCCTGCCAAGTTTCATGAAGATTGGCTCATCGGTTTTGGAGGAGAGGCCGTTTAACGAAATTGTCGGCGACGGACGTCGCACGACGGACGACTGACATTGTACGATCACAATAGCTCACTTTGAGCACTTCATGCTCAGGTGAGCTAAAAATTTATAGGGGTTCTTTAAATATGGGCGCACGTATTATAGCAACTGCGTCAGGTCAGGGACTCTATATGTATTTGGGTCCGTGGTCAGATTTAAATCCTAAATGATGCGATTCCGACAATAGGTTAGCCGACATAGCTTTAGCTAAAATAGCTGTATTTACATTTTTTTAGAAATAAGACTGCGATTATGGCTAAAAATGTTCATCTCTTTCAAGTCTAAACTGGGAATATTGCTATAGATTTCATCGCTTTCAAGTCTTGTCCCGCTTTTTAGCCGACGTTAAAACGGAACAACAATGACGTTGTTTAAGCGTGAAAAAGAAGTAGAATGGCGACATTTGCAGAGGGTAAAAACACGCCACCCAGACGCTATTCTAAGAAAAAAAGCAACTTTTCAAATGTTAGGTTGAATCTTATCATAGTTTTACGTTCTCTACAATCTAAATTTGGTAAGGATCGACAGTAATAAAACCAAAGAAAAAAGAGAATAAATCTAAAAAAAAATATAAAAATAAAACAAAATGGCGAAATCTCGCGAGACTATGATTCTAAATGTAAGCCGCCATTTAGGCCGCCATTTCAAAAACAAAAAAACTTTCTGTGTTTGGTTATTTCAAAATTTTATACGAGTTATCTAGAAGCGGGAAAATCCACAATTCCTACACTGTATCCGCTAAACAACATGCGCAATTTTGTTGCGTGTGTATTTCCGTTTATTTATCGTCGCTACCCTAGCACATGCCCATATGAGCGACGCCCCAGAAGACGGTTAGTTGTTAGGGGGGATAATGCAAGGATACATGACGAAACTACTGCTGAGATCCGCCATGGTTCTTTAACGTGCTCGTTGTAAAGCACCGTCTCACGGGGCCTCGGTTTAACGTCTCACCCGAAAGACAATTAGTATGTTAGTGTGCCAGCCCGGGAATCGAACCCACGCGGTCGAACTTCAATGGTTTTGAAGTCCGGTGTTCTACCAACTGAGCTAATCGGGCTTACATACCCATCCGCCTTATATACATCCCACGTATGTTGCAGTTTACGGAAATGGCCGAGTGATGTTCCGAATGTCGAGTACTCGTCTAAGCTCTAGTATCTAACATACCTGAGTATAAAAAACACGACGAGGTTTTACAAAATTTGATTTCTCGCAGTCGGTCAGCTCAACATCTTTGATATCATCCATCACTTGTACATCAAATCTTGGTCTGAAAGAAGTAGAATAGAGGCTCTTAGTAACTGAATTGCTCCACAGGCGCGAATTATGTATTTGAATGCATCAAAAATCACCCCTTTCTCTTTTGATAGGGAGCACGTATGCCAAGTTGACTGCGTATTGATATCAACATTGCAATGATTGGCGCAAGTATACAATTGGAGCACCGAGCAAATGTGTAGAGACAGCACAGAACGCAGAGTAAGGGTGGTCTCTTCGAGTATGTACAAAACAGTACACGTTGAGGACGGGATCGCCTTTGAAACCGACATGCGATTCTCCAACTATACAACGAGACCCTCTTGGGTGCGAAACAATAGCTTGTGTCGAGTGTAGTAACAACGATTTTTGCCGGCGACAGCCCAACATTCTGTATACATTGGTTACGTCGATATTTGTTAAATTGCGATATAGGTACAAAGCATAGAAAAAAATAATAATAAAAAAAACCCCAAAAAACAACAACACCAACCTCAGTACTCGAAAGTGGACACAAACTCTTGACATTATGTATAAGAAAATACAGTAAGGTTTACCCTCTTATTAGTATAAGTTGCCATTATCATGTGTTACAATTTTCAGCGGATAGCAAAATATCAAAGTGAAACTAAAATTTTATCGATGAAAATTACAGTCAGTTACATGTAATATTGTCGAAAAAAAAGTGTCGAAAGAAATTAAGAGCGTTAACGTGATGACTTATGACGAAAGAAATCGTGAAATTCGAACTTCATTGGTACCTGAATATAAAACTAGAAAGCTATGAATGGCTTGAGTCGCTCCACAGCCTTGAAATTCTTGTACAGCAATAAAAGTTTTGACTAGAATTTTAGATATTTTGGATTCTACTGATGTTGAAAATGATTTTCAAAATTTCTAGTTTTCGTTATTTTTTGTATCAAAGATTCATGCGTTTTTGTAGTTTATTGTTATGTTGTTTCAAATTATATAAAAATGAAATGTTTTTTTTTTTTCTGCTAAGGTTAAAATTATTCGATTATAAAATTGTAAACTCGTTTGAAAATTGTGTAATATTGATACAGAGGCAATTTTTCCTTTTCAATGTTACAAGTACTTGTACCGACTTGGACCTTGGAATAAAACTTGGTAGGTAACAATGCCACTGAAGCTTAAATGACGAACGTTTATTTCTTTCATAGCTAATGTTTTGTAAAAACGGGATATTTTGTTGGAAAGTGAGAAAACTATTGTTGCAAGCAATGTTTCCCTTTCTTTTAATGTTATAACCCGACTTTTCTCTTCTCTGCCATTGTATTATCTTTCAACTGTCTTTTGTCATTTGATCATTTTTTTCTAGAAGATTAAACTAAATAAGACTTAGATATTTAGTATGACATGGACACTTAAAATAGTTGCCTGAAATGCATCAGCTTATGACTGATTTACAGTATGATTGGGCTGCTTATAAATATATTTTTTCTTGCATATGTATTTTCCTTGGTAAAATTATAGAAGAAGAAGCTCCCTTCCTTCTCAGTAAGTATTACACGTGTAGAAATCGAAATTTTATTTTGTCTTGTAAGGAAAGAAGAACCTAAAAGGAACAAGTCTTCAAGTAACCAACCCATCCCCCCTAAATTGCCTGGTTTATCAGTATTTGAAACTTATATAGCAGTTACACAAATATCAATGGGGTACATGTTTTTATATTACAGCAAATATAATTAAACTCTTTTCTTATGGATATCACATATATATATACAACAGATACGAGAACCAAGATTGAGAATCCTTCAAATGAGTGAACATATCTCGAAATGCGCGGGGACTATTTCACCAAATTTTAAAATTTTCCCAATGTACAAAATGAAAACTGACAATAGTATAATGAGAAAGGTCAAAGAAAACTATTTCATAAAACTTTTTCAACCCAAGTTAAACAGAAAATGAAGAAAAATTAATATTCCTTACTTCAGGAACGGAAACTTAATGTAACGTTAAGTAAAAATGTTATAGAGTAACATCCCTTTTAAATGACGTTACGTTAACGTCGTTACCATGTAACGTCGTCATTGATACAGTATAACTCCTGAAGATCATATTATATGTGAAACCGGTTAATTTTTTTTACGATTAAATGATGTAAATTGGCAGATTCCTTCATAGTTTTCTTTTTTCCCGATATTGATATCCGTATTGTTATTTACAATACTAAACGGATATATATAATATATA
>OX411544.1:37491129-37723629 GCA_948146395.1 Fragum whitleyi
GTATCATTTCGAAAACGATTCGCTTACGTTTTAATCCTGAACGCAGGACTTGTTTTGTCCGCCTGTGTATACCTATAACAAACCTTAAACGTGCATTTTATGCAATAATGCGCGTTTAAAACTTTGAACCGTCTCCTTGGCTTTGTGAATCAACAGCACCGAATATCATGGTCTGAATATGCAGTTTCTATTATTTTTCAAGAATTTCGTGTAGTGCAATAAACGATAAAATGACCACCTATGAACTCCGAAAATAAATGCTTTAAAAAGAAATTGGTTCCTGTAGCGGTCATTTCGAAATTTCCACTGAAGGAAGGAAGATTGACCATTTAAGATTCAGAAATTCAGCCAACTGCGCCGCGTTTAGACCATAGCCAGCACGTGCTTTCCGAGCATTGTGACTAATGCCGTCACGTTGTGCTTCTTTTTTTAAATCTAGTCTGATTATTCGATCTTTCCGAATATCATTTTTCGAAATGCGACCTCCAGATGACATCTGCGTTCAGAATGACCAAACGGTGCAAACATTTGGCCAATTATGCCCTGCTTTGCACGCGCACCTGCGTGCAAAGCGGATGAAACCTCGCGAACTGTTTGCATCGTTTTGTCATCCTTAGTGCAGGGCTGCTAAAACCAAGCTCTTTTCCAAATGATTATTCTACGGAGTTTCAAAATCGTCATTCTTGTTTGTTCTAAAAACAATCCTGTAGAATAAAACAATTGAAAAAGTTGTTTGTGTGTTATCAATATCTTGTATTTTGGAAAATTCCAGACCGATTCTGTTCCAATCGAGTATAATTTCCTGTTCCAAATCGGGGACGGAATATTTACGGGTCATATTAAGCCCCGCCCACCGCGGACAAGAAAGGAAGAAAGGGGGAATAAAAGGACCGAGCGCGCCCGTCTTCCAACAAACTGCGCCGAACTGTAACCAAGTGAACGAATCAGAAATTTGACAGAGTTGAGACGATTTATTTCATATTTCAACATGCCTTCCAGTGACAAACGAAATACAAGAAAAGTTGGTATCGTCGGTGTACCATTTAGCAAAGGACAGGTGAGTTCTCTTAATTCATTTTCATTGTATAACGCATTATCAATGTTAAATAGTTAAATGATTGACAATTCCTCCGATTTTCGTGAATTCTGATTACTTAAAAATTGGTTTTATTTTGAAATAAAAACAATTTTTAATACGCAGTTATTTTGTAAGATTCCACAAAAAGTAGTCCCGTTAGAGATTGCTTTCATTATTGGCATATCTTTACAATTTTGCTTCATAATATTAGATTATAAGATATGAAGAAAATATTTATTGATTTAATGGAGGTATGAAACCCAAAGCCTAACCACATTCATGTATGAATCAGCTGCACGTATTCATACAGTGTGATGAGGTCTTTTAGATTCATACCTCCATGAAATCAACAAATTACCTCTTCACCTCTTAGATAATTTTCCCAAAAGTTTGATAATTTTCTAGGGTAGAAGTATAAAATTTAATTACAATGACAACATTGTTGGACATGATGAACTGAATACTATCTTTTAATAAAGAATAAATATTTTGGGAATATCTAACTTATTTAAAAATTGACCATTAAATAGTTAATGGACTACTTTTAATGTACGTTAAAGTAATTGGCATAGGTGGAAAAATAGATAAATAATCTTTAATGATATATTCTACTGTTTTTTGCCGGATGGTTTATGAAAATGTGACACGTCGCGCGAAAAGGGACCATCTGGGAACTCTGTAAAATGATTATTTGAAAAAGAGATTGGCGGTAGTAGAGGTCAACCAAAGGTCGCATTTCAAAAATTCTTTCACAGGAAGGTAGATTGGTCATTCGAGGTTCGGAAAAAAAGCTAATTGCGAAAAGTTTCGACCCTAGTCAGTCTGCGCAATCCGCACAGTCTGACTAGAGTCGACACTTTACGCACTACCCAGATGGTCCCTTTTCGCGTGACGGGTAACACATACTTAAATATTTGATTGCTTAAAATATAAATCTACCGATGCTATCTCTACGATCACAGTGATTGCTAATTCTGTCTAGATAAGTGACAATTTTGTTATCTTAAGTTGAGAATGCTTAATCTTTACTTAATTCGTTTAACTATACACTACCGGATTATTGCATAACTGTTCATATTAAGTTATTTCCGCGTTAATTTGTCATTTTTACGACTGTTAATAGGCAATTAAAAATGCATATTCAAAAATACGGTATCAATATTGTTAAACTTGTTAGACTTTTATAGAAAACGCTGTACGCGAAGGCTCTTCGTTTCACTATTTCAACAATATTTCTTTTACGCGTTTTCGCGATGGACGCGTTACAGGTCAGATTTTGGAGACTGGCTTTTTCTTTACGCCGTCTATAAATGCAGGAATGTTCCGAAACGAAAGATGAAATAAATGATTTAATTGACATAAAGTTCATCTTTTTTAAAATAACGTGGCGCTATCCTATTTGAAACAGGCGTAGTTCCAAACGCAAAAACGTGCAATTTCTGAAATATTCTCGAGTGTTAATTTTTAGCAATGACTACGTTTTTCCTTTTTTATCAATTGCAAAACGCCATGTGATAGTCTAAGCACAGGTTTACTTTATTCCTGCATTTTTAAACCGATGCGCTGAAAATCTGTCTCTATAAAAAAGTAGAATCAGGTCAGACTGCACATTCATTTGACAAATATCTCTACGAGGCAGACATGCCTGGACTAGATTGCCGTTTTTTTGCGTACCGTATCGTCGAATTTACAACTTGTATTTACCAAAATGACGTACCTACAGCTTGATTAAAGCTGTAGGTACGTCATTTTAGTCGCCAATCAAAATATGTAAAAAAGTACAAAGGGCATAATAGTACTAGTACTCGATCACCCGAGAGCTGGTTGAGTAATTCTCCATTCATTTTGATCATTTGAGCAAATAGTTGCTACTATGTTGAATGGTCGCAAGGTTACCGAATACCATGACATTTGCATGCAAGGTGAAGGACGTTTGACACACACTCTCATACGATTGGCTAAGAAAGACAGCGCCCTAAATTTCCGAAGCCACACCCCTTTTAGCACACGTGATGTGCACTTGGTCAGCTTATGCCTTTGTTTAATTGATCTTCGGCTAAACAAACAACCTTTATCTCAATTGAAATGCTGAGTCTCTTACAAATTATTAAAACCCTTGTGTTTATTACCCCTTAGAAAAATAATAAGCAAACATGTAGATAAATAAAGATAAAAGCTTCATTAGAATAGGAATTAAGAAAAAAATAAAACTCTCTATCTCTTTATCAGAGATTGTTTCTTCGTTGGTTTAACTTTTGTGAGTACTTCAACAATTCAATGGTTATATCATGTTTCAATAATCATCGTTATTTTAAGGAGAAAAGAATTGATATATTTTATTTTTTTTCCGTAACAAAGTTCCAAAGTTCTAAATACATGTACGCATTTTAAATCGTTTTATAATGAGCACCGCCTTCAAACAACATTAACAACAACATATTTTTTCTCTGTATAGTTCCACAATTTAGAGTGAGTGATCAAAGGTCAGTTTTGTCTATACAGGGATAGACAAAATTGACCTTTGATCACTCACTTAAACTTGTGGGTTATACATGTACGTCGTCTTCAATTACGATTAAACAACTAAACAAAGCGAGTTTTTGTCGTAAATGGCATTGATACTCAATTTGAGTGAAAGTTTTTTTTTTTTGTTTTTTTTTTCCCAGAGACGCCCAGGTACCGAGGTTGGACCGAAGGCGTTGAGAGATGGAGGCCTGGTCCGTCGACTGATGGATCTGGGATGTTCCGTGCACGACCATGGTGACGTTGTGTTTGACAGTGTGTCTAACGATCCTGAGTTTAAAAACGTGAAGAACCCTAGAACAGTGGCCGCAGGAACTTTGAGGGTAGGTCTATTCCTCCGAGTTCACTGATTTAATTGACGGCAAATAGTGTTGTCTATTGATTTCATGTCTTACATTGACAATGATTTTGCGATAGAATGACGTTTACCATGTTAGACGCCCCCCCCCCCCCCGCCCCCCGTCCAAGGTTAACGCGCGTAGTCAGGGGTCAACTTGTAACACATTTGTCTTTGTTAAATTTCCCAGGCTATCGATCAAATATAATTTTAATTGAATACTTGATGTTCATAGATAAAAAATTGTACAGGGCCTTGTAATGCTGAACCTGGAATATTCTTGTTTTGTTAAGAGCCAAAGATATCTACAGACTGACTTTTTAAAATCAGTATGACTGGGGTTTACATCCTAACCCATCTTCTGTTCGTTTAAAATCGCCGTAACTATAGTCGAACATTGAATAAGCCATAGTTATGAGAGTTGGGTTGCATAACGAAATAGATAGAACTGTAGGCGTTATACCAGGCGCATCGGAAAAACATTATACCAACAACTTTACTTTGTAGATTGCAGAAAAGGTCGAGAAGGCCCTGCGACAGAGTGGTCACTGTCTGGCTCTGGGTGGGGACCACAGTATGGCTATAGGTACGATCCTCGGTCACGCCCGTGTTAACCCAGACCTCGTGGTACTGTGGGTTGACGCCCACGCTGACATCAACACGCCCCTGACGTCAGACAGCGGTAACATACACGGCATGCCACTGTCATTCTTGGTGAAGGAGCTGGCACCTTATGTACCGAAACTACCAGGCTGGGAGCACGTAGAGCCATGGTAATATAGCTGAACGTTTTTTTTAAAAATAACATCTATTTTCCCGTACCTTAGTCGAACTTTCAAATATTTGAATTGTATAATTACAGTTTCTCATTTTCTAATTTTTCAGAAAAAAATATTATCCCTTTTTTTTCTCTGTAGAACCCTATGAATTGGGAGCAAGTCATTAAATTTTAATTCGCAACAACTAATGTAATTGGGTATGGTTTTTTTTAATTTTCTTCTACACAACTGTGCACCGTTTAAGGTAAAAACTCATTTATAGAACTTATTAAAACAACATCTTTTAGATGAACGACTATGTACAAATAATCTGAAGAACCGATTGTGGCACAATATGTATAAAACAAAAATCAAAACCCTTGCTTGTTCATTTTCGATTTTTTTTAACAAAAAGGACATGACTTAAGAAAATCCATTTTTAAAACAATTTATTGATTTCGTTTTCAGCATCAGTGTAAAGAACATTGCTTGGATTGGCCTTAGAGACGTAGATAAGGGTGAAAAGTAAGTACTATACTCATTGTGTACTGGTAGCAGAAAAGTGGGAGAAATATTTGGTTCTTATATTATTTATATAATCAAGCTCTTGTTCATTAATTTTTGTAAAACGCAATAGAGAACGTCGCTCGGCTATGATTAAACAATCATTCGATTAAAAAAATAATAGACAATTATAATACGATTACATATAAAAATGTAGAAAGAACACACAAAAAACAAACCCCTAGAAAATTATCAAAATGTTTCCGAAATAACAATTGTTAACTACTCTCTTTTCAGAAAAATCATCGACAAATTCGGTATGACGGCATTCTCCATGCAGGAAGTTGACCGATTTGGAATCCAAGAAGTATTTGAGCGAGCCTTGAGAGCTATTGACCCTGAGTAAGTGAATTAAATATGCGCATTTTCTTGTTGTAGGAATAAAAGAAACGTTTCATGACATTTCCAACATTTTTGTATGCGCGCGATAGACAGACATTGAGACTTTGGTCAGCCTTTAAGTCTTAACGTTGCGCATATGTGTAATTGTTGGAAATGTCACCCACAGACTAAATTGATATACTTGTCAAATGAAAAAGTCATGAAACATTGTATTTTGATAGAAATGTAATATATTCATAAAACGATTTTTCAAATAAAAACAAAACAAAAAAACCCAACACAACAACAACAAAAACAACAACAAAAAACATCTAACGAACTGTCGAAGAAGGTAACAGACCAAATTTAAAATAGAATAACTTGAGAAAAGGCGCATTTAACAGTTTTGCTCCGACCTCTTTTTAAATTTCCGTTTTTTTTTACTTTAACAACAACTAAAGCTCCCCCTTTCAATATACATTTTGTCCTCTACAGAGGAAACCGACCAATTCACTTGAGTTTTGATGTTGACGGTATGGACCCAGCCTATACCCCCAGTACTGGTACCCCTGTTGTCGGAGGCTTATCAGTTAGAGAGACTTTCTACATCGCAGAGGAGGCTGCAAATACCGGTGAGTCGATGTTTTACAGTTAACAAAATCCAGAAAATTCACAAGACTGATGAGTTTGGAATGATTTCCGAAAGAAGTGGAATGAGTAGGAGGAGCGATTTATGAGAGCAATTAATGGGGGTAATTCAATATCGCTAATTTCGTCCTATTGGACGAAATAAGCGATATTTTTACCTCCCTTTATTAAAGTCCAAGAAGTTTTGTAATCGAATGTCTTGAAGGAATAAATGGGTACTTTAAGATTCACACCAGCCATTAATACCGTGGCAAGATTTTATCGATTGTAATAAAATGTCGATCGTTTCAATCGTTTTTGAAGTGTTCTCTTTTTAAAATTTTGGGGCGTTTTTAAATGGTTTAGGTGACTGTTCAGAATTTGTTTAGAATGGTTTTGATCTAGATAAATGTCAATTTCACAATGTTAGTATCTATAGTTTCCCCTTTTTTGATTTCGATTTTATAGGCTGGTCTAAATCCATAGAGATTTCAGAAAACTATGATAAGAAGCGGGTGCAATTTGAAACAAAATCGCACAATGCAATATAATAAGAAAATAGTGCTGGAAAAAGAGAACAACAACAGAGAACTTAGTAGAGACGAATGATTAACTATCTTTACAACTATTTCAGTTGTTTAACCCTTGTCATGCTGAATAAAAACCTTGGCAAAATTATGTATAAATCAAAGGGCTGAAAGCTCTGTCTTTCCGTCTTGTGAGTCAGCATTTGATTTTGAAAATATAATTTCATAAACTTTTCTGGTTTAAAAAGGAAAAACAGGTGGTATAGACAAAGATCAGACTGCACATATGTGCAGTCTGATGTTTGTCTATAGCTCCTGCCAAGGTAGGAATATTCTGGGTTCAGCATGACAAGGGTTAATATTTCTGAACTCATACAAAATATGGGTTTGAATTTAGGCTTATGATTAATGCGCCACGTAATGATAAAAATAACCGGATTTTATTATCAACTTCTTAAAAGGCTTAAAAAAGCCATAAGCATAATATGCAGATAACTATTTTTAAGGTCAAACACCCCTCAAAATTGGTATATTGAATTCAGCTGCATTACAAAAGATTTATTAGAGAAATGTTCAATTTTAAGCAAAAGAATGCTTATAGTAAGATAAAAGATTCTAAGTGTATATTTTTTGACCAGTCTCACGAAATGAGACATCATGGAAAGTGCGAAAAAGTATAGTTTCTGGTCAGACTGCGCGGGCAGTGCAGGCTGACCAGGAGAGAAAATTTTCTCTTCTATGTATTTTTTAAATCTTCCTAATTGAGCCTGCGCGTGAGATTTCCTCAAATAAGCACAAAGCAAAGACTCTGAACAGCCTGTGCATTCGCACAGTCTGACCAGAGTCTTCACCATGGGCTTAGAACATAGATAAGGTCTCAAAGTATATGTAGACAATCGGGTACTTTATATTTACAGTATTTGGCTGTCTGGGCCTTTCAATTTTTATACGGCACGCACAGGCTCAATTATTAATGAAATTGCTTTCTAAATGCGATTTTTAGTTCACTTCTGTTGGATCAATCTACATTTTAATTATTTTTGTTACGGAGTGCACAGATGGTTAATCATTTTAATGATTGAGTGCTGATATCCAACAGGTCGATTGTCCGTGGTTGACGTCGCCGAAGTAAACCCGCTCCTTGGTAACGAAACTGACGTCAAGAACACGGTCAAGATGACGTTAGATGTCGTTGAACGTTTCTATGGTAACCGTCGTCAAGGTATCTACCCATCAGATTACGAGATTCCCGAAGCAGCCAATGTTCTGATTGAAGAATGCCGCTGAACGACAGGCAGCAACAGAAAGAAAGAGACTTTCAAATAGATCATTTGTGCTATTAATGATGCGGACTCAAGAATATTTTTTAGCTATTCTAACGCTCTTATATTCATGCGCGAGCTGTTCATTTTTCTTTCCTAGAAATAATAAAAACACGTTTTTTTTATTATTAAACAAAGACAATCTTTATTGTATATATATATGGTAATTTGTTTGAGAAGGGAAGGCAAATTTACAAAGGGAACTAACACTCTGTGTTACATATTCACCACTGAATAAGTAACACAGGGTTATTTCCCTTGACACAATGTTACGTTCAATGAAAAGGGACTTACTTATCCAACTTGACACTGAGTAAGCAACCTTTTGTAAGTTAGTTCTATTGGCTCTAAGAATTAACAATGTAATGGAATCAACCCTTCTGTTTCGCTTTCTCGTCAATGAATAAAGTAACACTTTTGGGCTAGTAACCTTGAAATTGGCACTTATATTTTTATTCAAGGCGCACTTTCTTGAATACTCGAAGTCTACCAAAATATGTTCAACTTATATAAAAGTCAATGCTTTATTTGTCAGCGTAATTAATTTTATTTTTTGTAACCATATAACTCAATCAATCTAAATGTGCACCTAACATTCCTAATTCTTAGAGGTCGAATAATAAAGATGCATATTTTTGACAATGTTTGCTCAATTTGTATGTCTTAAAGCAACACATGTGATTTTATTTATATAAAAATATACATGCACATGTTTTAATACTGGTACCATAAAATGCTTAGTGTATCAGAAGATTTGTCTGGACAAAAAGATTTCCCCCAAAATATCGAAACAATTACCTTTCAAATTTTAAGTTTTTGTAACCTCTATATCTTACTCAAGGGCAGAATTATTTTGGTAATTTCGATGCCCTTAAAAGATAAAAAGTTGCAGAAAAATACTCTAAGTCTTTTATGCACAATACAAGATTTTTAGCTTAATTCAAAATTATTCAATATTAGTTAATCTATCAATATCCACGACTTCTGATTGGCTGAAAATTTGGTGTTATTCAAAATGAAAACAATATTTAGAAAGCAGTACAAAATAGTCCCATTATCAAAGTATCTTTTTACAAGGACATTTTCAAGTTTCATTTTCAATTCAGTATATGAATTTATAAGATAGGAAGTGAGTATTTATTATTTTCACGGAAGAATGGAAATAAAAACCTAATCAAACTTAAGTATGAATCCTCTTAGCGTATTCATACAGGTTTTTAGTTTCACTCCTCCATGAAATTAATAAAAAACTCTCTTCATCTCTAAAAAAAAACTCTTTAACCACTTTATCCTATATGTTTTTTTTAAAAAATTGTATACATTTGAGAGCAATCAATTTTTGTTAAACTTTGTTAAATGTTTTGTCAAATTTGTCTTATATATCTTTATTGTCTATGTTGAAATGTACATAAAAATGGTTTTAACTTTTATAATTCGTTTTCCAGTTTTGTCTATAAAAACAACCATTCTGATTGGCCGAATTTGATTAACTTGTCCATGAAATATAAAAGAGTACGCGTCAACACTAAACGTAGCCTTCGAGAACCTTCGTATTCTGTTACATAAAAATCAAGTCGGTGTGATTCTAAAAAGCAACCGACTGCATGAATATAGCAAGAAGACCTTTAAGCATATGATATAAAATGTTATAGGATTAGATCACGTTTATGTGGGCATAAACATTTGCAGAGAGCCCCCCCCCCCCCCCAGTGCACTTTTTTGAAACCTTATCCTGCGGAATTCAAATTTTGTTCTAAACAAGTTGTCATTTTTGTGACATTCCAATTACTCTTAAATAATGTTTTTCAATAATGATTCAGTAGAAAGCATGCATTATAAGTTAAGATCAGACTGTGCGACTATGCAGACTAATCTTAGTCCTTTCAGTCTGGCAAAGCTCTTATGTGCAATAGACCAATGTTGTGAGCTGAATGAGAAGGGAGATAGTTTGGAGAAAATGAGATTGCCGTCTTCGCTAAACCAATGAAAGGCAGGATAGCATTCGAACCCGCGCTTTTTAGTCATCTGTTGGGCGTAGCTGCGACTTTGACTTAAGAATTTGTGAGGATAATTTGCAAATCTTCACGCTTGCCAATAATAGCAATATGGAAGTTCTCCATAGATCGGAAATCTACGTAATATTTAGAAATCTATTCGTCGGATGCTGTTCTCCCTGCAAATTAATACCCCTTTTTTTACTAGATTTCCGATCTATAACACATACGTACATTTTTTCCTTTGTAAGTGAGCATTTTTTTTATTAAGATTGATTTAGGGTACCACTTTGTATCTTCTGTTGATTTTGTTTCGATATATACCTCATCATCAATCAAAGATGATAAAGTAAGAGTAGAAAAAAATTATAAAATTTTACGCGACACTAGAGCACTATGCTTATAAAAAGAACATGCAAAATGCTATAACTAAAAACTTGTTTCATACCCAGGTTGTACTTTATTTTACGCACTGATTTAACCTTTCTGCACGATGCTTTCAACAAGAAAACAAATAAAATAAATGAATAAATAAATAAATAAACAAAAACTTATTTTAGAAAGAGAAATAGAAGAAATTATACGAGAATTTCGGAAAACAAACATAAACTAGAACTGTCGCAGAGCGGACTAATACCCCCCACAAGCGCTTTGTCAGAATGCAAGTGCTATTAGTGCAGGATGTGCTAGTAACTAATATTGAGGTCATATGTAGCATTTGCATGAAGTTTCATGATTCTGGGTCGCTTGGTTTTTGAGTTAAGAGTCCAGAAATGGAAATTGATAAAAAAATCGACTGTGACCTTGACTTTGACCTATATGACCCAAAAACAATAGGGTACTTCCTTGGATCATAAGCAACATTTGCATAAAGTTTCATGATTGTAGGTCACTTAGTTCTCAATTAGAGTCTGGAAACGAAAATTTAACAAAAATTTACTGTGACCTTGACCTTTGACCTATGTAACCCAAAAACAATAGGACACTTCCTTGGGTCATAAGGAACATTTGTATATAGTTTCATGATTGAAGACCACTCGGTTCTTGAGTTAGAGTCCGGAAACGAAAATTGAACAAAGGATGACTGTGTCCTTGACCTTTGACCTACATGACCCAAAAACAAAAGGGCACTTCCTTGGGTCATAAGGAACATTTGTATAAAGTTTCATGATTGTAGGTCATTTGGTTCTTGAGTTAGAGTCCGGAAACAAAAAGGTCTACCGACGGTCGGATGGATGGATGGATGGACGGACGGACGGACGGACGGACGGATGGACAGACAGACAGACAGACATGGTGAAACCAATATACCCCCCTCTACTTCGTAGGTGGGGGTATAAAAACACCAGTAATTATCTCTCAGAGAAGAAATCGAACAAAGAGGCTTAAAGCTAAGATCGACATCCATGGATGATGAAAACTTGGCACACCAGAGTTCCATCTGTCATCTCCATCATCTCCACCAAGCCAGTATTCTGAAACAAATAAAAAAGGAGGTAAAGGAGTATTTTCAAAACTGAGCTCTGACGTAATCGCCGAGTCCATTATCATAGGCACAATGGGTACATCTTAAAAACATATGTTAGGTACTGAACTTAATATAATTCTTTAGCTTCAATTATAAAAGTCGATGTATGAGTACTAATAATTTAAATATTTAAACCAATAGAAAGACTGTCGCAAGTGAACTGCCTTTATCTATATAAGTGTATATATCACGTGCGCACGTGACAGGGTCGCTCCCAACAAGACATCAAAGACAAACAGAAATACAAGACGCATACAGCGTATAACTTACCCCAGGGATTTTTTGTGGTTTTCAAAACATCTGAAAAAGTAAAGCAAGGAATACTTCTTTTAATAGCTATTCCATGACGAATGCGTACGTGCATATTCACATATAGATTATCTTAACTTTTTTTCTAATTAAAAAAGCGGATATTAACATCAGGGCCCGAGGTTATAAAACTTTTCTCATTCTCAACTCAAAATTTTCTCAAACTTGAGATTACAGACGTTATTCTGTTGTCGTGAACGGCATGAAATTAAAAGATGAAAATGATAACTTATTAATATTATCATTCATTTTCATATTTAATTGAATTTTAAATTGGAGAAACGTCTCAGTTGAGAACAAAAAAAAGTTTTATAATCTCGGGCCTAGAAGGATACATACATGTTGCTACCTTTTTAGTACGATTCATGTCACATTCATGCAAACGTCTTCAATATTGATAGTACTGTTTGCACTTAGCAATTAAGTGATGCTTATATATTTTTTGTTTTAGACATTAAAACATCAGTACCGAGCTTCGGAAATGTACGAAAAAATACACCGAGGATAATCGTTTGTTACGGTGTAGGTTCGATTTATGTTACATTTAGTGAACACCAAAAGCTATATTCCAGTGAAAATATAGTTGGTTTTTTTTTTTTTTTTTTTTTGTTCACAAAATGAAATGTCAATCAATCTTACTTGAAAACAAATGATAGTTCTTTCCTTTAATGTAAAAATGAGACAAAACGCTAAAAGTTTAGGACACATTTTCTTAAAGCGCATCATTTTGCACGTGATTGTCAGGCAAGGTTTATGATGACGTCACTTGTTGTGACACACTTAGATAACGTCAGATAGGATGAAATCAACAAGAGCGGGGTTTACATTTGTAATAATTTCACAGGCGGTTAGTTTATCAAATGATAATCTATCGTAATCTATCGTTAAACCACCGAAAAGAATTAAAAAAAAAAAAAAAAAAAAAAAAAAAAAAAAAAAAAACACACAAAAAATGACAATAAAACCAACAGAATTTACACAGTCAAACTACTTCCAACTTACCTTCAACACAAGTCGCTTTGCTTTTATCAAAACATAACTCTAGGTCTTCATCACAGCAATGATAGGCACTGGTACACTTGTTTCCCTTCAAACAAGAACCGCCGTACGATCCAGCTGTGAATAAGTACAAATGAGCCTGTGCGTTAAATTTCCTACAATTTTATCTGTGCTTAAGGATAAAACATTAGAGAGCATAGGCAATAATATAGTGCAATTAGAAGACAGCATGCCTTACTATACATGCTTTTAGACCTTATCTATCCATAAAGCGCAAAGTAAAGACGCTGGACAGACTGTGTGGATGCACAGGCTGGTCAGAGTCTTTGCTTGGCACACATCTAAATTTGTTGGATCATGCACAGGCTGAAATTATAATAGAACATAATCTTCATGAAATGTCGAGTTAAAAAGCTGTAACACAATACAAACTAAGTTTGTAAGTAAGTTAGTGAGAGAGTGAATGAGTGAGTGAGTTAGTGAGTGAGTAAGTAAGTAAGTAGTTAGTTAGTTAGTTAGTTAGTTAGTTAGTTAGTTAGTTAGTTAGTTAGTTAGTTAGTTAGTTAATAAGGGAGTAAGTAAGTTTTTTAAACATTTTGGATGTCTAGCGGGAAGTAATCGAAATGTCACCCACAAACTAAAAATTCATACTGTACCTATTGGGGCTATTTTTAAAGGGTTTGTCAGGGTCCCATGAATAGTTAATTGCCACCGTGACAGCTTGACCACTGAAATTATTTTTTAAGAAAATATTTGCAAGTTTACGGATATTTATCTTTAACCAAATGATAAATATGTTACGATTACATGCATCATTTCACGCAAGAAAAAAAAATATATTGTGCGTTCAAAATAAATTACTAAGAGTTGTTGTACGCTGCTGATTGGTGAGATGAGAGAAATGTTATATCAAAGATTCATAATTTTTTTCATTTCAAGTGATATTTCCCACCAAACACGACAATTTAATAATTCAGCTTCCTTTTTACCGGATGCAACATGCTTGTACTATTTGTTTAAAAAAAAACCCCAAAGGTTGACAATTAATTGCCAAATGATATGACCAATATGAGTTTGAAATTTTATTAAATCCTGTTAGTATAGTCGATATTGCTCGAGCGACCACCTCGATTAAGCGACCGATTTTTATTAGGCGACCATCATAAAAAGTCCTTAAGGCCGTAATCAAAACTTCCAAAAATGTGGTCATTCTTAAACGAAAAAAAGAATTATCATTGAATTTTATGACGTTAGAACGCATTAGAATCGTCTCATTGTGACGATTCTTAAGGGTTCGAACATCATAGGATTTGGTTAGAATCATGTGACATCTTTATATGCTGTTAAATAACACGTCTAATTTATCATTAAATAAAGCGAACATTTCCATAAGCGACCGCTTTTTATTGGTCCCCGAAGTGGTCGCTTAACGCAAGTTTTACTGTATTTACAGTATCCTGTTGAGGTCATTCGAAGTGTCCATGTTCCTGACGGATCTTCTCCCCAAGTGTGGACTGATGAAAACGTGAACGGCATGAAATAGTACATGTAAGTAGTGTCCTTTCTTCGTTCTCCTAAAAGTTTACTTGTTGTACCACTTGGTGATGTCAAAGAGAAGGTCGCATGTCCACGAGTTGACGATTTGAAGTAGACATATACAGTAACATGTTCTATGTACTTTATTGTCGTGCTTATACGTGCTGAACTTGTTATAGTAAAACCTCGACTAAAACAGGAATAAAACTAAGACATGAGAGATTAAGTCTTATAATAAGACACATTTAGATCAAAATTGATGAGAATATGTAGGAAGAGATTTAATTGTTATAGAGCCCAATTAAACGTAAACATGCATTTCCTCATCAACTCGTCAATAAAAATAAAGAAAAAAAAAATACGCCATAGACACAATGGCCATGGATATTATATACTGAGCGACTTTAAAAACACAACAAAGTAAAATTTAATTTGAGCACGTAAACGTTAGATTCTTTTAGATAAATTTAGCCATTTTCATATCAAATAAGATTACCTATTGGATTGACTTTATCCTTGTTCAGTTTGTTCCGGAACAAGACTTTACTGTTCAATCCTCTTTGGCATTGTATTTCTTACGGTTGCTAGATTTCATTAATCGCAAGTGTGAAGGGTAGTTGACGATAGCCATTTCAAAAACTGATCAGAGATAGGAAATAAACTCGCTCAATTTGAGACAGTACTCTGGGTCGACTATGCCACAAGAACAATTGTTCCATAGAATCGGGACGCCTTAAACCTTTATTTGATGCACAATTGCTTGATTTATGCCATCAAGGTTTGAAAATCGGCAACATAGAACCATGCCATAAAAGAGTTTCAGAAGACTTAATGTGTAAAAATGACGCTAGCTTTATGTCGTAACAACGCTCAAAATGTCAGCTGAGTCCAAAACGGCATATCTACAGAGGGTAAGAAAAAATGGATAGGCTTTGTGTGCCGAATCCGCATTCACATATATATCGAAAGTGGCTTCACGAAAAGAAAGGAAAATAACGTAAGTGACGTCAGTTCTGGTCAATAAGACGAAGATTTGGTGCCGTCTTTTTTTGAACAAAAATGCTTAAACGCAGTATTTGTGATTTATTTTACACCTTGATTCATTTAAACTAACTCTAAAATTTGTTTGTCTTTTTATTCATCAATTTTGAATTAAAAGTAAATGGACACTTTTTTGATTGAATATAGGATGAACAAAATAAGCAATATTACCCCCCCCCCCTTTAAAAAAATACATGCACGTTCTATAAATAGATTCCTATTTCTTAAAAAAAACAATCAGACGCTTACAACTTCAATATGTCTTTGAAATCTCGGTTGCTTTCTATCTTTATATGTTTTGACTGCAGTTTTTGATTAGATCTTTTTTAGTGAGTTTGGAGCGTTCTTGAATGGTTTGAGTGAGTGTTTGGAATGAATGGAGCGCCGAGTGCGCGATTTAAAATGGTTTAGATTAAGATGAATGTCAATTAAACAATGTTTTAGATTGTACCCACGCTTTTTCTCCAAAGAATATATGACCAGAGATAAAGAAGATATTGGATGTGTCCAACTAAATTTTTTACGACCACTTTCATCAGACTTAAAAAAAAAAAAAAAAAAAACATTTAGACAATCTTAAACTTACAGTCACCCTAAATATTTGAGAGAGTTGCCGTCACAAAAAAAAATGAAGAAAATCTCTGTTGAACTCTTTCATACTAGCCATACAAAGATACGACGGTTAAGCATTACCTCGTCGATGGATAAATCATTCTTGTCCGAGAATAAATCTGATCGGGTACTGTCCTCCAGGACAAGGCTCTGGATATCATGTTAATGGCATTCACCAGACCAAACCCGTGATATCTGCTAACTGAATCAAAGTACTGAAAGTACTGATAAGTTGGAATGCGACGGTGACCTCAAGCCACTAACGAAGCTCACGCCTCCCGCCCACCACAGGTGATCACATAAAACGTCTCGTCTTTTGACGGGTGTATGTAAATCAATGTATTTCAACAACGAGAGACGCTTAAACCCCTGATTCGCTATACAGGCCTGCAACTGATGGAAGAAAAATGATAACAATAGGGCCAAAATGGTCCTATACCGCTGTCCAGAATCCGATTTAGCCAGTGGCTCTCATCCAAGAAATTTTCTGGCATAGTTTCATTCAAATTTGCCTCATTGTTTAAAGGAAACATAATTCGAAGAATAAACAGTGATAATAGACCCTGTCCACCAACTATTTACAGAGGAGACTCAAAATCAGCCCTGCCCTGCCACGCCTATATTTATGGCCTAATTAAAACTTTGCAAACAAATTTTGAAGATGGTCTCCAAAGGGACGTTCTGGTAAAGTTTCATTGAAATCGGCCAAGTGGTTCAGGAGGAGATCAAAAGTCCTGGGCTTAAATAAGTCCCGCCCTGCCACAACAATATTAATGGACCAATCAAAATTTCGTGAACAAATTGCCGAAAGCGATATCCAAGGAACATTCTGGTAAAGTTGTACAGACATTGGCCGAGTGGTTCAGGAGAAGATTTCATTCAAAGATTTTTGGTTCATAATTAGGCCCGCCCTGCCACGTCAATATTTATGGGCCAATCCAAATTTTGCAAACAATCTTTAAAAAGGGTCACCCTAGGAACATTCTGGTAAAGTTTCATTGAAATTGGCCCCGTAGTTCAGGTGGAGATGTTGTTCAAAGTTTTCAGAATCAAAATAAGCCCCGCTTTGCCACGCCCATATTTATGGGCCGTTCTCAATTTCACGAACAATTTTTGAAAAGGGTCACCCCAGAATTATTCTGGTAAAGGTTCATTGAAATCGGCTCAGTGGTCCAGGAGGAGATGTCGCTCAAAGATTTCTGGCTCAAAATTAGCCCCGTCCTACCACGCCCATATTTATGGATTATCAGAATTTAGCGAAGAATTTTTGAAGAAGGTCACCCAGGGAACATTCTGTCAAAATTTTATTGAAATCGGCCCAGCGGTTTAGGAGAAGAAGAAGTGTTAAGAAAGTTGACGACACACGACAGACGTCTTAGTCAGGGTGGATTATCAGAATTTACCGAAGAAGTTTTGAAGAGGGTCACCCAGGGAACATTCAGTTTAAGTTTCTTTGAAATCGGCCCAGTGGTTCAGGGGGAAATGTCGCTCAAAGATTTCTGGCTCAAAATAAGCCCCGTCCTACCACGCCAATATTTGTGGATAGTCAGAATTTAGGGAAGAATTTTTGAAGAAGGTCACCCAGGGAACATTCTGTCAAAATTTTATTGAAATCGGCCCAGCGGTTTAGGAGAAGAAGAAGTGTTAAGAAAGTTGACGACACACGACGGGCGTTGGAGTCAGGGTGATCCTAAAAGCTCCCCTTGAGCACGTAGTGATCAGGTGAGCTAAAAAGGAAGAAAATGATATGGACCATACCGCCGACTAATGGAAGCAGAGGCGGACACTTGTACACTCAAAACAGTTTCTATGTTATTTTTCAAATGACTTTCGTTATTGCAGGTCATATGCTTCTCCGTTTAGCTGGCGGAAAGCAAAAGGTCAATGGACTGACAGACAGACATGATGAAATCAATATGTGCTCCTCTACTTCTGAGTAGGGGGGGGGGGTATAGTTAATAACATTGTAAAATTGATAAGGTGAACGATTTTGGAATGATTTAGGAATGATGTTGAATGAGTGAGCGGAGCGAGTTTTGAGTGAAATTTTAGAAAGGGAATCCAATGTCGCTCATTTGTTCAGGATGAACAAATTTAGCGATATGTAAAACCTCCATTTGATAAAAAAAATGCATGAAAGTTACACCAATAGCTTTATATTTCGCCAAGAACCAATCAGACGCTTTAAAATTCAATTATGTCAGTGAAATCGCGATCTGGTTCTAAATTCTTTATTCATTTTGAATGAACAAGTCGGTCTTATTTATTGGGTAATTTTGAGAGTTTTGAATGGTTTGAGTGAGTATTTGAAATGATAAATGGAGCGCTGAGTGAGCGATTAAGAATGTTTTTGATTGAGATGAATGTCAATTTCACGATGTAACTAACTGTATGATGGTGCTCTTAAAGGTCTGTTTCAAATGTTTCAAATGGCAAGTTATTTTGGTGATTGAATGCAATTGGGCAAAGATATTCATAATTTCATTCAAGATGTAGTGGCCAGGATTTTATTTGATGAATTTTGGGCTTTGACAATGAAACATTCATGTAGATAACTGTAATATGACGGAAAAAACGGCAAACGACAATATGTTGCAAAAATATTTATTAACTTTAAAAGTGTATCTTCACTTTAAGAAAAAGCAAAGATTTTTATTTCGTAACTTTAGACAGAAATGTACAATATAACACTTTGTCATAAGTCAAATGTGTGATAAGGTCGTTCAGAAAGAGAAACTGTGCCTTTAAAAGAAGCTATAACATTATTCTACGTAAATAGGTCGCGACATTATTAAATAAGCAGATCACGTGATTGGCCTGTGCTATTGCCACAATACTGAGAAACCAGATCGCGACATTGCCAAATAAGCAGATCACGTGATTGGCTAGTGCTATTTTCAATAGGTGACCTTATTTGACATGACTTATCACATGATTTCCAAATATAGTCATGTAAACATGTGATACTAGTAAATTCGTACGCAAATTTCAATGAATATCGTTTAAATCATGGATTAGCGTGTTAATAATAAACATGAAGTGATAGTTCTGTAATTGTACAGGATTATTTTCTTTTGATGCAATAAACTGTATGTCTATGTCAAGTTGAGATAGACAAGATAGGCCGAAGTGTATTCACATCCTGTTCACGTGATGTGTGTTCTCAAAAAACCCGAAATGAATTTATCTTGTGTTCATTTTGCGGTTTTGTTAAATCTAAGTTGGAATTGCTCCGCATTCCAACTTAAAAACAATTACAACAAAAACAAGATATTCTCTACTTACAATCGTGTTGGCTTATCTCTTCTTTGATTGCTGTTTTGAAGTAAAAAAAAAGGGGGGGCTGTAGGAGATTGACTATGCTCCTGAACAAATGATGCTCACAATAAGCGATATAGAAAGTGTTAATCTCATATATGTGACCCGTCACACAAAAAGGAACCATCTGGGAACTCCGTAAAATAAATATTTGAAAGAGAGATTGATTCCTGTACAGGACAACCAGATGTCGCATTTCAAAAATTCTTGAACTGAGAGGTAGATTGAACATTCTTGATTCAGAAAATAAGCACATTGCGAAATGTTTCGACCCTAGTCAGTCTACGCAAACAGCGCAGTCTGACCACGGTCGACACTTTACGCACTATCAAGGTGGTTCCTTTTCGCGTGACGGGTCACATATGATATGATTCATTACAAACACTTTGGCAACTAATGATTAATTAAAAAAAATATATATAGCCATGGCATTGTGGCAATAAAAACATTAAAGTACATTCAGGTTATTACATATTATCTTAAAGGATGTTTCTTCTTTCTTTGAAAGGAGAAATAACCCTTAAGATATAGAATACTCTTCTATAGTTAGTTTGTACTCATTGAACAGACATCATTGAAAGATCCCTGATACTTTGGCTTCTTCAAACATATCTTGACAGTTTTTCCCATATCCTACCTTGTTTACCAGCGCTATTGTAGGTAAAGCCTTCCGGATCTCTGAGACCTGTGTGCGATGAAGTCTCTACTATAAGGTGCTGGACATCCCTCCATGTTAAATCGGGGCTGGAAATATTAATTAAAATACTCTAAAGCAAAGCACTGAAAGTACTGCGATGTTGGAATACGTCGAGTACCCGCCGCTCCTTACAATATTCTGATTTAATACAGATGTAACAGTGAAACATATAGGGTGATTTATCTCCCCCTATGGTAACCTGTTCCCGGGGACACATTGCCCTGGGGTAACTTGCCCCCCTCTCCGAAAAACATTATTTCTTTTAAAAGTCTTAATTTTTCATTCATAATTTTTTGTATAGACTAAATCAATTGAATAAATTATTTAAAAAAAATTCACCTTTATTTTTGAGAAGTTTACATTCTCCAAAAAATATAATTTGCTTGTATTACTCTAAGTTTCTAATCGAATCATTTTTTATAATCGTGATAATTGTCATTCTTAGTATTTCATGCAAATATAAAAGTTTAAATGAAAAAAAATGTGCACTGAATATTGTTGACAAAAATTTTTTAAGAGAATAATCTAAATTTAAAAACAGTTATGATATAATTGAGACTTTTACAAAAATTTCAAATGAAAATTCGTTTTTGTTTGCTTTAATGAATGGATCCTGGTTAACAATCTTTTTGTTTTGTTTGCACCGTGTTCATGGACCTGGGTAACATGTTTCGAAGACAAGTAACCACAGCTTGGAAAACCTAACCTCGAAACAATTTAAAATACTATTAAGATATTGAAAATATTTGGGTTTATTTGTGCACAGAACTTTGTTGACAACCTTATCAGAGATGGGACAGGTACTCAGGCCTGGGTAACGTGCCCCCCTCCCACAGACACTCAAAAATAATTCTTAGAATTGAATAATTTGATTGTAAAAACATTTATGATATAATTAAGACTATTACATAGGTTTCAGATAAAAGTTCTTATTTGTAAAACCTGGTTAACAATCTACTTTTGAGTTTGCACTGGTTTACAAGGCCTGGGTTACATGTTTCAGAGACAAGTGAAAGGAGGAAACCTTAATCCCAAAAGTTTAAAATATTAATAAGCAATTGAAAATATATAGGTTAAAAATTTGTGCACAGAACTTTGTTGACAACCTTCTTGGGGGTGGGACAGGTTACCCAGGCCTGGATAACATGTCCCCAGGGAACGCCGCTTTCAACATTTTTTCAGTTATATGGCGGCGGCTGGAGCCCCTTACAATGGTTTCCTGGTATTTTTCTAACCTGTACAACCACCACCTTCTTTCCTAGCCTCCAGCTGCTATCTCATATAGGTCTACGATTATCAACCCATTGGTGAGAGACAAATAGTCGATAAGAATGAGTGCCGCAGTCGGGAATCGAACCCGGGACCTCGAGATTGACAGTCCGTCGCGCTACGAACTGCGCTATGACGGCGACTCCATTTTTTAATCGCTTATTTTCTACTCAACCTTACCTTGCTGAATTCAAATTACAATTTAAACTATTAGCTTATCTGGACACACCTTAAGCAGTCTCACTCAATTTTTTTCCACAATAATCAAATACAAAACTGACAGTGTATGTAGCCTTAGATCAAACTGGTCATCTTTGCACGCTGATCTTGGTCTTTACCATCTACTAGTCTCAATTTTGGTCCTTACATATTTCATTGTGTCTTAAAATAGTATCGCATTCCGCTGACTGAACTCTGTTCTATACAGTATACGATAGCCTTGATTAACAGCAGGGAACTGCCAGAAGTATATTGATTCCGAACCCTATGTTGTGGATTCTTCAACAGTTGACTAGGTAAGTATATAATGGTCATGATAAACAGAATAATCCAAAACTTAGATCTGATAAACAAATCTATTTCGCCTTCGTCAGGAAAGCGCAACTAGCCGAGAAAACATGTAAGGCGATAAAGAATTATGATAAAGTCGTCCGATATGGATGCAGACTTTCGCAAAATATTTTAAAAATAAGCCCTACAGCCTTAACACCAAACACTGCAAGTGACTTCATACTTTGTTTATAAATTAACTGCATATTGGCATAAATCATGATAAAATTCAGGTCTAGTTACGAAATGTAGTTCATTTTTTAATCTCACACAAAAATTACATTTGCGAATTTCGATTACTTCGCCAATGTACAACAGTGGACTTTTTTCGGCTAAGATCGGCGACGCGTCAGTGAACCTTACCTCTTAATCAAATCTATCAATTTGCTGATTCTATACGCACCCCAGATACGGCTTTAGCTCACCAGAGTACAAGCTGCTTAAGGTGAGCTATTGTGCTCACTCATAGTCTGCTGTCTGTCCGTCCGCATTTAATCTTTAAATATCTCCTTCTAAACAACTAAACCAATCAACTGAAACCTTGCTTAGATGTTCCTTGGTTAAAACTCTACTACAGCTTTTAATTTAAGAGTTTAATTCCATCTAAAACACTGGTTGCCATGGTAAAGGCCAGAAATAAAGGAAATCTTCGCCTAAACCACAGGGCTAATCAAGCTAAATCTACGCAAGGCAGTTCTACCAAAATTGTTAAAAAATGTAAAAAAATCTTGTTACAATGGTTTCGGCTAAGCCGAAAATTAAAAAAAGTATCCTTCTTAACCAATAGGTCTATCAAGGTGCAACTTGAGCGGGATGTTAAATTGGAGATTCTCTAACAAAGTTGTTACAGAAATTTAATTTCATCAAATGCTCGTGTCTTTATTTATCTATTTTTAAGGTTTTCAAAATGACTTCTCTAGTGAGAGATTCTGGACCATAAAGTAATCGATGGTGTATGGGCGTCGCCGTTTTGAGGGCGTGATCGAGAGGTAGAGTGTCGGCTTCTTGATCAAAAGGTCCCGTGTTCGATTCCCTTGAGTGGATATCAATCATGGTTCTACCCTTGGCGCACCCATTCGGCGCGAGTACTGGTTCATATCCAGGAAGCAAATCGAGAAAGCTTAATCTCAATTGTAAGAACTTGCTTCCCAAACGATGTAAAATAAATAAGTTGTAACCAAGAATCATTTAAAAGATATGACTTTCGTGAAGAGAAATGAAAGGAGAAGCGATTCTTTAACAATAAATGAAAAGGACTATTTTCAGCGTTGTTGCCACAGTTATATATTTGTTTATCATAATTCTCATTAATCAAATCAAGTACTTTTCGAAAAGTAAATCTTAATAAGCGTACTCTTAATAAGAGTACTTTTAACCAGGTTCTGACACTCGGCTGTTGTTTTGAATTACCTTCTGACAATAAAGACAAAGTTATTATGTCATCATCAAGGGAAACTAATTATTTCATGACGAAGTTATGTAAGAAATCGAATTTCTTGCACAGCGCCGACTTCGACTATGGCAAAGAAAACAGTGTTTATGAAATCGTCTCATGCTTTAAAAACGAACAACTTATCCGAAAGAAGTGCATACTTGGCTTCGAGTGCCAAAGCAATAATCCCAGTTGCAACTGGAGCAGAGACGAGAGTATATATATATATGAATATATATATATATATATATATATATATATATATATATATGTTCATGTGTGTGTATGTATTTTATATGTACGGGTTTGTGTTGGTGATCGAAGTTCATTTTTTTGTCTAAACCTAAAAAGACAGGCTCGGTCTTTGATAGAGAGTCCAATTTGATTGTCATATGTTAGCCAATTATGTATTCCGAAATTCAGATCCTGGTCCCATCCCCTGATCCGTACATAAATAAAAGTAATCTTAAAATAAATCCAATAATCAAGGTAAAAAATGTCAATGAATTTGAAGAAGTAGAGATACACTGTTATTATTAACATGGTGTATGTTTTGATTCTATATATATTTGTCACTTATGTATCGTCTGTTTGTAAGAATGTAAAACATTTAAAAAAATAATCCGAAAGAAATGCATACTTGGCTTCGAGTGTCAAAGCGATAATCCCAGTCGCTACTGGTGCAGAGGCAGATGTTCCTTGGAACTCCTTGGTGCAAGTGTTAGACCGGTTGGTTGTTACCTAAAAAGGAAAATACTCTTTTACAAGAGGACCATGATGGTCCTAGATCGCTCACCTGATTCTTTTTGACCACTGGGATGTCACGGCAATTAAATAGGCAGTGTAATAAAGAACATAACATGAGAATAATCATTAAGACCCCTTTTCCAGTGATATGGCATGGATCCATCCCATTTTAAATGGGGTTCATCCTTGTGACATGATCAACATTCTGACCAAGTTTCATGAAGATTGGGCCATATTTGTGGCCTCTAGAGCGTAAACAAGAAAATTGTCAATAAGGCTCCTTTTCCCTTGATATGGCATGGATCCCTCCCATTTTCGATAGGATTAATCCTTGTGACCCTGCCAACATCCTGACCAAGTTTCATAAAGATTGGATCATATTTATGGCCTCTAGAGCGTAAACAAAAAATTTGTCAATAAGGCCCCTTTTCCCTTGATTTTGCATGGATCCTCCACATTTTCTATACACTTCATCCTTGTGACCTGGCCTACATTCTTACAAAGTTTCATGAAGATAGGACCATATTTGTGGCCTCTAGAGTGTAAACAAGAAAATTGTCATTAGGGCCCCTTTTCCCGTGATATGACATGGATCCTTCCCATTTTCGATAGGGTCCATCCTTGTGACCTGGGGAAGATTCAGACCAAGTTTCATGAAGATAGGGCCATATTTGTGGCCTCTAGAGTGTAAACAAGAATATTGTCAATAAGGCCCCTTTTCCCGTGATATGGCATGGATCCCTCCCATTTTCAATAGGGTTCATCCTTGTGACCTGGCCAACATTCTGACCAAGTTTCATGAAGATTGGGCCATATTTGTGGCCTCTAGAGTGTAAACAAGAAAATTGTCAATAAGGCTCCTTTTCCCTTGATTTCGCATGGATCCTTCCCATTTTCAATAGGGTTCATCCTTGTGACCTGGGGGACAATCTGACCAAGTTTCATGAAGATTGGATCATATTTGTGGCCTCTAGAGTGTAAACAAGAAAATTGTAAATAAGGCTCCTTTTCCCTTGATTTTGTATGGATCCTTCCCATTTTCAATAGGGTTCATCCTTGTGACCTGGGGAACATTCTGACCAAGTTTCATGAAGATTGGATCATATTTGTGGCCTCTAGAGTGTAAACACTTAAATTGTTGACGCCCGGACGACGGACGACGCACGACGCACGACGCACGACAGACGACGGACATTCAATGATCACAAAAGCTCACCTTGAGCACGATGTGCTCAGGTGAGCTAAAAAAGGCAACATTGGTTCTTAATCATTTGATACTACTTAATATTTGCAGTATTGGACGCTTTGAATTTTGCAGGTTATTTAACATGCTGGATGAAATGGTTATATATATAATACGTACTAAGTGTTTTGTATGAAAAAAAAAAAAAATATATCTAACGAGGTATGGGGAATTGATAATTCGAGGCTCTGCACGGATATTTGTGTAGTTATAAGATATAGTAACTTTATCTCTCTTCCTTAAAATAACGACCACAAAGATATCTTTTAGACAAAACAAGTTGTCTGTGCATTTAACCCTACTGAAGTGGGACTATGGATACATTTTAGCTACATAATTAGCAATTCTTTGTCTTTACATCTATAATCTGCAGCCTTAATTATGATTAAATTTTCGAAACTAAATAAATGCACATTACAGAAATAAATTAATAAGCGTTTTTGAATGGACATATATGAAGCAGGATATATTAAATATGGTATCAGAAGTTTTATCTTTTCGCGGTTTATATTCAATTTTCTGCTTAAAGAAACAACAGTGCCATGTTAATGTATTTTGCCTGATGTCGATATACGCAGATGCCTTTAATAAGCGTTAATGAAATAAATTTGAACATGGAACTTGGTTGTTCGACCTTTTTCGCCTTACCTGTTTACAGAAATTGGTTTACGCTTGTAATCAAGAGCTTCAGAATAATATATCCGACACCAATAATGAGATACAGAGACCCTTTATCGTGTTGCATTGATGATGTACAAGGGGTATCAAATAGTTCAAAGACATATGCATTTTCTTTTCTTTTTATCAATCAACGGATTTCGGGATGTAACTACCAGCGATTATTTGGATAAGTATGTAGTAGTACTCGTTTGCAATATACAAAGAAAGAAGCTTGACATTATGTCTGTTAAAGAATCCTCGCTGATGGGACCAAAAGTTACACTCCCAAATTTTGATGCACTCTTTTGAAAGGAACCCTTATAAACAAAGACAGCACGTGCGATTTTAATAAACTAATGTTTGGTATCATAAATATTGAATGGGGAAAAGAATATGAACCACACCGTGAGCAGGAAGTTTTGAAATTTTTAGATACCCCCTCGAACATTTTAGTAGTGGCTTTAACACATATACGAGTACACTTGAGCATAATTAGATTCGAGAGGTTTTCTACTTACCAACATCGGGTTGGGATGATCTCCTCCATAGGTAGTAGCAAGAACAGCGGTACAAGTTTCAGCATAGTATGCTGGTTTGCCCGTGTCCGAGACACTGTTTATAGTAATTGTGTAAATACTGTTTGAAAATCCGTCACAATTGCAGTCGTCGTCGTTTTTACCACCATTTCCAGATGCAAACACAAATATCGATCCTTTACCATTCCTTCCCTACATTAAGTAATAACACAGTAAGTAAGGAATTCCCGTTTTTTTCTGTAAACATTCTTTTTTTAGTTTGAATTAGGTTTGTGTCGCTTTCTACAATTTAACCGTTTTATCGCGGCGACTGGAGTACATAACAATGGTTTCCTGGTATTTCGCAAACCAGTAAAACTATAACATCCTTTCCTAGCCTCCAGCTGCTATCCAACATAGATCTACAAGTATCAACCTATTGGTGAGGGGCAAATAATCGGAAAGGATGAGTGCCGCCGTCGGGACTCCAACCTGTAGTATTTTGACTGATAATCCGACGCTCTACAAACTGCTCTATGAACAGGAAACATTGGAAAAACTATATTTATGCTTTTGCATTTGAGCCTGTGTATGTTTTGATCATAATTCCAGATTAATCACTTGGATATACTCATGGTCAAGGAGGAAACAATCTTTATCTAATCATTATGCACGAAAGTAACCATTGCTTCTTTTGTTAAGAAATGCGCAAGAATAGATCTAGATAAAAAATAAATAAATTAATATAAATAATATATACTAAATAAAAATAAGAACCATATTTTCTGGATGAATCAACACTCACCATTCTTTAATGCTTTTCGGTGGATTATCGAGAAATAACAGTAGATTATCGTTTGACAAACTCACCGCATTATCATTGAAAATATCAAAAACTTAAATCCAGCTTTTTTTTGTTTCGCCCTATCTGATGTTATCAAGGCGGGCCCAAAAAATGAGCCAAATAAGTGACTCCACTAAGAACGCTGCATGACAATCACGTGTGAAATGTCACGCTATAAATTTTGTCCTGAAATTTTCTCATTTTGTTTCAATTTTGCATTGAAGAGGTTAAGGAAAAGCGTTTGTTTCAATGTAGTGTAAGACTGTCACTCGTGAATAAATAGCTTTTGCTGTTCTCTAAATTTATGAAAGCAGGATAATCGTTTGTTTCAGTGTAAGATGGATTTGTATTGCATTGAGTAACAACAAAAGCTATATTTTCACGAGTGGCGGAGTCACGAGTGAAATTAAGCTTTTGTTTTTCACGAAATGAAATATCAATCGATCTTACATTAAAAATCAAACGATTATTCTATTTCTTTAAAGCAAAAATGAGACAAATCGTAAAAATCTAAGGACATATTTTCTTTAAGCGTGTCATTTTGCAGGGCAACGTTCATTGTGACGTCAACCTTTTGGCCCTGCTAAGATGACGTCAGTAATGGTGAAATGAATGAAAGCGGGGAGTGTTTTTGATATTTTCACTTGTTAGGCAGTGAAATAGTCAAAATGATAATCTACCGCTATTTCTCGATAAACTACCAAAAAGCATTAAAGAAATATAGGATAATCAATTGGTATGTCTGATTTGAAAAATATTTTACGAGAATGCGTTATAAGGTGTTTAAAACGAGTCTGCATAAAATAATGTAAAATGCAATTTTCTATCGTCCTCGGCATTTGCGAATTTCGCGTATGAATTCCATGAACATTTGGTTTACATAATTTTTTGTCGCCATCCTGGATTGCACTTTCAAAATTCGAGAAAATATAAATCTACATTGAAGCAAAAAATCCATTCTTTGACGTTACACAATTTTAAGACGTTGAAATAAAGTATTATATGTGCGAATCTTACACTGTCTAGATTGAAGAACGACGACTTTGTTAATAATGTAAACAATGGGCCAACTTATTTCTGGCCCTCTTTCGGTGTAGACTGGTCTCACTGCCAATTTATATCAGAATAACCTTTTCTATTTCAATAGTCGATATTGGATCCAGTCTATCGCTTGTAGCCTGCTTTCTGAGAAATACCTTGATGTAACGGGCAACAATACCCGCCCAGGGTCAGATAAGTTGGCCCATTGAAACACATGGATTCTTTGGAAATCGACTTGATACCGAGATGGACAGTATTGAAGAATTGTGCGGTCTGTGATCATCAAATCCCCTATGGTTAGCATTTTAAATCAGCTTAGACTCGTCCGAATTAAGTGTTTATCGCTAAAAATGCAATGTCATCGGATTTCAAGTTTTCGCACCAAGGTCACATAAAAGGTCCACAGAAAACAGAAACATTTCAGGACGTTTCCTTGAATATATAATTGCTCATGATCATTACGTTTAGTTTCTGTTTCCCTAGTTCATATTGATTTACAAATGTTAGCGATTGTTTGTCATCAGAAGCTTCAGTGGCGGTTCTAGAAGGGAAAGGGGGGGATGTGTCAATCAACCCCCATCTGAAGCCTATTTTTTCCGCATGGATATTGAATAAGAATTGAAAAAAATGAGAAAACCAACCCCAATTTCTAAGTTAGAACGGTCATCTCACTATGCAGATATCCTGAATCCTGAATCTTTGATTGGGCTTCCAATTATCAACCCAGCAGTCTGAGCAGGGGCCAAACTGCTTGAAAAAGAAGTTCCAGCAGTGAAAACTAAAAGTGTTAGCGTCACTAGTGACGATATCAAAATTTATTATATTTGGATATCCAAAAGAATACCAATATTCATTGCCAGGATATGATAAAAAAATCTCTCTTACAGCGGATGAAAGAATTATCCTATATTTATCTGAGACACGACTTATCACATAAATGATAATTCAGTATAGATCTATTGCTTCATTCGCATTGGTGATACTTGAGAAGGGGAACAAACTTTGTGAACCTAATAGTACTTTCAAAAACCTCAAAGAACTCATCCTGTTATCGCAATAATGGCTGTGTAAATTGTTCTGAGTGTGAGAATCCTGAAGTTTAAAAACTAAGATAGTCATATGATAAGCAACATATAATTTCACGAAAATCTGCCAATAAATGTTCAAGTAGTGATAATATAAACTGTTGCATCACAAGGCCCAGTTTTCTATGACGCAGCATCATATCACAAAAAGAGAAAAGAAAACAAGGCAAGCTAGTGATTATTCTGGTAAAGTTTTGATGAATTCTGTTCTGTAGTTTCAGAGATATAAATATTGTTCTTATATTTCTTCTTAGGAACAATTTTTCAGTGATGCGACAAGCCACAGAGACCATACCATCGCCCTAATCAGAATTAATCGAAGAAATCTGAAAGAGCATGTGTTAAGCATAAATCCTGTGAAGTTTTGTTATCGCATCAATTATTGTGTATCATTGTTTTGTGTCAAGAATCCCTAGGTTGATATGTACATGTATACAGTTAGAGTAAAAAGTAACTTAAAAGCGATTCATTTGAAGAATCCAGAAAAAGGGCAAGTACCGCTCTAATAGCATTTAATATCCTGCAGATTAAAAATATCTAATGCAGTGGTCTCGCGTGACCTCGACATGGCGAAAACTCGAATTCATGCGAAAGCTCGAGCTAGCCATCCGGTCCCGACTCGTCTCGATCGCTCGAGAAGCAATCTCAGTCCCGTGGTCAAATTTTACTGCATTCACTCGAGCAAAGGAGTTCGCACCTTTCTGACATCTATTGTTTTGCATCAAGGTTATTTTACTGCGTGTATTTGTTATTTCGGCCCATCGTCAAGAATACCTATAGGCCTTATTCATGGGGTTTCGACAAGTCAGACGACTTGTTTTCACACCTCTTTGTATGCAATACATATTCAATTTTAGGGTTGAATGACGGGAATCTTATAATCAGAAAATAATGTTGAGACTTTGAAACAACAATAAAACAAAATGGCATTTTTTTCGAATCAATGCTCATCGTCAATTTGAAAGTCTTTCGAAAGCCATCCTCATGATTAATTCAGCAAATTATTCACCTTTATAACGAAAGATATTGAAGATTGCCCACCGAAACATCATAACTACACTTTTTTCAGCTGTAGTTTCAATTTTTCGGTCACCCATCGCTAGTGTTCGGCACCAAAACGTGGTAAAAGAAAAATGCATTGATTTTTAATTGTCTTCAAGGAAGTTAGCTCCAAAGAAAACATTGTGAGAAAAGAAGGAATTGCTCGCAACCTCACCTATCTTCTGACTGATAAAACGTCTAAAATTTTGTCATTAAGAAACGAAGCAACGAAAATATTGTAAGGAAGAAAGAATATGCACGATATAATGCCTCACATTAAAATTACTAAATGTACAGAGAACAGACACCACTATTAATGACGCCGACGACTTAATCGACCTTTTTTTATTATTTTATTTTCTGTTTTCAACGCTGACTTTTTGACCAGATTAATCACTGTCACTTTTCCTCTGGTAGTATTTTACATAGGTACTGCATATTTTGAATGCAAAATATACAAAGGTAAGTTTAAACGCAGTGAAACGTCTTCATAGAGGACAATTTTGCGTACTGGCATTAACTCGAATCATGCGATGACTCGAGCAAATTGGTCTGTCCCGTGGGTGTTCGAGATATCGCTAGACCCCTGTACTAAATTTAACACTAATTACAGTAAAAAGCTAGGATATAATCTTTTTGTAAGCAGTTATTCACCAATTTTACAAGAAGGCCTATTTTGTCAATAACGTGGAAGGCCATCCTAGCAGCTTCAATATGCCAATGGTCATATGATGGCGCTTAATGCCTCCCAGATTAAAAATATTTAATACTAAATTGTATTGTAATTATAAAGGATATAATCTTTTTGTAAGCAGCTATTCATCAATTTTATTCGAAGGCTCTTTCTCATAAGGTACAATAACAACCTCATTATGCCCATCGTTATATAATAAGCATGAAAATCTGTCAATAAATGTACAAGTTGTGATAATAAGAAATGTTGCATCACAAGTCCCCACCCCTTTTCATAACGTAGGGTCATATTAGCAAAATGAAAGAGGACAACTGATAGAAAGATTCCTTGTGACCTTTCATATGAAGATTGTTTGAATTTATACCAATAGTTTCAGAGGATAAGATTGTCAATTTATCTAGGAAATCTAAAAGAGCGTTCCATAAGCACCAATCCTGTGAGTTTTGGTTTAATTCTGCCCTATATGGGCATTCTAAACAGTAGCTCCAGACAAGAAGACTTATATTTCCTCGTGTAAGGACATTATTCGATAATACGACAGTCATAGCACTCATATTATTAGCCAGATCATTATTTAACGATGAAATCTGAAAGAGATGACTCAATGATCATTCCTGTGAAAATTGAATTAATTCTGCCCAGAGTAATAGAGAAGAAGAATGTTGAAGTTTATTAAAGGAAATGAAAACGGACTCACGACGGACATCAGGCCATGGTAATACCTCAATTGGACTTCGTCCAGTGGATCTAAAATTACCTTGAAAACCCCCGTTATTAATGCTTTTTCTGAAATTTCACTCGGAGCAGAAAAATCATCACCATCATCACTCGGACCCCAGCTGTTACTGTATATATCCATTATGTCGTAATGACGGTTCAGTGCCATTGCTTGGTCCGATGCAGTTATTTCTAGATTATCGTCAAGGATTTTGATTGCTATTTTTATTCGAAGAAAGAAAAACATTTGTTGAATTTGATGAAAAGCTGAGTAGAATAAACGAATATTACTGTAGAATGTATGTTGACAATGAATTTTAATTTCAAAATACCGTTTCTTATGTCATAAAGCATACTCTTCAATAAAAATCCTCAGCATATTCGTCATCATTAACAACCAAAAAACAACAACAAAAAAATAATAATAATAATAAAAAAAGGAAGAAAACAAAAAGTACGTGTTTACCGAAGCGTGTATGTACCCCCTTGTGAAGATATATACTAGTCTCCAAAGGCTTGTTCAAATCTGCAAGTTGTCAAAATTACGATGGCAAGACCATATATATCTCGACATGTTTACCAAATACATGTATATGTATTTTTGACGGCATTAGAATGGAAGACTTGCCTAAAAGAACACACATATATATCCATTTCAATGAAAATGGATGGCGACTAAGTCTTGTCCCTTGTCGTTAAATTCAGACCACCTTTTTTTTCTTCTTGTTTTTAATACGATATAAAAAGGTCGACATCCGCGCTATTCGTAAAATAAACATAAGTTCATTTCAGCAAGTCTCCTATATGTAGGATAGCAGAAAGACACAAACTTTGTCAACATGACGAGATATATATCGACTTGTCATCGTAATTTTGACATATTGTAGAATTCAATACGTCTTTGAAAACTAGTATATGTCTATTAAGTTTAAAGGGGGTACATATAAGCTTCCGAACATATCAGATACTGATTACTTACAGAGTTGATATATAACCAACATTATTCAAACTGATTTCAAACAACAAAACACCGATTTTATTCGTTCTAAAATAACTCGCAAAACAAATCAGATCTATTACCACACGTTCAAAGTTTGCTATTTGATATTTACCTGCAAATCTTGAGTTGTATGCTACCCCAAGAATACACAAGTTATTCTTTACAGCGGAGACGATTCCTGCACAGCTTGTTCCATGTCTAGAAGATAAAAAGCAAAATTTGTGAATTTTGATCAGTGATTCACACCTGGTGTGTCCATTCATGATTGGAACCTGCCTTACAATTTTTCACCTGTACCACCTTTAGAAGATGAATACTGTAAGATAATACATGGCGGAATTCCATATTAAGTAACCACTGAAGAAGCACCTGTAACCTTAGACTAACGCAAGAAATGATCGTAAGAAAGAGTAAAAAAGACCCAGATCACTATTAAAGTAATAGTTTCTTCGCCGGGAACCGTCGCTCCTTAATTGAGAGAACTCATGTCCTTATAATGTATGAAAATGAGTTTAAGTTAGCACAACTGTTACAAACCGACGAATTAATATTGGTGTTGTCGGAGGATAATCAAACTACTGGTCAGAGTTCAAACAAACTGTACATAAATGATCCTCGGGACATGTTCTTTCAGATTCCTTCGTTGAATTCTGATCGAGTTGATACTTTGGGTGCTACGGGCTGACGTGTCACTAAAAAGGGGGCCCCGATGGTAAAACATAAAACAATCTTCTTCTCTGAAATTACTGGTCAGAATACAACCAAACTTTATTACAGACACAATCCTCAGGACATGCTCTTTCAAATTCCTTCGTTTAATTCTGATCGGGTTTATAACATGGGCGCTTTGGGCTGACGTGTCACCAAAACAGGGCCCCAAATAGTGACATATAAAATATTCTTCTCTTAATTATTGGTCAGAATTGAACCATACTTTAGAGAAATAATCTTCTGGACATGCATTTTCAGACTCCTCCGTTAAGTTCTGATCGCGTTGATAACATGGACTATACGGCTTTTCATGTCACCAGAAAATATACGATATAAAAAAATGTTTGTCTCTAAAACGTTGGTACAGAATAAAACCTAACTTCATCAGAATGGTTTTTTGACAAGCTTTTTCAGATTTCTTTGTTAAATTTTGAATGAGTTAATATCATTGATGCCAAGGGCTACCGTGTCATCAAAAAAGATGGTCCCATATGGTAAAATTATAGATGAATCTTCTTCCCAGAAACTACCAATTAAAATCAATAATAATGGTTGGTAGATGATTGTCTTTGATTCTGGCATCATGATTAACCTTGACCCTGACCATGAAGATGACGTTTGACCTACTTTCTTAAATATTGAATTATTAGGGCTAGGACTTATTCAGTCAATTATACTGGTTGATAGATGATTGTCTTTGGTTCGAAAACATCATGATGAACCCCTGACCTTGACCTGAAAATACTGTATGTAGCCTTGATAATTGAAAATTTAAGGCCAAAGGTCACAGTCAGGGTCAATCGTTTAACATGATGCCAGAATAAAAAATCGTCAAACCTTTCTTAATTTACCAAATATCAGGACTTCTTCAGAGAATTACCTGCCAAATTTTGTTGTAAGTGTTAAAAATAACACAATTATTTTTAACTCATGCGCGTTTATAGATACTTCAATTCTTGAACACATCGTCATCTACACTTTCTTCAATCCAATCAGCAATTTAAGTTTATGAAATATCCGAGTTCCCAAAAGCAATCGTCCAAACTCCACGCATCATTGATTAAAGTTTCTCTTTTTTTATAAAAAAAAAACTCCCCAACCATTCATCGAGGCGGTTTTCAAACAAAAACAAGTTATCCTTTCCTACGCCATTGAAAGGGGACACGGCATAATGACGAAAAATGACCAAATTTTTTAACTTATCCGTCGGATTATTAGAAATGTTCCAAAGTTGTCCAAAACTTGACTGCAAACTGACATTGTCATGCTAGAAAAACAGAATCTCATTTTTGAAGATATGGCACACCGTTTGTTCGCTTAAAAACGACTAAAAAGGGATCATACTGTTTCTTAGGTACATATGAGAACCATATGATTAATCAAAAAGGAAATACAGACCTGCGTGACATATACCTGAGATCCTTGCATCGGGTTATAACGGGTGGAAATAGGAAACGAGATAATGAATACCTATTTTTTTAACTGAATAGATAAATATTATCCTAATAGGGTCATCCCTTAGTAAAATAAATTAACAAGACCTATCAGATATTTTGTTACATAAATAGTGTAAAGAATGGTAACATTCCAAAACTAAGGAGAGTTTTTAATTAAACAAGACTTCGTTCGAGGCTAAATTGTTTAGTCTGATAAAGTTAGTTCTTTTAGCAATTTCTAATTGGTTCCTTTTCTACTGAGATGTTACATGCACACATTATAATTGTTAAAATGATATAGATTTACCCGTTATCGCTGAAAGAATGCTCCGGGCTTAATCTGTCCCAATTGAAATTGTAACTCAGATCACTTCTCTGAAACAAAAGAAAATAGTAATCAGATTGGTTTGTATTTAATATGCTGTATGAATGATTTGTTTTCTTTCTTACAAAATCAATTTTAAAACTCATCTGGTATTGAGGTCTACGGAAATTTTTGATAAAATACCACTGCCTCGGGAATATTTAGTCAATTTTAGGGAACATTTACGCGAGGTGTTAAGAAATAAATTCATACAGAAGGTTAATAAGTTTCGTGCCTCAATCGGTACAAGATTATTCCGATGTTTTTTTGTGTTTTTTTTGTATTTGTTTTTGTTTTTGTTTTTCCCTCTTTTTTTCAGCAAAAGCATATTGCAAATGCAAAATTATGTCAAAAGGATACCGAAGAAAAAAATGTTTCAGCAGTTATTGGCAGTTTTTGTGCGTATATCACTTTGTACAAAATATACAAAAAAGTCACAGACTCATATTTTTTTTCATAAGTTGTTGCTTTATCAAAAGATCTTTATCAAAAAAGGCTTGCTATACAATTTGCCCCGAGTAATATTTCTTAATGTCATCTTTATAGTTCGCAATTCCTGGCTAAAAATATTTTATAACGCTAAGGTCAACAGAAAAGTGATTTTATTTGTAAATATAAATTGGACGCAGCAGTGAAAAATGAAAGCAAGGTGTAATTAACGGCCTCAATAGAAAAATATAATTTCATAGGCGGTGTTTTCATTTAAAACGACAAAATAGACAAAAATACAAGGAAATACGATCACTTAAGGGAGCAGCGGCACAAAGTACGAAGGCCAAATCTTTAGTATGAGGTATTTACAAAATTTGCCATGAGATCCTTGTGTCTTGTATCAACTCCATCATCCAAGAAAGCAATCGTCACACCCCTACCAGTATACCCTTGTGACCAGGCCTCGTATATTCCCATACTTGGTCTAGTGTCATTATGCTGAAAATAATAATATACATGTCCTTCATTTATGTTTTTTTTTCTTTTTTTTTTCATAAATATATTTTTTGCAACAATGGCAATTTGTATACAGTAGTTTTCTTGAATATAAACGCCCGTTTTCTCTTTCTTTACAACGGGCAAACTTCTTTTTGTAGCTTCTTGTCCGTTCTTAAGAAAGATTATTCTCAAAAGTGGGCACTACATATACATGTATATCAATTACCACCAATCACACTTTTGACAACCCGGAGAAAAAATCTCCATGAGATATATTGGAAAATGAAGTAGTTGCTGGTTACAATTAATTTCTTCATCCTGGAAATTGCCTAGGTAAGAGATAATCGAGTCAAAATCGAACAACGTGTGTACTACGTAGCTTTTTTGTGCTAATGCTCGCGCAAAAATAGGTCTAGTATACGTCATCAACTTTTGTGTGACATGAAGTGCTTTGTGTGTTCAACGCAGTGCTTGCATATCACTACGCTGTGTTAACTGATAGTACTGTAAGCGAGGGAACTGAATAGACGAAACAACACACGACGTCAATTTTCTGGATTATTTTTCTGATTATTCACCTTGTCCTTATCATGTATACCAGATATTTTCTTACTTATCACTGGCCAAATCACTGCTGTGTTAAAGAAACATAGCTTTTATATTTGATCCTGAGGTTGACATTGCTAATAGGGAAAAGAAGAAATTGCTTCTAACTAACGCATTCTCCTTTCTCCCTAATATTATCTACCCTTTCTGCTACAAATTTTACTAATTTGCCCTCATATTGTCTGTAATCTGCAACCCTTTACACTTTGGACCTGTCTAAAAAGTTGTTGTCTTGTAATGGATTAAGCTTAATTAGAAATAATTTAAAGCCTTGTCCCATCCTTAAACCCTTAAACAGACGACAAAATTTTAGACCATCTAGGCCAACTTGGAACAGATTGCAAACAATAAATCAACATGAGTGTAATTTGATATATACGAGGGTTGTCCCATAAATTCGTGAACTTTTTCGATTTATTAAAATCGAGCGTTCGAGTAAAGTGAAACTGTTGAGTTGATAAAATATGTCAATTTGCAATAGGTTGATACAGTTTTTACGGTTTTGATATGTTCATGGAAAATAATACAGCTATTTAAAAGACACTCGGTAGCGGTGGTCGGCGCACTCAAAATTTGTTACTTATGAACATTTTATGGTAGATATTTGAACCGCATTTATTTCAATATTAATGAAAAATTTGAAATAAAACAAACATTGTTAAAAGCAGTCAACTTTGGGTTTCACATATGTGTACTTTCATACAAATGGCATAACACAGTGCGCAGTTATGAAGTTTTATTTTGCCTGAGTGCAGATCAAACGGCGTGAAAATGGCGACGTCAACGGAACGCTCGGAGCACAAAAGCGTTCATAATTAGGTTTGGATCGCGAAATAAGACCTATACAGACCATAAGATAATTAGAAATGGCGAATGATCATAACTGTGTTTAGGCAATCACTTGTTTATAAATGGAAACAGAGGTAAAAAATTAAGATTGACTTAAGGACAGTGGGAAAACAGGTCGAGATAGGAAGAACCAATGTTAAGACCGTCAATATAGAAATAAAAGACGTTTTCTACCGACGTCAATCAGAACGCATAATGGGATAAAAAAAAAGAATTAGTAAATCAGCAGTGTATAATTTGGTATGACTTGATCATGAGTCGCGCCAGTTAACGATAGATATCGAAACTTAAAAGAAATTTGAATGCAATTTCGGCATCCCAAAGAGATTTGGGAGCGGTAACCACAAGAACCCAGATTTCGTTGAATGGTTTATCTCGATGAATTCAGGTAGTGGAAGTATAATACCAAGGTATTCATATTATTTAATGTGAGTATTATATAGTTGAAGTTCCTTGTATAAAATGTCTAAAAATATAACGATAGACTACGAATAAAACAACAACACGGCTTTACTTCACCCAATCCTTCACGGGCTAAACGAGTTATACGATATTGTGTATCCACGCAAATGGTTGAGAAAATCAAATATTCTATTGAATGCATAACAAAGGTCTATATCAACAATGTTTTGAGCTAAGGTTTGACAAAGGCCCTTTCTTCGTTACAAGTCCGAAAAGGACGCTACTTTGATAAAAAATGGTTCGGTTTTGAAACGACGTTTCATGTAAAATAAATCGACGTTAACAGCGTGCGCCGACACCCATTTACTAGTGTTACGTTTTAAATCATATCTTCGCGAGTATTAAAATAAGCCATCAGTTCTTCCACCAGAATAAACTGAAATGACCGATTCGCATTACCTGTAATTTTTAGTTTCATCGGATGTTTGGTATAAAAGTTATCGCAAAAGTTCATGAATTTCTGGGACAACCCTCGTACCTAGGGTAGAAATTAAAAGATAATGGGGTATGAGTATATGGTGGACCATATTGTGGGAAAGTGAGAAATTGGCCCTATCAATTTTTGTGTCCCACAGGAAAATACAACTTCTGTATGGAATTCAATTCGATGTTAAAGAAAGAGCCGAAGAGTTTGTGCCCCTAGAAAAACAGCTTTACTACGATTGCTAGTGCCTGTTACTTCGCTTATGCATGCTGGGGTACTCATAAGATGACGAAAAATGGTGAACTTTCGGACACAGGAAAAAAAAAATAAACATGAAAATTCGTTAAGAATATTCATGTATTGAATATATTGCTACTTGATCTCATATTTCTGTCCTTATTTCAATACGTACTTAAAAGCAGAGATAAAGCCCTTTCTTAAATACTTTTACATGAATTGTCGAGATTCGGTCGATTTATCAAAAATGCGTATTGACATTGTGTTCGGTACGATCCAAGTCTTCACAAACTGATTTAGGCCAAGATGCTTGCCTAGAAACTCGTCTTTATTGGACAAATGTAATACTAGTTACATGTAACTAAATAGTACAATAATATTAAGAAGGACTGGACTGGATGAGAAATTCAAATAAATGCGTTTTTTTTTTTATAAGTGTCGCGTTTAGAAGCAAATAAGATTGATTATACCGAATATCGAAATTTGCTTGGCCATTTTCTTACGATCTGTATATTTTGAGACGATCCCTGACTTTTGCTTTCGTATTCGGTTCCGTTATCGGATTCGTATTAGTCCGCAAATCCCCATTAATACCATGTTATAGTTCGGAAAGTTTTAGGCCAATAATGTACAATAATTATACGATAGGATTCATATTCTTCCTTTATTGATCTTACTAAAAGTTTCGTATTAGTTGGTGCAATACTTTTTTCTTTGTGTATAATTGTCATAAAATCAATTAACCAATCAAAACGCCCTAATAACTGTTTTCCTCCGTCTGATTTTTTTTAAACTTTTTCGAAAATGGATGATTTTAAGACGTCGAAACTAAGCTGTAGTTATGACATTTAGTTCAACCATTATCTACCTATTTTAATTTGCTTTTTCAAGTTCTTGTATATATAATTTTTTCACAACGTCAAGTGGCCTTTTGAGTTAGTCGGAGCGAAATAATTCCGCAACTTTTCGTAAGCCATTGACTTTAACAGTGACAGCCAAGGTTTTCAAATGAAATCATTAGGAAACCTCGGTTAACACTACTAAAATTCATGGCTTCCGAAACGTTGCGAATGTATTACGGGTCCACTTCGGGTCCTTTATATCTGAGACGGCGTGTTGTGGCGGCCAAACGATCCACTAATTGAATAACTAATTTCTCACCAAATACCACATATCTTTCCAATGATCATCGGTAATGACTGGAGCTTGTCGGTTTCTTTGTGCTGTACGAGCAGAGAATGCATCTCCACCAGCTTGCCTCTTGAATATCTTTAGGTATTTTTCCTGTTCGAAGAATTCGATCTGTAAAAAAAACCCAAAACAAATAATATGAGCCAGTGTGTGACATTTCCAACAATTTCAAATGTGTGAAATGCAAAGTTTCTGGCCAGCCTGTGCAGCCGCACAGTCTGACCAGAGTCTTCACTATGCACTATTTAAGAAATAAGGTCTTAATCCCTCTTCTGGCAGTCAGCATATGTTATTATTATTGCATTGTTTCATTGGCTATGATGCTTAACATTTGTATTTCGCACACAAGTGATATTGTTGGAAATGACACGCACTAGCTCATATTTAAAAGACAATGTTTGTGTGAGATATAATTAAGAGTAATCAGGATTGATTATTGAGAATGTGAACTTAGCTAGTGGCGTACCTAAAAGTTTAAAATTAATTCTCACTCAAAGAAAAGAAGATAGGAGTTTGAGAGAACAAATAGACGAGAGTAGGGCAAAATGTAGTGCCCAACTCCATAGGGGGTGAGGACAGGGCCTCGCCCGATGGCAACTCTGATCTGATCAATCAAACATTATTGGATGACCAAAGTTTCGCAACTACAGCTTGAATTATCTAATCATTCGATGTTTACACATTGTTGAAACTACTTTCGAACTTGGACAATACTTAAATTTTATTCTGTGGCGTAATGATATCTAAAATGAAAAACATCTAATCAAGATACGATTCACAGAATCTTGCGCAATGATTTAACTGTGGGTCAACGTGTTTGGGACAGTTCTAGTTGTACGTTTTGCAGGACATGTAATCGAACCTAAATTGATAAATTAATCGTTGCGTTAGTTCGACAGAAAATTTGATATTATCTGGTCTACCTAAGTCTTAAGTTCTTTAAAAATACAGGAAAATAACATATTATGATGGGTTAAAATGTTCCTTTTATCTAATGGTTTGATAAATGACTCTTTACACGAAAAAGGAGGAAAATAACGGTTACTCGAATAAAGGCTCTTACATCTTAACCCACGAAATTTCAATTTATTTGGCACAACAGTTAAATGCAGACGATCTCTTTGGCCTTTTCTGTCTTTCTGTTGCTGGCCATGCAATATATCGCCTGAATCAACTTAGCTGGATCTGATATCAAATTTAATATATGTTTAACGATATCTCAGTACATTCTTTTACCTTTATTATGATCACATTTACTTATTTTCATGTGTCCATTTACGACTTATTTATTCATTTATTGAGCCTGTGTGAGACATTTCCAACAATTTGAAATGTCTGCCAAGCAAAGACGTTGGCCAAGCTTTGCATCGGAACAGCCTGACCAGAGTCTTTACTTTACACTTTGTAGATAGATTTGTTTACAAAGTGTCGTTAGACAGACAGACAACCTTTTAATCAAACAATGTGATCGTCTAGCCATGGGCTTTAACATCTATTATGTCACGCAAAGGCTCTATTTATTTATCTATCTATTTTATGCTAGATATATATCTATTTATTTTTTCATTTATCGATATATATATATATTTATTTATTCATTTTTTACTTATTTAAATTAGGACAAATGCATAAATTGTGTTTAGAAATTAAAGTCTGACTGATATAATGGGTTGCGCTAGAGTGTAACCTTAAATTATACTTTATCAAAAATCCTTGATAAAAAGTTTCCATCTTTCTACTGACGAGTCAAAGATACATTTTAAGGTAGTGGAACCGTAATAGTTCCGCAACATTTCGGAACGCATGATCTTTCACAATGCTGACCGAGGTTTCCTAATGAAAATCATAAGGATATCTCGGTTAAAGTTCATTACTCCCGATACATTGGATAACTATTACGGGTCTACTACCTTAAAAAGGTGTATTTGTCTTTTCAATGACAACCGCCTTCGGTGGTAATCAATTAGATATTAGAATATATGGTACTCTCGAACGTGACATGAGCTTTTAAATAATCAAAGTTTATCAGGAGATAAGCGCTCTTGCATTTGAAGTTTTGATTAATCACTATTGCTTGCACCAATGAAAGACGTATGTCGACTTCCTAGTTGATGAAATGCTTATCATGGTTTGCTGTCGCAATGATTGCGATCTCTTACTCAAACATTTCCACAAAAAAGAGAAAGTTCACTCTCGTTTTCTATGTCGCAAATAGGCACACTCATATCAGAAGTAACGTATATATACTGAACTCCAAAAGAAACGCCCACAAATACACATTCTCTTCATAATTTAACCGTTTATAACTTTATTGTTGTTAAATTTCAATTCTTGCATATCATGGTTTGCTGTCGCAACGATTTCGATCTCTTACTCAAACATTTCCACGAAAAAGAGAAAGTTCACTCTAGTTTTCTATATCGCAAATAGAGACACTCATATCAGAAGAAACGTATTTATTCATATACTTAACTCAAAAAGAAACTGAACTCAATAAGCTTTGCTTTCGTTCTAATCCAATTGAATTATTATTCTGTATTATGACATTTTGTATACACTTTTCATCAATAAAATAAGTTTAAACCAAAAGAAACGTCCACAAATACACGTTCTCTTCATAATTTAACCGCTTATAACTTTATCGTAGTTTTAATTTCAATTCTTGTAAAAACCGAATTTCTTTACTTAGACTGATCTTTTAACTGTTAGGTACCATGTTCCTTTCCATAGCAACAACTTTTTAGTAAAAGTGCACCCTAATTTTGTGGAGTCTGATACACAAAGGTTTGTTGAAATTTTCTAATGTGCATTGCAAGACATTTAATTACATAGAGGATAATCGTTTGTTTCAGTGTAAGATCGATTTATATTTCATTGAGTGAACAACAAAAGCTGTATTTTCACGAGTGGCAGAGCCACGAGTGAAAATAAAGCATTTGTTGTTCACGAAATGAAATATATATCGATCTTACTCGAAAAACAAACGATTATTCTATTTCTTTAACGCAAAATTAAGACAAAATGTGAACTTTTTAGGATATATTTTTGTCAAGCGCGTCATTGTGCACGTGATTGCTACGCAACGTTCATTGTGACGTCACTAATTTCTCCCCGCATAGATGACGTCAGATAGGATGAAATGCACAAAAGCAGGGTATAAGTATTTGATTATTTCACTGCTTTTGCGGTGAGATTATCAAGTGATAATCTACCGTTATTTCTCGATAAACCACCGAAAAGCATTAAAGAAAGTGCAATAAACCGTTAAAAGTAGGCCTATTTGAAATTTACTGATTCTAAATGTTAAGTAAGAACTTTATCAGCCAAAATTGGGTCTACGGAGGCGAGCCATTAAAATTAGAAAATTAGAATTTAAAAATAATCTATAAATACAAACTTCAAACTGTTCCTTAAACTTGAAGGGTAGTTTTAAAAACGCTTAAGCTGATTTGAACAGTTTTCTGATTGAATTTCAAAGACTGTTGCAACTAGCCATGTGTTTTAATACTAGCTTGTTACTGCGAGGACAAGTTACCGACATCAAACCGACTTGTTGTTTAACTATAGCAGACGATCTGTTCATCAATAGTATATAACCAATTAACACATCTGATGAACATTACGACTCCTGTAAACGCTCAAAATAGCGTCTTCAAAAAGCCAAATTTCTAAGGGAAAATGGTGTTTTGAAAGCCCCCTTGATAATTGCCGAATTTATCAATCGTCTTAAGAATTAATTTCCAAGTGTTATCCTCTTTCGGGCGGGTTTTCATCATAGTCACAGGATGAATGCTTACCCCAACCCACTTACTTACCATGCAATGTGAGTGGGTTACGGAAATTATTTCAGACAATATAAACAGCTCTTTAAAATCGATTTTTGTGTAGGCATTGCGGTAGAGCTCACTTGCGCAATGGGTATTCTTATCCATTATGGAAAAAAAAAAAAAAACATTTATCCATTTTTATCCGTGTGAACTTTTCTATGGTGGTGTCAAGCGAAGCGCATCTGTTTATAAACTTTCTAGGACAGCAACTTTATTTCACCCCATACATGCGGCTATTTGGATGTTCTACTTAAGGAAGAAAAGGAAAAAAACATCGTATTAAGATTTTAAATTATTTCAATTCATACTTTGTCGACATTTCCCTTGGAGTTAAGTTTATTTGTCATGTTTTTAACCTTTACCATGTTAAGCTCATCGGAGCAAAACATGCTCAAGTGGGTGGCTTTTGAGATCACCCTGAGTCCGTCGTCAATTATCCGATTGCACTGGAACTTTGCCAGAATGCAGTGACCCTCTTCAAAAATGAGGCGCGAAATTGTGGTTGTCCCAAAAATATGGCCGTGACAGGAGGTGGCTTTTTTCGCTATCACGAAATGTTCTCCTGAACCACTCGGTGTATTCAACTTTTACTTTGCCAGATTGCTACTTTGGCGAACTTATTCAGGAATTGTTAAATGGATTTTGATTGCCCCATATATCGGCGTGGTAGGGCGTGGCGATTTTCACTCAATCTTCGAAAGACAGCCCCTTAAGCGACACCTCCCCTTTCTACCTTTGAAATAATTATTAGCCTAAAATGCTGGCAGAGTATGGAGGGGCATTTTGTCACTTTCAGTTCGTTGAAAGATATCTCCTCCTAAAGTGTACCTTTAAAATTCAGGTGAGCTGTTTAGGGACATTCCAATCCTCTTGTTTCAAATTTAAGACTGATTGAATTAAAAGGCGATAACATACAAAAAAATCGATGTACCATGAAAAAAATGCACTTATGCTGTACTTAATATTGTGGGAAATGTATAAATTGCTTGTTGCAAGATATTTCTTCTTTTTCAACAATTATATCTCGCATATAAAAAAATAAACATAAATACATAATACGTATTTAGTGTTTTGTATGGGAAAAAATATCTAACGAGGTTGGGAGAATTGATCATTGTCGAGGCTCTGCCGAGACAATTATCAATTCCCAAAACCGAGTTAGATATTTTTTCATACAATACACTAAATACATAAAATATTTATCTTATAACCTCTAATTGCCTTCTTTTTGTAGATGTTTCTTGCAGAAATGCAAGTGTCTAAAAATAACCGCATTATATATTTGTTCTAAAAATAAATATGTGATATCATACAAAATATCATACGGGATGTTATCACACGAATATTTGTATAGTTATAAGATAAAAAAAACTTAACAAAATCACAGGCGAAGTGTATTGGGACTGCTGTAGGAAATGGTTAATTAAATGACGAGGTCGCGAGTAATAAGTAAATTGGTTCATTCTAAAATGGATGTCTCCCTTTACATGAAATAGTAGGCCTACTTGAATTAGCTACTTTTGAAGTTCTGTAACAGTTCATGTGATTGCAGAGCGAGTTAAATTTGTCTACAAAGGTATAGTTGAGATTATACTTTTTGTAGCCTCAACAATTATAATACCTATGTGTGCTGTGCGGTCAATCTTGCTCGAGCGACCACGTCTTTTAAGCGACCAATTTCATTAAACGACCATTTTCAAAATCCCCTTCTTGAAAAATCCAAATTTCTTAAAGAGTCGATATAAACTGATCTAAAATTACTGTAAGTGAATCCTATGTTGTAAAAACTCATAAGAATCATCTCAACGTGACGATTTTTTGGGGGTTTTAACAATATGGGATAATTGAAAACCTCGCAATGAGCGACATATTCGATCTAAATTTTATTTCTGATTTGAAAGCAAAATATGTACTAAGCGACCATTCTTTTAAACGTTCGCCCTTTTGGTAGACCCGTAAGTGCAAGCTTAATGCACTTTTGCTGGTAGTTTAGATTTTAACAGGATTCCATAAACTTTTCCTGTTTAGTAAAATCTTTCTCGAACCTTCGATTTTATAATCCGTCAATAAGCAATATGGGTAGTGAATAAATGAGTTATGATGAGTATTTTTATTTCACACAATGCTTTGTTTCAAAAGCAAATGGTTAATACTCTGTTTACTATTCAAGCTCCTAATATTCTCATTTATGACTCATTTATGACTGCATTTATTATACTAAACCTAGAGACATCGATACCAAAATAATTCCTAGCTAATGGGCCAGGAGAAATGAAACTATTGAAATCATTTTTGGAAGAAGAAAAATATAACAGGTTTATCCCGTTGCATTCTCGTGTAATGCTTATTATATGCCAATGTTCAAGACAGAACTATTTTAAAAAAGACATACCATTGGATGTTTCTTCAGGGTAGCGTTCGCATGCAGTGTAATTTTCTTCTTTGAGGTCTTTGGCACTGCCTCCTTTCTTTTCAGCAAATAAAAATCTTCTAGAACCTTTAATATACAATATACCAACAGCTTTCTAAACTATTTCAACCTACAATCCCGATGGCAAGATGATAATACGAGAGACCAAAAGAGGACAATGAGGGCTCGGATTCCTCACCGTCGGAATCTACAGAACGCAAGTTAGTAGAAACGGAAAACGGACAACTAACTGAGATACGTAACTAACTTCCTTATATAAAATGATAAGAGTCAAATTAAGAAATTTTGAATACTCGCACTAACTAGGCAGTTTCTGAATTAACGCCGGTTATTAAAGATATAGACAAAAGAATGCTGAACAAAAAAGCCGAAATTTCTTTCAACCTTCAGTTGAAACAAGTTGTTTTCAAACGGAAGCAATGAGGGTAAAGTCAACTATTGCCTCGATTTTGGAAACAAATTTAAATGCAAAAATGATGCATATTGGCGTCGAAGACAGCATTGTGGAAATCTTTACTAACACGAAAACTGTATTGAAATGTCTACGATAATAATTCAACGCAAATTCCAGAAGTTCGAGATAAAAAATGAGACTGAGTCCCAAAGAGAAAGAGCTGTAGTACACGACTTCGAATGGAAATAGAAATTGAAAAAAAAAAAAAAAAAAAAAAAAAAAAAAACGGACCGGCTCCTTCGGAGGACAATATCGTAAAATTGACCGGGAGATGGTTGAACTCATCCATTCAAAATGCTCTGGTCAAGTTTCTAAATACCTTGTAGAATTATGGCAAAAGAATTTGAAAAGAAATGAAGAGATATCTCACAAATGATGGGTAAATAATGCCAGATGGTTAAGAAAGTATGAAGAAGACTTTCAAAGAAGTAATGAAGGTGTGAATCCATTCTCAAAGAAGGGACATCCGTCACAAAGAATAAACGGCAGGAGGAGCCATACTGTACAACGACCGAAGTCCTACGTGGAAGCTCAGGAAAATTTGCAGAAGATCTACTACTAGATCTACTTCTGGGGCCCGTTTTACTAAAAATCTTACGATCATTTTTTACGTAAGCCAAAAATTAAGGTAGCTTCTACAGTAGTTACTAGATATGGAATTCTGCCATGCATCATCTCATCGGAATCGTCTTCTAAAGACGACTCCAATGAGATATTGCATGGCAGAATCTAACAATGAAAGAAAACACCAGGTACAATTTCTGATTTTGACTTACGATCAATTTTTTCATAAGAATTTTAGTAAAACGGGCCCCTGGAGCATTTCAACTCGGGTTCAAAGGGTCCAGGATGGAATTACCAGAAGAAGAAATGCAGTCGAGCTACAAAAATAAAAGAAACGATTACCGGCGGAGAAATAATTATTCGAACATCAGTACGGTAATGGAAATTGGCTACGATGAGTCGGCTTCTTTTCTGGAGGCCGATCACATTTTTACTGTCAACAATAAAAGACAATAACGAAACAAATCATTTAAAGAAACAAATTGAAATTTAAATTTTACAAAAAAATAAGATTTTAAACGAATGGTGAAAAAAAAATTGAATGGCAACTGTAAAAAAAGCAACTTAAGTATGAGGGGCAAAAATATAAATGAATAGTTGGAAAAACAATAACATAAAATTTGTATATCCTCATTTAGGCATGCATAGTAGTCTTTTCTGGGGTGATTATTTTGCAAAAGTTAAAATATCTAATGAGCAGATATGAAAATGACATCTAAAATATAAGAAATTATATCTAATGTGCTTATGCAGCTGGATATAAACCAGGGAACTAGATAGAAATATATGCTCGAACGTATTTCTTGGGCAGTCTTTTTAGGCGTGGGAAAAGTCCTTCTTTTTTCAATACATCACCCATCAAAATTATCAAGTTCTAAATTCAAGATTAAATGGGTTCAGAAATTAAGTATGTCAGCGACAATTTGAGAATTAATAAAAACGTACTCATATGCATATTTTGTTACGATACATGAATAAATGAATGGATAAATACAGCACATACTTTCTTCTTCAGTTCGAATCCGTTCCTTGCAGCGATGTATTCCACCTCCGGTTGAGATAATACTGTTTTCATTATAAACTTATCGCTGTATACATGTTCATCCGTGTCCTCAGTTTCTTTTAAATTGTCTCTCCTTGTCATGTCAATCTCGTCCTCAACGCCAACAGTTTTATCCCAATATTTTTTGCCATTGTTCTTACGGGTGAGCATTGTATCGTGGGTTTTCGTGGCATTGTTTTTGTTCATATGAATGATTTCTCCTGCCCCATTGTCAATTCTTGATTCATTGATGCTGACGGACTCGAATGTACCGTTAGAAATGCCTGTCCCGTTCGTTTCATTGCGATATGCACAAGATGATGCTAATAATATACTTAACAAAAATGGAGTATTCATGTTGAAATGTTTCTACACAAATGATCAAATGTCGATTTTTGGCTCATTTTATACTTCAAAGGGATAACCCATGAACTTTATGACCCCGTCAGAGATTAGAAAACGTGTTTGTACATTCAGCGGGAAGATAATTCATCGAAAGGATTGGGTTTTCCTTATCACTTTCTAATCCATGGGACATGCAACTGACTTGGTAAAATGTCCGTTACTAGCAATGAGTAGAAAATCGTAGAGAATATAAATTAATGAAAAAAAAATCATTAAAAAAGTCATTAGAGGGGCTAGCTAATTTCTAAGGAAAAATAACTCGTCGTCATGGACAATACTGTTTTTATATATATATATATATATATATATATATATATATATATATATATATATATATATATATATATATATATATATATATATATATATATATATATATATATATATATATATATATATATATATATATATATATATATATATATATATATATATATATATATATATATATATATATATATATATATATATATCTTTTTTAGTTCGTGATGGCTTTGATAGGCTATATTCGAAACAATCATTTGTTTCTATTGTTGATTTTTTAGAATCGATTTATCAATCAAACCGTTTACCAGAGCTTGTGCTAGCTTTTCAAACTCAGGGGTCATTGGCCCCTAATATGTAATTTTAAGGGGTCAAAACTGCTGATGAAGGGGTAAAACAGTTAGAAGAGTGGATATAATCGGTATTTTTTTTTTTATTATTTTGCTGATGATTTTTTTTCAATTATTTCCTTTTACCAATTTATGAAAATGAATCCCCAATAAAGATATGATCGAGACAATTATTTCAAGTAAATTTACAATTTGCAGTACCGAAAATTTATAGGGTTGAAATAACCCCTCTTGATAGAAAATTCAGAGGTCAACGCCAGATATGTTTAAATTTTTTAGTCAAAACACTTGTTTAAGGGTCAAACACGAACCCTGCTTACATAAAATAATTGTTAAATACGAACCAACAGCATTAATTTGATATCTTCCGTTTTCATTTTGTAAGTTTTTTTAATGCTGTAACTATAGAGCATTCATGATGTGGTTCTGTACAATATTTCTATCACCAACCGACATTTTCTATGAAATTTATGTCCAAACCAAGTGGTGTTGGATATCATATTTGTTTTATGGAGCGAAGCCTGCATTTACCTGATAGTACCTGTGTGGGAACATGAAGCGATACCATGCAGTCCACTTTAGGAAACTATTTATGATGATCATAACAATTACGACTTTCAGCTGAATGTCTTTGGCTTCTTAATTTCATAAAATTTTAAGCACTTAAAAATGATTGCATGATTAATCGTATAATAATTAGAGGGTAATAATTTTATTATGCTCCCCGAAGGGAGAGCATATAGCCGCCGCTTTGTCTGTCCGTCCGTCCGTCCGTCCGTAATTCCGTCCGTCCGTCCGTCCGTCCGTCCCCACCTATATCTACATAACCCCTGGGCCAAATTGAATGAAACTTAGCATGTGAACTCCCTATGATATAGTGATGATGCATCTGTGACGGTTTTTGGATTTGAGGCCTCGTCACGGGAAAAGGGGACTTAGGGTAAAAAACAGTTTTTCCCAAATTTCTCCTAGTCTAACAGTCAGAATTTAGTAAAATTTCATATTTGAGTAGCAAATCAGATGCCCTTTACTATAAACAATTTGAAATTAACGTAAAAAAAATATATTATGGAAAAAGGGGGCTTAATGTTTGTTACCTTTACGTTAGCGCGTAAAATAGAGTTATTCTTTCATTTCTCCTAGTCTTATGCTCAGAATTTGATGAAATTTCACATTTGAGTAGCAAATCAGATGCCCTTTACCCTAAACTATTTGAAATTTGTGTCTTAGAATATGTCATGCAAAAAGGGGTTTAATGTTTGTTACCTTTATGTTAGCTGTATAAGATAACAGCTTATTTGAGTATTTGAAATCTGACCACAGAGCATATCTCCTAAAGTATAAAAGCTATCAACTTGAAACTTTATGGGTGGATAGATCTTATGGAGGAGAAGTGCAGTGCACAAGAACTACAACTATTGCTTGCATAATTTTGGAGTTATTGCCCTTTGTTATTTTTGATACTTAGATTATATCTGGAGCATATCTCCTAAAGTATAATAGCTATCAACTTGAACATCTATGGGTGGATAGATCTCATGGAGGAGAAGTGCAGTGCACAAGAACTACAACTCTTACTTGCATAATTTTGGAGTTATTGCCCTTTGTTATTTTTAGCTCGGCTGTTTTCGGAGAAAACCCGAGGTATTGCTATAGCCTCCGTGTCGTTGTCGTCGTCGTCGTTGTCGTCGTCGTCGTCGTCGTGCGAAAACTTTGACATTTTGTTATATCTCTGGTTCTATTGAAAGCATTCACTTGAAACTTGGCACACATGTTCACCATCAAAAGAGCAACCTATACTATCAAGGGGGATAACTCTACATGCATTTTGTGCAAATTATGCCCCTTTTTCGACTTAGATTTTTTTCCACCATCCAGCACTCGACAGCCGAGCGTAGGCACCCGTAGGCGGTGCTCTTGTTGATACTTAGATTTTGTCTGGAGCATATCTCCTAAAGTTTAATAGCTATCAACTTGAAAGTTTATCCGTGGATAGATCTCATGGAGGAGAAGTGCAATACACCAGAACTATAACTCTTGCTTGCATAATTTTGGAGTTATTGCCCTTTGTTATTTTTAATACTTAGATTTAATAGGAGGTAAATCTTGGACAGTACAAAAGAATCTTTAATCTATTAGGCTTCAGTTTACTATCAAGCTTTTGTGGCAGGGGATGTCCATGTCCAACATGGATCTTGTTTTTCTGACAATGCCTTATTCGGGGAGCATAATCCGTCTCTGACGGCTCTTGTTTAAGATAATACCAACAATTTTCGTGCGTTCTGGTTGGCTGAAAATTTGGGTTGATTTCTCAATAAAAACAATTTTTGTAATCTTCCTCAAAAAGTAGTACCGAAATAAATTGCTTACGTCGGTGATTTATCTTACATTTTTTGAGTCATGATATTAAATTATAAGATGTAAAGAGAAGATTCGTTGATTTTATGGAAGCATGAAATAAAAACCTAATCACACCCATCTATGAATTCGCTTTGCGCATTCATACAATGTGGTTAGCTTTTTAGTTTCATGCCTCCGTTATATCAGCAAATACTCACTTCATCTCTTAATGAAAGATTGGTCTTTGAATACCGATTTTATTGACGAGTCATCAGATGCGCAAAACATATATCGCCGTTTACGAAATGACGTCAGCAAATCTATTCTGATGTCATTTTCCCAACGAAAATATAACGTTCCTATCCGTTTTATTCTCTTTTGCATAGTTATTAGGCCTACACTAGTGTAAAATATCCGTGTAAAATTAAAATACTCCGAGGGTCATTTAACTCCCGCGACGTAGGTCAAATAATTTATCCGTGCAATATATATCATTTTTACGTAGTCTCGGCTTAGAGCAACTATTACGACTCGTAAAGCCTCGTCATGATATATTTTCCCAAACTCAACCATTATATACTTGAACTATGCATTCATATCTAAATACGATAGCATATTATTCTCTATTTCTCAGCGTAGCGATGGCGTAGCAAGCGATTTTTCCATCTTTCTTTAATACTTTTCGGTGGTTTGCCGAGAAATAACGGTAGATTATCATTTTGATAAACTCGTCGTCCTACCAGTGAATTATCATAAACTTTTACCCAGCTTTCGTACATTTCGCCCTTTCTGACGTCACATAAACGGAGGCCGAAAGTGATGTCATCATTGATTTTACATAGAAATCACGTGAAAAATGACACACTTTTAGAAAATGTTATATACTTTTATATTAAGTACAAATACGAAAATAAATCAAATTCAAACTGAAGAAATAAAGATCTGACCATTTTTATTGAATGTGTTTATTATGAAAATTACCTTTATCTTGTATGATTGCGTTACACTGTCCGCTAGACATATGAAGAATTTTTCGCGAAATTACACTTGAAACTTTCGAAATTCACACTGCACAAAGTCTAATATTCTAAGGAGTTGTGCGCAAAATTTTACAATGACGAAAACCATATCCGCTAATTCATGACAATTTGAACATTTCACAAAAGAAAAGCATATTACGCGTAACATGCGTTTTTCGACGATTTTTTGAATATCTTATTCGGTTATATCTTTTATTCGCGGGTATGGGTGTCAGAATTTTGTGAATGTAAGATAGAACTATTCAAAACCTATAAAATGATAAAGCCTATTGAATCTACCTTTTGATGCTATACAACGATTTTTGATTGAAACAAAAACAACTTTTTCATAAAATAACCCGACATTACTTCGACATATCTTGATATTTTTCATGCTCCCCTCGGATAAATCGGGATAAGTATATATAGTCGGCGGCTTGTGTCGCCTGCCTTTCGTCCGTTCGAAGTCATATCTCCACAAACTCTTGGTTGATTTGTATGAAACTCTATATTTAAACTTTCTAGACATATATTATGATATTTCTGAATTCGAGGCTGTCATGGAAAAGGAAATTTATGCAAAAACTAGCTACGGGTTATCCTGAAGTCTTAGCTACGGGTTATCCTGAAGTCTCCTAGTTTAATGGCCAGGAGTTCATTAAATTTTATATTTGGGTTGCAAAATTAGGTACCCTTGACTATAAAGTATCAGACTTATGCGTATATGTACCCGTCATGGAAAATGGTGCTCATCATTATGGCTTTACGTAACTAGCTCCCGATTTCAGTGCCCTCAAAAACGTTTGTTAGCCATAACTTCTGATTGGTACGGGTTAAGGTCATCATTCAAGGTCAATGTCATTTCTCAATGTAAAATTTGGAAAATTAAAACTTAAAATTTGGACATACGTTTGCAATGGTAAGTGAAGTGTCCTTAATATCCACACCCTAAGAACTGTTACAACGGACAAATACCTCTGCATGAAAACATGTTAAGGATTCGCAATGAAAACAGTCAGGATTTCTGTACTTGCGGAAAACAAAAACGCTACGCCTTTCAAAATAATGTCTTTTATCCATCGAATTTAAAAAAGACAAGTGTAGCTTTTACAGTCTGATACTCCGAACTATCATTTACTTTCATATCTTATCCTGCAAATAACTAGAACATTGAAGATTAAAGGGAAATAATAAGTAATGTGTGTCATTTTTCAAAGAAAAGGCATTTGAAGCTTTTAGATTGCGTTTAATATTGGAAATTCATGCAATCTCAAACAATTATTCAAATTGAAATAATTGGTAATATTTTTCCTCCCTATAATCACAACTGAAAATTAAAAAAATCGGAAAAATATAATAAAATATATGTTACGGTGCATGACAGAGAGTGTTACAGTATAGTAACTACATCACTAATATAGGTTACAGATTCTTAAAGAAAACATTTCGTAAGTTTTATTTTATTGAATGGGATTTATTAGCTTTTCTGGCCATGATTTCCTGTCTATCCGTATGTCTATCCGTCCGCCCGTCTGTTAATTTACACTTGTGAAGAGTCCACAATCTCTATCCGATTTACTTCAAACTTTCACATAATGATTATACCAACATCAGAATATTTTTGTTTGAAGTTAGTTCGAAAAACATCAAAGGAAAAGGGAAATTAAGGAATTTTGATTACAATATACTCGTTGTAGCATTAGAGTCAGGGCGTTAAGGTATTAATGCAAAAGGGACCTTATGATAATTGATGAAATTATCCCAACCCTTGAACTCAAATCAAAAAAAGTTTTCAATATCTAGTACAAGAAGTTCAGGAACTAGTTCTAGAATTGGTTAAATAGCTAGTTCGACTGTTCTTAAATTGTCATTTAAGTTCTAGAATCAGTTCTTGAACTTTTTCGGAAGAAGGCATTAGAGCGTCCCAGGCTCTCGTGGACGTCCTGTGATTTCGAAAAACTTAAAAACTAAAAACTATAACAATCCAGTAATTCGGCGGGCCTATCCTCTCAGAAAATATTTAGATCAAAGCACGGCTAGCTGTTTTGACCTTTTTTATACAAATCTCGGAGATAGTTCAGAAGGTTTGATTGGATTTTTATATAGACCGAATAAAGGTTCTTTTCCCCGCAATTCTCGTATTTACTTCAATGCAAATTAGCGTCCACTTTCAATCAAAATGCGAAACAGAACCTTTTTGTGCTTAGATTTATATCTTTAGATAATTTCACCTCAGGGTTATATTTTCCCTAGAATTTCAAAAGCAACTTAAAAAACACACTTGGCTGATGGTACCCATTTGTAAACATGTCAAAGTATAAAATGAGCACCACGGCCCCATTTATTACATTTTTAAAACAGGAAATGTAGATTTATTTGAACAAAAGTTTCATGTTTGAGAAAGGCTGAGCGAACAATCGTAACATCGTCATTTGTAGAAGAGATTTAAACCGATGATTTTGAGAATGTTGAATCCATTTCGATTTCATTTAAAGCAGGTGAATGTTTAACGATGCTATTTAGACTACCATGGCATTCGTTAATTTACATTTGCGAGTGCTTTCTTATCCTGAAAGTAAGACAGATATTAATGAAGAAAGGCATACTGTTTTTCATAAATTAAAAAGGAGATGAGAGTGTTAATTTTAGGTATATCGCATTAAATGAAGTTTTGGAACTTTTCTCCCATTTCGCAGAAAAGACTTAGATATAAGATAACTCGGATTTCGTTGCGCTTTTTTTTGTGTTTTTGAAAATTCTGGCATCAAGAAAACTGGGATTTTTGAATGCAATATTAATGACAGAGTTTGTAACGCTGTAGGGAAGAGGCTGTAGCATACCAAAAGAATTAGGCAGAGTTCGTAACATAAACATAAAATTGAAATAACGCATATAAGCTTGGAAACAGAGGACATTCCTTTTAGATAACGAGTATAATAGAGGAGACTGAGGCGTTTTAACGCCAAACAGATAAAATGTTTCAATATTTCCTCTTTCTGTTCTAAAATTTTTTAAAAAGAAGTAGACAAAACACTATTTTTCGATCAAATTTACCTCAAAACTCATTTTTATCGAAATATCAATATCAAAAATATTTCGATCAAGATAATTCATTATCCAAGGAATGGAATAGGAATATTTAAAAAGTCTAACGTGTGTTATGGTTGTACAAATAACGTCGAAACCGACATGTATTCGAACAAATTAGCAGACGCCTTAACAGTTTTCATTGCAAATCCTTAACATGTTTTCATGCAGAGGTATTTGTCCGTTGTAACAGTTCTTAGGGTGTGATATCTAATATGCGAATTAATTGTGATAAGGCCTTTCAGTAGGGTACCCCTTTCAGTAGGCTAAATAACTAGACCAAATCATCCTCGGTCAAGACAAGGTCAAGGTCATATTGTCAAAGTCATAAGTGGCCACAAAGTTTGTAGGTACGAGATATGGTCTTCATATTTCACATGTGCATTTGTAGAGACAAGATTTTTCTGTTGGTTTCAAGACGGAGGTAATACCGTGACCTTTCAGCAGTTATTTAAGTCAGAAGTCATCACTTGCTCAATATCATTTTAATGATTTTAACCGTATAATTATGTGATCTATACATGAGTTGACGGGTGACGTCACGGGTCACGTGATGTTTACATCCGGGTAATCGCTGTAGGCAGAAAGATCTACCAGTTGCATACACAAATAGTAAAATATCCAATATTCAAGTTATTGGATTGTACATTTCTAATGATTATTCCCTGTTGACAAAGGTGTCAAAATTTAGATAAATCATCCAACCTTTTGATTATGCAGTTGTCATCACATGACATTGTCTGTGAAAAGAATATTTCTCGTCGAAAGATAACCACCCAGAAATGCAAATGAATGCAAACAAATCGCTGTTGAGCAACTGATATATCGCGCATTCGACATGAATTAAGCTGTTTTTACGTTTTTTTGTTCACTCTTAAACGAAATATAGTATATCTTACCTATACTGAGCTGATTCGAGTTTCAATGCCGATTTTTCTTTATCCCATTTCCGTTATTCATCCTGTCACAGAAATTTCAAACATTGGCCCTTTTCCCTTATTTGCCTAAAAATCATTAATCCAATTATTAGTTTAAACTGTAAATTTTGAGAACACCACCTACTGTTGAAAACCGATTTGCTTCCGTAAAAAGTCCCCCGCACATTTAGAAAATTGGTTAATTCAAGATAAAAAACGAATGTCGCCAAACACACGATCTGCCGACTTAACAGTTTTTCTATTTAGATTGTAAAATCCTATAAGAGAAATTTCATTATGCGACATAAAAATATTAGCCGCTATTAACACAAACATGTGTCATAAAGTTCGCTGTTTCTAACGCAATGATCCATACTACACGGCCGCGGAACCTCTTTCATCTGACCGTAACCAGATGGGCTTATTGATATCGCCCATGTCTTAAAACAGTAGCCGCTAATCACACACTTGCATCTGTCAAAGAGACAAACTTCTATAACTCGTGCCAAATCTTAATTGATCTGACCGTGACGATGCACACGCGACTGATTGATTGCTTTCATCTGGGCAAAACCTCTACCCATTCACTAGGCATAAAGTGTGAAGTATCATTTGACACAAATCTTTTAATGCCTTATCAGTCATAGATTAAATCAAGCTTTTGATAAAATATTTCGTTTGAGATTCCATTTCAGCGGCGATAAATAAGGCCCACATGTTTTTATTCAATTCTGAGCCGCGTTCATTTAGTAGATCGATCTTCCGTGTATTGAACAAGCTGTTAATACTAATAGTTCTTCCTCAAATTTGAAAAAAGGCCGGGATATTTTTTAATCAAATATAAGTTAGGCCTACTGCATATCTGAAACGCAGCGTTTGCTTCAGCGGGAAATGGAAGCCGCCAAATCCAAAATGTACTCCGAACCATTTTTCTATTTTGCTTTATGTAGTTCCCAATGAATGATAAGAGGGTAAAAAATGGAATTTTAACGGGTAGGAAAGAAATTGAAGCATACGTAATTTCTTTATTTGTTAAAGATGAAATATTGTGATCGTTATTTGTAAATCTTCGTTTTTTACCCCGACCAGACGACAAAAAATAATCTTGAAATTGAAAGCGTTGGTGGCGGACGAAACATCGTAATACAGCCTGATTAAAATGGATTTGCGATGTTCTGTTGCTCAACGACGACTTTAACTACATTTCAAAAACAAAAATATAAAATGAATGTGAGGAAAAATAAGTAGAAAGTTCCGAAATTCTGGCGAGTGAACGAATTAACGTTACAAGGCACTTTTTCCGCAAACGTTGTTTAACCCGAGTCATCTCAAACTCGGTAAAATTACTTTATTGGAATGGGTTAATGAATTTTACTTATTCATCTTACGTTTTCCCCAATAACATTTAACACGTATGACCATTTCGTCTGATATTACCCTTGAAAACGGCGCGAATGCGAATACAACAGATCTCGATCGGCTTTAGTTACGAAGTTTTATTCTACTTGACGCAGTGAACCGATTAATCTGAGTCAAACTTTTGTATTTAGTTCATGTCATACAAATTCACCACGTTATGGAAAGCGGTAAGGAAAGTTAATTTGTTCAAGTGGCGGATGCATAAAGGGGTTCAAGGGATTCAAACGAATCCCCATCTTTAGCCTAGTTGTTTCATTTTTACACAGAAAGTCAAACAAGACTTTGTAATACTAGGAAAACTAATCTTCTCTCTTTTTATTGTACATTAGGACCCCATTTATAGAAATCCTTCATCCACCGCCGTTTTCATCCAACTTTCTATAAAAATAGTAAAATGTAACTATTTCTGGGTTTGTTTACAGAAACGGTGCAACTACAGCTTTGTCAGAACTTTCATGAGTGCTGTAGTAACGAATGTTTGAAAACCTAAACACTAACTATGGCTCATACATAATTTTCAACTTTCTTCATGAATGACGTGAAAATTGACAAAAAAGAAATTATCAAGTTTACAAAGGAAGAATATTTGCGCTAAACCACGGACACGTGTTTAAGAGTCCCTCAAGCAAAATTGCGCAAGTCGAGCGTCTATATAAGATAGACCCTAGGCCATGTTTATTCAAAGATTCTAGGTTACAATCTTTCTAAACAAATACATTATTTAAAGAGACAAAAAACTAATTCTAAATAGCTAAAAGATCTATCGTCGATGGCAACTTCGTTCAATAAGTCGGAAATAGTCTAATCTCGGAAAGCCTATAAAGGGCTATTACGTAAGAGATTCTTTAAATATCGATTGATCATAAACGGGAAACATTCGTAGAAATAATATTTAATTTTCTTTTAATCTTAAATTTAAATGAACGGTTGATTTTCAACCAGTTTTAATCGTCTGCTCGCATAGAGATCTGACTCTTTCTGCCTACCAGTAATGCGCATGCGCGGGAAATTCTCAATATAATGTAACCGGACGCATCCGTACGGACGCTGTAACAGACACAAATCTATTGATCTAGACTGTTCTAGTTTGGACTGTAAACAAACACGCACGGACGGACAATGAGTGGTCACAGTTAGTTCTGTTCTTAAGATAAACACAAGGAATTTAAACGACTGTATTTCAATAATTCATATTTAATTCAAACCCCAAAAATATTTATAACCCTCAACAAAAATTAAATAGGATAGGACGGGGACGAAAGAGAGAGCTGAGGAAAGAGAAAAAGCTGCTCAGTGAATAGTTCAAGGGTAGGCACTACCTGTATAACTTCTCTCACTGAGAAAGTTACACAGTTTCGATCGGTTTATATAGCCTAGCCAGGGTAAGAAGCACGTGCAGTGTGTAGCTTACGCTTTTAAATACTATCACGTAGCTTTAACCTGGCAGTTAAATTAGCGTTACGGAAAATCAAGGTTCTGCTTAGAAAAGACACCGCAATTGCTAAAAGGAGATGAAATATGACCAAACGGACACGTCTGCAAGCGAGGATAAACTCGTAAAAGCGGTTTAAAAGTAGATTTCTGCAATAATAAACATGTGCATATTGCCAGGTCAAAGAAGTGGTAGAATACATTGGAGCATATAGATTTAAAACTACAAGTCATGAGAAAATGGGATTTAGTGGCAGCATAGATGTTCTGACGCCGATTAAGAGAGTAATGGAAACAGGGAAAGTGGTTCCCGTTACATTCCCTCCTCCTTAAGATCCAATTACTTTTAACAGAAATTGGTCAAAAGAAGTAGGAAATGACTTATTATGCTGAAGAAAGGATTCGTATGACAAACTGTTGGGAAACAACATCACTTGCAAAAACAAACCAGATCTAAACATTATCTGCATCGACAGAGGAGTGATGTTCATACTTTAACGGGGAAAAATGGCTATTGGCGTCAGAAACAAATACAATCGGAAACACATACCAAAAAAACACTGTTTGGTATTATTAAAACACAATTAATGACGTCTACTGTCTCTTAGATTTCTTAAATGTGACATATCCATGCTGTCCGTTGCTGTCGTCCATCACGAACTCCTGGTCTCGGCACACCTGGCCACCACGCACTAAATTGAGGGCTACTGGTACTAGAGCACGCCTCCTGTCTCTCATGACGTCTCTCTCCGGACGTTGGTAAGGGAGTACGTCTCCCGGGTCAACAAACTGACGATTGGGTTCGATGGTCATGTGAATGTCCTGCGTGCTGACAATATGATGCTTAAGGCGCATATGTCTCCGTATGTTGTCTTTTCGTTGAGACACCTGCAGCATGCGCAATGGAACATCCGCTTCTCACTGACGTGGTTGTGCGCCCAGTGTCTCTCAAATGTAGGAAACGAAGAATAGGACTTGAGACATCCCGGAACTGGACACTGGACGGTTCCGCCAGGCCAAAAAGGCCTTTCTTGTCTGTGGAATTCGTCCAGCTCTTTGTCAACTCCTTCCAGCACCTCGGGAATAAATTCTGCCATCTAACATAAGGACAAAGAAAGACAAATAGTAAAGCAAGGTAGATATGTAAAAGATATAGATCTCTCAGACTGGTCATTGCGATTCCTGAGATGAACCCTATAGTAAGAAAATCCATTCCTAAGCTTATTAATTAGATCAGGACATACATAAGAGGAAGGTTGTACATTCCTTTTAGCTCTTGTGTCAAGTCTTAATTTAGGTAATGACCTCATCCAAAATCCTTCAAATAATCTACTTAACTAATTCAATTTATCTTAATCTTAAAAGGAAGAATAGGAAAGATAGAAACAGTGAGAGAAAGAGAGCCCCGTCCTAGCCTAAAACTGTTACCTACAGCGGAAAAAAAATGTTTGTCAAAAAGACATATTGTTAAGTTTATGTACATTAGATACTGTCTACAACATAAACAGTTTGTCAAAATAGGCAAATATCAGTTAATAAGCTAAGCTGCTTATATCACAGTATTTTGAAAATTTAATCGGAGTTTAAGGAGAGAAAATCTCCTTTGGCTTAACTCGCCTGCCAGTCCTAGTGAAATATTCTTGAGCCGCGTCAGGATTATTTGTTGCACCACTGTTTGACACGTTGACATTTTCAGATAGATCTAAAAATGATTGATCCTCAAAAGATTCACTGTTTTGCTCGGGAGTTACATCTAGGTTAAAATGTCTATCCCCTTTGTAAGGCTTCAAGTGATCAACATGAACAACCAACTGCTTTTTATTATCAACATGCTCTATTTTGTAGGTGACGTCGGTCAATCTTTCAAGAATTTTGTATGGCCCTACCCAACCCATAGCTAATTTTTGATTACCAAGAGGAGGATACCATCGCCAGACTACGTCGCCTGCATTATAATCCCTAGGTTTAAGTCCTACGTCATACGCTTTCTTTTGTTTTGAAGCAGACTTCTTGAGATTTTTAAATGCAACGTCAAAGGAGAGCTCTAGAGATGACTTTAGCCATTCTACATATTGTGATGGGCAAACACGTTCCACATCCTCTTGACAACTTTTAAACATAACATCAATGGGAAAAGGAATCTCTCTGCCAAACATAAGTTTATTTGGACTAAATCCAGTGCTGTCATGACATGTGGCACGGTAAGCCATCATAACGAATGGGATGTGGTCATCCCAGTCGTTCCTATTTTCATTAACAAACATGGACAACATTTGAAGAACAGTTCTATTCAAGCGTTCAATCATTCCATCTGACTTCGGATTGTAAGGTGTTGTCCTAGTTTTTTGTATACCGAGCAGTTTGTTCATTTCAGTAAATAATTGAGATTCGAACTCTCGACCTTGATCAGAATGAATAACGGACGGTACCCCATACCGTGCTATAAATTAATTTACCAGTTCATCTGCAACGGTTAGAGTGGTATGGTTAGAGATTGCATAAGCTTCTGAAAACTTGGTGAAGTAATCCCCAACAATTAGCAAATATTCGTTTCCGTTTGAGGTGATAGGCAGGGGCCCAAGTATATCTAACGCTATCCTATCCATGACATAGCTTGATAAATCCTGCTTAAGGGGAGATTTCCCTAGCCCTGGTCCAGGTTTTCTTCGGGAACACAGTTCGCAGGCTATGCACCAAGCCTTTACGTCTCTTCCCATTCCAGGCCAGTAAAACCTTCTCTTAATAGATTTGAGAGTTCGATCTCTACCCAAATGACAAGCCGTTTTACTAACATGCAGATGCTCGAATATTTCCCGTTTTAATGCATTTGGAACAACGAATTGCATTTTGACAGTTTCGTTCCCTCCCGTTGCAATGCATTTCCTGTACAGGAAACCATTTTCAACAACAAGGGATTCCCACATGCTCCACAATAAACGAGCCCTAAATGACAAGTCCTTTACAACATGTTTTGGTGGCTTATTTTCGTATGTTTCCTTAAGATTTAAAATAGACATTATAACATTATCAGATTGCTGCATTTGCTTAATGTCTTCAGCAGACCAATCTGGCAACCAATTTGTACCTTTGTCATTTTGATCTAAGAGTGCAAAAATAGAAATTGTTTCTGTTGCAATTGGGATAGAACTGTCTGCTGAAGTTTCAGACGAAATACAATCAGGGCAGTCAGATCGTTTACATTTTCTCCTGGGTAGCCTAGAAAGAGCATCGGCATTTCCATGTAAGGAACCTTTCCTATGCTGAATTGTAAAGTTATAGGTTTCAAGAATAGTCAACCACCGAGCGATCATTCCCTCTGGATCCTTGAAATTTCTAAGCCATGTCAAAGATGAATGATCCGTTCTTACAAGGAAATGTCTTCCCCAGAGATACTGCCTAAAATGCCTTATAAATGTTACCACAGCAAGCAGTTCAATAAATGTCGTGCAATATCTTTGTTGAGATTTGTTTAGACTTTTGCTCGCATATGCAATGACTCTTTCTTCGCCATTCTGAATTTGAGACAATACTGCCCCAATTCCAAATTGACTTCCATCTGTGTCTAAAATGAAATCACCTTCCAATTCAGGATAGCCCAGAATTGGTGCAGATACAAGCAATTGCTATAATTTTTCAAAGCTCTGCTGGCATTCATTATCCCACAAGAAACTTTTCTTCTTATGTGTCAGTCTTGTCAGAGGATATGCGATTGATGCAAGATCTTTGATATATCTCCTATAGTAATTAATAAGCCCCAGAAAGCTTCTTAACTCGGTAACATTTGTAGGAACAGGCCAATTTAAAACAGCATTTACTTTATCTTGAGAACAATGGATGCCGTTCTCAGAAACGGTATGACCTAAATACTGAATTGACTTTTTGAAAAGATGACATTTCTTTGGTTTTAATGTTAAGTTAGCTTCTCTGAACCTGGTGAATACTATTCTGAGATTTTGAAAGGTTTCCTCAAAGGTTTTCCCAAAAATGATAATATCATCGAGGTAACACAGACATTTTTCCCATTGTAAACCATGCAACACCCTTTCAATAAGCCTTTCAAAGGTTGCAGGTGCGTTGGTTAAACCAAACGGCATGACCTTGAACTGATGAAGCCCAAGATGAGTGCTAAAAGCTGTATATTGCTTATGACTTTCGGCCATCGGTATTTGCCAGTATCCAGAAGCTAAATCTAGAGTACAAAAGAATCTTGAAGACGAAAGAGTATCTAGAGATTCATTTATTTTGGGTAGAGGATATGCATCCTTTTTGGTAACTGCATTTAACTTTCTATAGTCAAGACAAAAACGAATTGAGTCATCAGCTTTCTTGACAAGAATAACTGGGGAGGACCATGGGCTATTACTTGGCTCAATTATATCTTGTTCTAACATCTTAGAAATTTCGTCTTTTATGATGTCTTTTTGTGCAATAGGGACCCTACGAGGAGGAAGTTTTATTGGTTTAGCATCCCCCACGTCTATAGTATGTTCAGCTAAGTTAGTTTGACCTATTCTTCCAGAACCATCAGTAAAGATTTCACTAAATTCAAGCAATAAATGTTTGACCTTTTCCGCCTGAGAATCGTTTAAGTTTTCAGAAGCTTCGTCCAACATGGGCTTCAAGTTATCTGGCAATTAGTTATTATCATTCCCGGTTTCGTTAATCAGAGATGATACAACATTGGCAGCTTCAAGACTAGCTACTGAAGTACCCTTTCTAACTTTTATTTTCCTATCAGTGAAGTTAATGAAAGATAATGGCACTGAAGTTTGCTGAGAGTTAACAATAGACCTTGACATCATCAATCCCTTTTTGGTTAAGTTTTGAAAAGGTTCAATTAGATACAAACCTTTGTCCAGGTGATTATCTATTGAGCCCTTTATAAACACTTCCTTACTAGGAGGGATGGTCACGGTTTCTTTTACTCTTATTTTGCACACCTTGTCAAAATTATATTGCTCTAGCTTTATTTTATGTTTCCCTATGCTCATAAGACCTTTTCCAAATTTAATTGAAACATCAAAGTCTTCCAGGAAATCATTGCCTATCAGACAGTCTAAGTCATCTAATTCTGCTATTAAGAAATCGTACCGAAACATTTCATTGTCTATTTCGAATTCCAGCGAAATTTTTCCATCAACGGACACTTCACTTCCGTTCGCAGCAGTAAGTTTCAAATCACTCTTTTGCATCTTTTCTTTGTTCAATTGTAGGCGTCGAAAAGCCTGTCTTGAAATTATAGACCTTACAGAACCTGAGTCTACTAATGCAAGACACTTTAAGTCATTTATGACAACCTTAGTGTACTGGCATGCTCTATTTTTATTTGTTTTGTTGTGATTATAATTTTGCCCATTATCTGAAGTTATGTTGAAGGCTGAAGCTTCGGGCTTAAGATCAGCCTTTCCTAGTTTTCCTGTTTTGAGGGACAATTAGCTGCTATATGACCCTTTTTATGACATCGATAACATTCCGTATTCTCCTGCTTATTGCGTCTATCAGCACTGTTTGACCTTGAACGCGAAGATTCACTAATTCTTCTATCTGACTTCTTAATTGTTACCATTAGATCCTGCAAAAGTTTAGCAATATCGTGCAAAGTAACAGAGTCAGCCCTACTTGTACGTTCTTGCGTTTGAGTGTTTTCAGAAGTTTTAACTGAATTAACTGGCCCTTCTGGTTCAAAGTGAGGTTTCCTTAGTATACCATGTGAGCCTTCAAAAGCCTCATACTCTATTGCCAAAGAGATCGCTGCGTCAATGGAGGAAGGATGACGATACTGAACATGGCTGCGAAGTTCAGGACGAGCTAGCCCATATATGAATTGGTCAATCAAATAGATTTCTCTCGCTTCAGGGTTAATGTTTGGGAAGGCCTGTAGGCAAAGCCTTTGAAGTGAATAACCGAAGTCCGATGCAGATTCCTGCCTTTGTTGTTTACGATTGCGGAATTGACATCTATATGCAGTCTCACGCTCAATTGGATTAAATCGCCTACCTATAAAATCTTTTAATTGCTCATAACTTCGGAAGTGATCTATGCTTAATTCGCTTAAGACTTTCTGAGCCTGACCCCTTAAACTCATAACAAGTTGCTGTAACTTTTCATATTCATTCCAACCATTCCAAGAAGCTACATATTCAAAGTGGATAATATAATCTCTCCAGTCACATGATTTACCATCAAAGCTATTGGGTTCCTTACAATTTCTACGTGTTGGCAATTCGTGGTAGGAAATAGGCTTAGATTGCTGATTGCCATTGCCTTGATGTATTGCGTTAGACGGGTTATCAATATGCATACCGATACCATGCATTTCAGATTTTTCACCGTTACTTTTGGAACGACCCTGTACCATGTAATAATTGTCATTATATCTAGTTAATGGTTGGGTGCATGCGTAAGTGTTATCCCTTACAGAATTATTATGCTGTGCACACATTTCTGAATCATGTAATTTCGGATTAGGGTTTACATTTGAACCACCCTGTACCAAATAGTCAGAACGGAAATATCTGCTTTCACCCTGTGCATGAGAATCGCCACCAGTATTTCCAACATTTTGGGAATATGCATCAGTGTAATTTTGTGAGCTGTCAAAAGGTGCTTTGCCATCATCCACATATGACATTTTACTGTCTAAGTCAATCAAATTTTCTTCATGATAGGTCATTCTACCATGCTGAGAATTTAATTCCCTTATGTCGGGCTTTAAATCCCTACTAAACCCTTCTGCCATAATGAACAGGCCCAATGAAATACAGAAGAGAAAATTACAAAGTCCCTTGAAGTGTTTATCCGGCTCGCGGGACCAAAATGTAACCGGACGCATCCGTACGGACGCTTGAACAGACACAAATCTATTGATCTAGACTGTTCTAGTTTGGACTGTAAACAAACACGCACGGACGGACAATGAGTGGTCACAGTTAGTTCTGTTCTTAAGATAAACACAAGGAATTTAAACGACTGTATTTCAATAATTCATATTTAATTCAAACCCCAAAAATATTTATAACCCTCAACAAAAATTAAATAGGATAGGACGGGGACGAAAGAGAGAGCTGAGGAAAGAGAAAAAGCTGCTCAGTGAATAGTTCAAGGGTATGCACTACCTGTATAACTTCTCTCACTGAGAAAGTTCCACAGTTTCGATCGGCTTATATAGCCTAGCTAGGGTAAGAAGCACGTGCAGTGTGTAGCTTACGCTTTTAAATACTATCACGTAGCTTTAACCTGGCAGTTAAATTAGCGTTACGGAAAATCAAGATTCTGCTTAGAAAAGACACCGCAATTGCTAAAAGGAGATGAAATATGACCAAACGGACACGTCTGCAAGCGAGGATAAACTCGTAAAAGCGGTTTAAAAGTAGATTTCTGCAATAATAAACATGTGCATATTGCCAGGTCAAAGAAGTGGTAGAATACATTGGAGCATATAGATTTAGACTGGTCCCACTGTCGACTATCATAAAAGCCGGAGTCGACAGCAGAACCAGTCTACATATAGATTTAAAACTACAAGTCATGAGAAAATGGGATTTAGTGGCAGCATAGATGTTCTGACGCCGATTAAGAGAGTAATGGAAACAGGGAAAGTAGTTCCCGTTACAATAAACAATAACAATCAACTCTCCTATACCATTCTGTCTGTAAAAAGCAGCTATAAATTGTCCTTGTGAGTATTGATAACGTTTTTGTCTGTTCTTTGAGGTCATGAAGTATAATGTCGAGGATTCTTCATCGGCGATGTAAAGCCCAAGAAGTATGGCAACATTTGACCGCATATTAAACATACCGCTTATATCGTGTAACCGACATTGGTTTTCGCGTCTCAAAATTATGAGACTCCCGAAACTTGCATTAAGACCACGGACTTGGTCTCTTTTAAAGAGACAACGACAATTATGTAATGCATTCCCAAGAGCATCATCTTCTCATGTTAATAAGATCGATGGTATAAGTCATGCTGAAGGGTCGATTGTCGAGATAAATCGCATCCGAAACATCGGGATAATGGCTCATATCGACGCTGGAAAAACAACCACTACGGAAAGATTTTTGTATTTTTCCGGATTTTCAACTCATTTAGGTAACTCAAATTAGAAATACGAAACATTCAGAAAACAGACCAAATGCAATCAAATAGAATGGACTGGCTTGGCTAAGAGTAGACTATGTTGAAACTTCATCGGGGACTGCCTTAAATTCTTGTCTGAAGTTGATTTTCAGAGGGTTCAGCTGACTAACTGCATTTAGTGATGTTGCAACCAGAAGAGCCCCCAAACAGCCAGCAGTTGACAATTGGCTCCAGTACAGTAAGCAGCAGAAAGCTTAATAGAAGTTGCGATAACATACCCCCATCCCTTTTGATAGTCTGATGTTTCACCAAAATATCAGAGAGAGAGGGCTACATTATTGCAGCTAGCTTAATAGACATGGTTGCTTGAGCAAGATAGACTGTACATGTCCATTCAAATCTCTTACCTGGCATAAATCCAGGATCTGCCATTGGTATATGATGTGAACAGTATGAGTAGGGTTAACTTTTATTACTCATGGATTTTTATCCCCCTGCATCCTAAGATGGTGGGCATATTGTTCTACTGTTGTCTGGCTGTCCTTCTGTCTGTCTATCTGTCTGTCTGCACAACTTAACGAAAAATGTAACATTGCCAATTACTTGAAGGATATTCAAGATACAATGCTCATATTTGGTATGATGATAGATCTCGATGATTGGCATCTAGTCATCTACAGATAATAAGGTCAAGATCATGTGAAAAGGTCAAGGTTATCTTTCAAGTTCAAAGTTTTAAAATAATGCTGTTTTGGGACATTCATGTATCACACATATACATCTTCTTTTCATTTGTGCTTGCAGGTGATGTGGATAGAGGTGACACTGTGACTGATTTTCTAGAACAAGAGAGAGAGAGAGGGATCACCATACAGTCGGCCGCAGTTACTTATTTCTGGCTTAAACATAAAATTAACTTGATTGATACTCCAGGTGATTCTTTTGTACTATCTTTTAATAGTTTCCTTTGTGGTGTCCATGGTATAGAGGTTGAAAAGCCCTGAGTTTAATTTGCTGAGGCAGCTATCCATCCTGGTTCTTACTTTGGCCCACTCATGCAGCACAAGTAAAGTACTGTTGATATTTCAAGGAATCAGAATCGAGAGAGATTAATCTAAGTTGTAAGAACTTGTATTCCAATCAATATAAAATAAATCAGACTTAACTAAACTACTAGTTTCCTTATTTTCAAAAGTTAAGGCAGCTGTTATAGGAGAGTTGATTGTTATTGTTTACTTTGAGATTTTTCAGCACAATTCATGTGCAGAACTGGTTGGCAAAAAAGATGTCTATGGGTAAAGAGAATGAAAACTCAGTCATAATGAACTGTTTCTTCAATTTTAGGATAAAAGGAAAGTTCAATGTTTCACAAAAATGATTAATCGACATTCATGAATACTTTCTGTGATAGCCTTATATAAGTATTCCAAGATTAAACAAAATTCTTTCAGACTATTTGAAGGTGTTCTATGCGACGACAGATCATTTTAGCTACCTAAAAAAGTTTTTCTTGTCCCCATGAATCTGTAGCATTTGGTTTGAAAAATCTAGTAGCAAAACTGAAGACAGACATGTTTTAAATTAAATCCACAGACTTCCTTCGTGTAATCAGACAAACGTTCTGACAAAGTTTTATGAAGATTCAGTCAGATTCAGATGGCTAAATGTGCCTAGCCATCGGTTTGTTGCCTCAGAGCAGACTTCACGAAATACTGCCGGTCCCACTGACATGTCTGGTAAAAATCATGCCGGTCTGGTAAGTTGCACAGAAATACAGGACCGACTGACTGGTAAAACCTAGCCACATACACAATGTGTCCCATCATTATGTCTGAAGGAATTTAGTTCGGTCTGGTAAAAATTTTAAGTTAACCAGACCCACTGTCAGGTAAAAAACATGGTTATTTCGTGAAGTCTGTCAGAGTGAAAAAAAAAGCAAATTGTCAATAAGGTTCCTTTCACTGTGATACTGAATTGATCTCTCCCAATTTCATTTTGGATGGATGGATGAATGAACAGATGGGCAGACAGGCAGATGGATGTATATATACGGACAAATGGACACAAGAAAGGATGTATGAATGGACCGAAAACATATCGATTATTGATGAGCACACTGATTAGCTAATGAGACAAAGCTTTAACTTAGTATATACATGGATGGACTAATGAGTGAAATTGGACGTTTTGGTGAAAGGAAGAACAAACAGATGAATGGATGGAACATTATGCATGTATCAGGGAATTAATGAATAGTTGTGTCCAAATGAAAGCCATCTTTCAGTGGCAATTGGCATGAGTAATTGATTGTTGAATCGTCACAGACCAAAGAAAATTTGGCACACGGTATTGGACATTGCATAAGGAAAGGCGATCTAGATGACATGCGCACATGTGTGTTAGCTGCTACTGTTTTTATAACGCAGGCAATATTGATTGGCTCATCAGGTTACAGTCCGATCAAAGAGAATTTGCAGCGTAGTATGGATCATTTCGCAAGAAATGGCAATCTTTATGATACCTGTTTGTATGATTAGTGGCTAATCTTTTATTATGATGCACAATGGAAAATCTTTTGAATTTTTTTGCAATTTTTAGCTCTCATTTGAAAAGCTATTTGGCGACATAAGTTTATTGTCTTAAATGACCTAGTGCTCTCAAAAACTGGATGTCCACATAATTTATGTCCAGAATTTCAGAAATAATGTCTGGAAAATGAGACCCTGACATAAAAAAAACTGTCAGGGTTTCCAGGAAGTGGTACTTTAATTTGACTTGGGACGTTTTACAAATTTCCCTATCAAGGGTTAAAGTAAGTCCCTACATCTTAGAAATTGATATTCAACCCTTTTATACACATATTGCTGGCTAAAACAAGTCAAGTGCAACGCATTGGGTAATAGACTGTCACTATGACAACCAGTCTGTGATTATATATTCTTGCCAGGTTAGGGATGCATCATAACCTCTTTTGCACATTTTTTTTTTCATTTTTTACAAAAATGTCTTGTTCTGTGTTCATGTTTTACTATTTTCTGACATAAAATTTCTTATTTAAAGTATTATTATAAATATCAATATAACTCTGATATTCTTAAATTATGATTTTTCCAATGTTGACATTGACATACTGTTACTTTCGAGTGCTCAGCTCTTGTTTGAACCATAAATACACATTTTGCCACTCCAAGTTTTGTAAGCTAAGCTGTTTTCGGAAAAAATACAAGATATTGATAAGATAAAATAATTATTTATTTACACAGCTATACCCTTAAAAAAAGGGTTAAAGGCATCTTGGTATCATGCACGATGGTGTTGTGTGGTATATACATTGGTGTGACAAATACATACTTAGTGTTTTGTATGAAAGAAAATATCTAATGAGGTTGGGAGAATTGATAATTGTCGAGGCTCTGCCGAGACAATTATCAATTCTCACAACCAAGTTAGATATTTTTTTCATACAATACACTAAGTATGTATTATATTTATCTTATAACCCCTGTTTGTCTTGTTTTCATCGATGTTTCTAATTGAAATGCAAGTTTCTAAAAATAACTGCATTATATCGTTGTTCTTAAAATAACTATGTGATATCATAAAAAAATATCGGGATGTTATCACACAGATATTTGTATAGTTTTAAGATAAATTTTAATCTGCCACATATCTCTCTTGTTATTGAAGATATCTTCATGAAACTTGGCATTTGTGTTTACCTTTACAACAGCTATCATGACTATCAAAGGGGATAACTCTGGTTATCCTTTGTTTCTTTTTTAGGTCATATAGATTTTACTGTTGAAGTTGAAAGGTCCCTAAGGGTATTGGATGGAGCCATAGCTGTATTAGATGCATCTGCAGGTATGTATACCAATTGTTTGAAAACCCTTTTTTGCTTTTAAGCTTGCCTTTTTTCAAAGAAAACGCAAAGTGTTGCTATAGCCTTAGAGTCATCATTTTTGGCTCAGCTGTTTTCGGAGAAAACCAGAGGTATTTCTATGACCTTGGTGTTGTCGTCGTGCGGAAACTTTGACATTTTGTGATGACTATGATGATTAACTGGAACAAGCACTTTCTGCTGGTACCAAGGTCAAGGTCATCAGTCAAGGTCAAGGTAATTTTCAAGGTCAAATTTGTGAAAAAAAGCAAAAACTTTGACTTTTGGGATAACTTTTAAATGGTTTGTGATAGGGCCTTCATATTTCACATGATGATTGCCAGCTGGGACAAGCACTTTCTGTTGGTACCAAGTCATAAGTCAAGGTCATTTTTCATTTTCAAATTTGTGAAAAATGCAAAAATTTTGACATGTTGCTTTTACTTTTGAATGGTAAGTGATACGGCCTTCATATTTCACACGATGATTGACTGGGACAAGCACTTTCTGATGGAAACAAGTTCAAAGTCATCAGTTAAGGTCATGGTCATTTTTCAAGGGCAAATGTGTGAAAAAAATAAAACTTATTACATTGGCCATTACTTTTGAATGGTAAGTGATAGGACCTTCACATTTCACGTGGTGATTTTCGGTGACAAAGGCCTTTCTTTTGGTTCCAAGCTCATGGTCATCAGTCAAGGTCAAGTCATCTTTCAAGGTCAAGCTTTTGTACATTAAACTAATATTATCTATAACTTTGGATTGGCAAGTCAAAGAGCCTTGAAATTTTTCATGTGCATTGCTTTTGACAAGATTGTCAAATGCCTAACAATGTCAAGGTCATTGGTCAAGGTCATTTGGTGAAAGACACTCATTAATGACATTAAACTTCAAAATTTGCTTCAAATCCTAATTGGTAAAGACACTAACTGTTGAAAAGTGGTATAAAGCAGCATTTTTAGCCCTGCTGTTTTTGGAGAAAACCCAAAGTGTTGCTATGGCCTTGGTGTGGTCGTTGTTGTTGGTGGTGTGTCACGTTGTTTTGTCATGTGAAAACTTGACATTGTGTGATATCTCTGGTTCTACTGAAGGCATTCACCTGAAACTTGGCACACATACTCACCATCAAAAGAGCAACCTTTTTCTATCAAGGTGGATAACTCTTAAGCATTTTGTGCAATTTATGCCCTTTTTCTACTTAGTTTTTCTCACCATCCAGCACTTACAGCTGAGCGTAGGCAGCTGTAGGTGGTGCTCTTGGTGACATTTTTTGATAGCTCTGTTTTTACTAGAGATATTCACATTAAAATTGGCACACATTTTCACTACTAGAAAATAACCTATACTGTTAAGTTTGATAACTGTAGATCCATTTTGTTCAAATTATATCCCGTGGTTTTTTTTGGACTATTTATCAATCATCCAAATAATGAAAATGGTCACTTAATTGACATATTTGCTCGAACAAGATTGACTGTATCCTTTTACTTTTGCAGGTGTTGAGGCCCAGACTTTAAGTGTTTGGAGACAAGCTGATAAATTTGATGTGCCAAGAATAATCTTTCTTAACAAAATGGATAAACAAGGTGCAAATTTTCAAATGTGTTTAAATTCTATCAGAGAAAAATTAAACATAGAACCGATTCCTATAAACCTTCCTATTGGTAAAGAGAACAGTTTTAGTGGAATAATTGATTTAGTTACCATGGAAATGTTAACTTGGGATTTACAAAATGCCAAAGATGGTAGTAAATTTAAATCTGATGATATAACATCGTCAAATATAGTTCAGAATGAAGTTCATCAAACAGTTTTAAAAGCTAGAGAATCAATGATAGGTGTATTAGCTGACCATAGTGAAACTCTAGCCGAATATGTCCTTAATGATGAAGATTTATCAAGTATTTCAACACTAGAAATCAGACAGGCGTTGAGGAATTTAACATTGTCGAGGAAAGCTGTTCTGGTGCTATGTGGAAGTGCTAAAAGGAATATAGGTATACAACCTCTAATGGATGCTGTTATACATTATCTTCCAACCCCCAGTGATATTTACCATGACTTTATACAATATTACGGTAATACTCTTTGTGCATACGCATTTAAGATAACTCATGATAAACATCGAGGTCCTCTGACATTTGCTCGTGTGTACAGTGGAATAATGAAGACTAAGGCAGAAGTGTATAATGTTAACCAGCAGTTAAATGAGAAGGTGGAACTGTATCAAGTAAATGCTGATCAGTATAGAATATTGAAGGAGGCTGGACCTGGGAGTATTGTTTGTATAGGAGGGTTACTGCAGGTATGGGTGACAGGGGTGTGGAAATACGAGGTCTCTCCACTTGTTCATGGACAAGTAAAAGTCGATTTCCTACTTGTCCAGGACGAAAATGAACTTGTCAACAAAACAATGAATTAATAAATTTTGAGAAAATCAATGTTTTTAATGCAGAAAATGCTGTAACCCAGCATTTTCTTCATTAAAGACAATGTTTACCCCCCTTTGATACAAGCATTAGTATGACTTTTCTCTTTGATCTTTTAAGAACTCTATAAAGATTTGCTCTGGTGTTTATTTTTCGATGGACAAGTGGCCTAGAAAAAAACACTTGCCCGCAAGTGGAAAAACCAATGTCAGACAAGTCGGGCATGGGAATTCCACACCCCTAGGTGATTTATTATAGGTATTTTGATTATCCACATTGTTAGATGGGGAACATCTCAGGCTCTCTCTGTCTGTCTCTTCAAAAACTTCAACTTCAATACTATTCGAGTAACTTTGACATTATTTGGCACAAAGGTTCATTTCATCAATCCACTTTTTTGAAGGAGAAGGTCAAGGTAATCTGACAATATCAAGGTCAATAATTAAGGCCAAACTTATTAAAGTATTATTAACCCTTTTCATGCTGAATAAAAATCTTTGCAAAATAAATGTAAAATCAAAGTGCTAAAAGCACTGGAAGTTACGAAATGTGAGTGGGTATTGATTTCAGAAATGCATTGTTTTACACCTTTCTGGTTTAAAAATGAAATTCAGGTGGTATGAACTAAGATCAGACTGCACATATGTGCAGGCTGATCTTTGTCTATACCTCCTGTCAAAGCAGGAATATTCCGGGTTCAGCATGACAAGGGTTAATTGAGGGGCCATAGTGTTTTACAAACACATCTTGTTTAAACATTTACTGCTGTGAATCACATATATTAGCTTCAACTGTCGCTGGCGGCAAATATCCTTTCTGACGTTTGTCACCAATGGGTAAATAATCGTAAACCTATGTAAAAGCAGCCGGAGGCTAGGAAAGGGTGTAATGGTAGTACAGGTGAAAGAAGTACCAGGAATCCATTGTTAGGTGCTCCAGCCACCGCGATATAACTGTGAAATTGTTGAAAGCGTCGTAAAACCCATTCAAACAAACAAACAAACTGTTCAACTGTACTATTCTGCCATTAAAGCCTTTTCAAAATACAATGTTTATATTAAGTATGATGAAAGAACTCAATGATACAAATTTGCAGATACCAAGATTAAGGATTTGTGACAAAGTCATCATCATCTGTCAATGGCAAAGTTATACAAAATTCACCTTCATGGCTTGTGTTTGACCCTTAATCCAGGGTTTTGACTCCCAAAAATCTCATTTTGACCCTCAAAAATTTCCTGCAGGGGGTCATAATTAACCCACAGAATTACCAGTGGCACAACCTATGCAACATTTAAGATTATACTGATCAATTGTTTTCTTCATACTATGACAGATCTATTTAAGTGTGAACAACATAAACAATAAAGTGAGTCTACACTTTATTTTTATCCCCCGCCGTTTTCGGCGAGGGGATATAGTAATGGTCTCCGTCCGTCATTCCGAGGTTCCGTCCCTAAACTTGTCCAGAGCATATCTCCTAAAGTATAATAGCTATCAACTTGAAACACTATGGGTGGATAGATCTCAGGGAGGAGAAGTGTAGTGCACAAGAACTACAACTCTTGCTTGCATAATTTTGGAGTTATTGCCCTTTGTTATTTTTAAGACTTAGATTTTGTCCGGAGCATATCTCCTAAAGTATAATAGCTATCAACTTGAAACTTTATGGGTGGATAGATCTCAGGGAGGAGAAGTGCAGTGCACAAGAACTACAACTCTTGCTTGCATAATTTTGGAGTTATTGCCCTTTGTTATTTTTAAGACTTAGATTTTGTAGGGGGTCAATCTCTTAAGTACAAAACGACTCAGATTTTGTAGGGGGTCAATCTCTTAAACACAAAACAATCCTTAAGAATCTTTGCTTGGCGCACATTTGAATTTGTTGGAATTGTTGCACACAGGCTCATGTATCTTGTGTGACATCTTTCAGACAAAAACTGGTGACACCCTTACAGAATCAGCATCATCAGCCAAGAAAGCATTAACAGCCTACAGAAAACACAACAAGATACAGGATGTTGATAATGATAACAGTGAGGAGTCCATTTTGGCGGGGGTCGATATACCAGAACCTGTGTTTTTCTGTTCCATCGAAGCCCCCAGCACGTCCAAACAGCTTCAGATGGAGCAAGCCCTAGAAAAACTGCAGAGAGAGGATCCTAGCTTACATGTACGTCCAACAGATTTTGTGCAAAAATTCAATATTTAAAACGAATCCTTGACCATGATATTCTGAGAGTCAAACCTATTTTAAAGGCTTGGAAAAAAAAAAATTATGGCTCAGTGCAAATCAGTAATTTTTGTAACTGCCTATACATTTAAAGGCACTTACAACTGTTTTGCACTGAGCCATCTAGATGTTGGTTTAAAAACTAAATGAGCTTTTGATATAAGTCTGTAACAATATCTAATCATCTGAATAAATGATTCAAATCAACAATAAAGGATTTGATGCCGACCAAGTACAAATGTATGATTTAGTTTTGACACTCCATCTTTTTGCAAAGACCCCTTATTCATTCATGTGAAAGTACATAGCTGTTATTATAATTGTAACAGGTAGATATTTAAAATTCTGATACTATTGGTGTCATGAATGAAGGAACTTCACATTGATATAGAATTTTAATTATTCTTTCGGGTAGATGTAAATTCCGATACTGGTGAAATGGTTCTGTCAGGAATGGGAAAACTTCACATTGATATATAAATGTTTTGTGTTTCTTTCAGGTAGATATTAATTCTGATACAGGTTAATGGTTCTGTCAGTAATAGGGGAACTTTGCATTGATTTATAAATATTAATTGAATCTTTCAGGTAAATGTTAATTCTGATACAGATGAGATGGTTCTGTCAGTAATAGGGGAACTTCACACTTTTATATAAATGTTAAATGATTCTTTCAGGTAGATGTTAATTCCGATACAGGTGAAATGGTTCTGTAAGGAATGGGGAAATTTCACATTGATAAATAAATGTTTAATGATTCTTTCAGGTAGATGTTAATTCTGATACAGGTGAAATGGTTCTGTCAGGAATTGGGGAACTTCACATTGATATAAAAATATTAAATAATTCTTTCAGGTGTATGTTAATTCTGATACAGGTGAAATGGTTCTGTCAGGAATGGGGGAACTTCACATCGATATAGTAAAGAATAGACTAGAAAAAGAACATGGAATAGATGTTTATCTAGGACCATTACAGGTATTTATAATATGTCCAATGAGCCAGGAGTGAAGAAAACCTATTGAATATTTTTGATATTATACAGGTGTTATTACACTGGTGGAATAACTATGCAAATGAGTTAAGAACATAGAGCAAATTTATATTTTCATTGTAAAAATGATGTCATAATTCATTTGATGAAGTCAATTCGAAATCGGCATTATTTGTTTTGTGGAATTTCTTCACTTGATTTATGTCTCAGCTGTCTCGATCTATCCAAAAAATTCAAGTCATATTATGTATTGTCGCTGTTATTCTAAAATCTCGTTACTTCGGCTTCATTAAAGCTGTTGTTATGAGGTTCTAGAATAACAACGACGATATAGAATATCAAATTTGTGCTAAAGAAATACTGAATTTATTAAACTCATTGTCTAAAAAAGATATAAACTAGGCACAGCTTTAGATAAAGAAGGGAAAAAATTGGGACCATAGATTGTATATAAATAGACAACTACCTGCAAACCACTGGTATGTGCACTTAGATTATCAAGAGTGTACTGTATTTGAATCTAAAATTCAATATACCCATTTTAAGCTCCACTGGCTAAAAGCCACTGGGGCTATTGTCATGGCGTTGTGTCCGTCGTGCAAAATCTTCTCATCAGAAACTACTGGATGAATTTCAACCAAACTTCACAGGAATGATCCTTGGGTGACCCTCTTTCAAAGTTGTTCAAGAAATTTTGATCTAATGAAAAACATGGATTTAATGGGCGCGGCTAATTTCCAAATATGGTAAAAAGCGAGTTTTCTCAGATTCTAATTGATGGATACCAATGTAATTTTACATGAATGATCCTTGGGTGACCCTTTATCAGTCTACAAAAAATTATTGTGATCGGATGAAAAATATGCATTTTATGGGCCGAGGTCATTTCTCTATATGTTATATAGTGGAAACTTTGAAAATCATTTTCTCAGAATGTAAGCGATGGATATCAACCAAATTTCACTGGAATGATCCTTGAGTGACCCTTTATCAGTCTACTAAAAATTATAGTAATCAGATGAAAAATATTAATTTTATGGGCGGAGTCCATTTCTCTATATGTTATATAGTGAAAACTTTGAAAATCATTTTCTCAGAATGTAAGCGATTGATATCAACCAAATTTTACTGATATAATCTTTGAGTGACCCTTCATCAGTCTACCAAATATTATTGTGATCGGATGAAAAATATGTATTTTATGGGCGGAGGTCATTTCCCTATGTGTTATATAGTGGAAACTCTGAAAATTATTTTCTCCGATTGTCAGGGTTATTTATAATATGACCTATGTTGCGGGAATGAAATAACCCCGTTGAATATTTTTGATATTGCATGGGTGTTATTACACTAGTAGTATAAATATGCAAATGAGCTCAAAGAAAATTGCAACACTATTTTGTCACTGCGAAAATAATGTCATAATGTATATATTATGACGTCAGTTTTAAACGGCGTCATAAGTTTCGCGGAACATTGAAATGTTGACTTTCAAGAATTTTGACGATTTTTAACAAAAATTCAGGTCATATTATAAACAGAATATAAAATTTGTGTGAATAAAATACAGAATTTATTAAACTTGTCATCTTAAACAGAAAAAAACTCAGCGAAGCCTTGTTTTTATCTGTTTAAAGATGATTCGTTTAATAATTTCAGTATTTCATGACCACTCATTCAATATCCTCTATTTAATCAACATGTTTTACAGATAGCTTACAAGGAGATTATATCTGATACGGTAACTGAAGACTTGTTATTTGAGAATACATTTGGTAAAACTAGCAGTGCTGTTAAATTGAAAATACGGGTCAGACCAGATGAATCCAGTCATACATTTAAAGCGGCAAAATTTGCAGAGGACATTGAAATCGGATACACAAATAAAAAAGCCATCAACGAAGGGATAAAAAGTGCTCTTTGTTATGGTAAGTTTGATCTGTTTATCCATTTATCTTATATCTATACAAAAATATCAGTGTGATAACATCCCATATGATATTTTTTATGATATCATATGGATATTTTTTAGAACAATGACATAATGTGGTTATTTTTAGAAACCTATCCTTATAACCCTCATCCTGCTGAATACAAATTTTGATTCAAATAAATTTGAGCCTGTTTGTGACATTTACAACAATTTGAAATGTTTGTGAGGTGTAAGTCTTGAGCTGTGTAGACAGCCACATACTGTAAATATAATGTTACCCGGTGGTCTACAGATACTTTGGTACCTAATCTATCTACTCTGTGCATAGTGAAGACCCTGGTCAGACTGTGTGGATGCACAGGCTGGTCAGAGTCTTTGCTTTGTGCATTTTTGAATTTGTTGGAAATTTCACGCATCAGCTCATTTCCGAATTTCAAGCTTCTATAATCAATCTAGCTCAAGTTTTTCTCATACTTAAAAATAACAAAGTAAAAGATTTTGGCTTACATCAGACTATAGTAAAACTTGCTTTAAGTGACCACTAGCGGGACCACAAAAAAGCGGTCTTTAAAGAAAATGGCTATCTCTATGGCCTATTCAAGTTACAAGCCTTATATTTGGCAAGGTGATAGATCTCAATTTTGTGCATCTGCTGATACTAAAGTAAAGGTCATGTAGCAAGGTTAAGGTCATCTGTCAAGGTCAAAAGTTTTTTTTTTAAAAAATGCCGTTTCAGGGACATACATGTTTCACAAACACATCTTGTTATTATACTGCAAAGAAAATTCTAAAATTTTCTTTGGTGAATGCTGACTTGACAAAAATTGATCTCTACGGCGGCTCTGGTATAACTTGTAAAGTTTCCTTAAGGTGCCTTGCCTAGAACATAGACACAAATTCGAACACGTAATGGCAGCCATGATTCTCTCGCTTCCATGATAACACGGCCTGAGTATACACATTATGATACAGTTAAAAACATGTCAGTAAATAACATACAAATGAAAAATGATATAAATGCCCATAAATTCCTTTCAATTTGACCTATCTGTCCATTTAAAGTTCCAAATTCTCGCAGGTTCAGCCAAGAACCGCTTTCATATCACAACATGCGGAATGTAGTAGTGTAATGTCACTACAATTTGACATCACTTTGTACATGTCAACTTTTCATTTTTGGCCCATTAGGGCATATTTGTCGTATAAAAAGAATGGTTTTACCAAGGCTTAAATAGGCAAAAGTATTTAGTCTAAAACTTTGAAGTATAATAAATTCATGATACGGTTTCATGCCTTGGTATATGACAATTTATTCATGGCAGTAAAAAATGATGCCAAATCTTCACCTACGCCTGGGTGACATAATTTTTTGTAGCTGGGACTTAATCTTCATATACCGTGGCAAGAAACGGTATTAATACTAGTATTCAGCAGGAAAATGTTGTGAACAGTAGGAGAACTTGTCCAAATGACAAATCCTTTTCTGGAAAAACTTCAAAACTCAATAGTGTTATATTCAGATCTTAAGGTGGTACGAAGTAGAGGGGGGTTTATTGGTTTCACCATGTCTGTCTGTCCATCCATCCGTCCATCTGTCTGTAGACCTTTTTGTTTCCGGACTCTAACTCAAGAACCAAGTTACCTACAATCATGAAACTTTATACAAATTCTGCTTATGATCCAAAGAAGTGCCCTACAGTTTTTGGGTCACATAGGTCAAAGGTCAAGGTCAGTCAGCGTTTGTTCAATTTTTGTTTCTGGACTCTAACTTGAGAACCAAGTGACATACAATCATGAAACTTTATCAAATGTTGCTTATGACCCAAGGGAGTGCTCTATTGTTTTTGGGTCACATAGGTCAAAGGTCAGGGTCACAGTCAAATTTTTCTTTTAAGGACTCTAACTTGAGAACCAAGGGACCTAGAATCATGAAACCTAATGCAAATGTTGCTTATGGCTCAAGGAAGTTCCCTATCAAATAAGATGTTATCTTATACAGCTAACAAAGGTAACAAACATTAAGTTCCCTATCGTTTTTGGGTCACATTGGTTAAAGGTCAAAGTCACAGTCAATTTTGGTCAATTTTCATTTCATATTCAAGAACCAATTGACCAAGAATCATGAAGCTTCATACAAATGATGCATATGACCTGAATTACAAACACATCCTTCACTTACATTTTGACAAAGTGCTGGTGTGGGGGTATAAGTCTGCTCTGCATCAGTCCTAGTTGTCCTGAGTTTAATACCAGATTATCTTGCTGTTAAATTGGGGTATAGTGGGCTTAAGCCCTTGAGTCTTCTGAATGGCATGAAAACAATGGGATTGAGTGTTCAAAACAATTTGTCATTTTGTCACAAGCAAGCTAGAATATATCATTAACAATCTGAAATAGGGATTGGATGCAAAATTAAGATTTTAATCAATTTACAACCCTAAATCTACACTGTTGATACTTTGATATTTCCTGAAGGCAAATGGTTCTATATAGAGATAATATGTTGGTGTGTTAAGATATCAATGTTATCTGGTCGAGGTTGGGAGAATTTATCATGACAAGGCTTTGAAGAGTCATGATAATTTCTCCCAGCCTAGACCAGATAACATTGATAATTTAAGACACTTACATGTTATATTTATCATGCAATCATTTTTCAGTGCTTAATTATAATAAATCCTTATAAATCAAAGAAATTCAGGTAAAAGTGAATGAAAGTTGTTTCTAAAAATAGACTGTCTGAAATCACATTTTGTTATCAGGCAGGTGTTATCAGGTCAATACAGGCTCCATGGCATGATAACAATTTTTTACAGATCTAGACAACAATTCTCTTTTGACAACAATCTAGTTACACAATATTGACCAATTGAACAATAAATTTTTGAAAAATGGGAAAAGTTATAATTAGAAAGAATATTCTTTATATATTCAGGTCCTGTATATAGATGTCCAGTGTTGAATGTAGCAGTTGAAGTTCTTGAATTCCAGATTCTCAAGCGGTCCACACCTATTTTCATTAAGGCAGCAGCTAATGAATGTATGACTAATGCCCTTATGAAGGCTAATTGTCAATTAACAGAGCCTTTCATGGCATTACAGGTTCTGTATTTCCTCTAATTATAGCGCCCTCCCTAATAGAAGCACCCCTACATTTTTTACTAAGAAAACCTACTTCAAATGCCATATCTGTGGAAACTTTTTGATACTTCTTTAATTTAAGATGATTTTCCTCTGAATATTCGTTTATATGATTGTTTAGAGGAAATTTGCCTTAATTAAAGGGCATTTTTATTGATTTTTTTTGGATCAGAAAATGCATACTAAATAAAAGCTAGCCGCCATCATAGCGCAGTTGGTAGCGTGTTGGACTGACAATCTAGAGGTCCCAGGTTCGATCCCCGAAGGCGGCACTCATTCTTTCCGACTATTTGTCTCTCACCAATGGGTTGATAATGGTAGACCTATGTGAGATAGTAGCTGGGGGTTAGGAAAGGGTGTGGTGGTTGTACTGTTGAGAGAAATACCAGGAATCTATTGTTAGGTGCTCCAACCCCTGCGATATAACTGAAAAAAATGTTGAAAGCGGCGTTAAACTCCATTCAAACAATCATTCAACTAAATAAATGCTCCCTGACCATGTTATATGTATAGCTCTTGGGAGCATTATCAGGAGAAATACAGTAGGCTTGTTTTATTCCTTAATCTGCTTAATTTAGATTTTGCCTCACAAAATTTGCCATTTTTAGCCTGGCTGGTTTGGAACAAAAAATCAAGTTGTTGTCATCATTTGGGCATTTTGGGTGTAGGCTTTGGCACATGTGTGACAAACGTAGGTCTGGATCGTAAATTTTGCATGGATTTTGTAACTGATTAACATATGATTTTACTGTTTCACATCCTGTTCATTATTTGTGAGGAGGACATTGTAAGAAAGGTAGAACATGACATTTGTCACAATTCTTTTCAAACCTTTAATGACACTTATTTGCCATTCTTTGGCATTTTAAACTCTTCATTGCATTTCCTCCAATTAAGACCAGCAAGAATAATCTGAGTAAAATAATTTTAAACTCCTCTAGTGCTCTACTAAGAAGTTTCTCAAATTCTGACCAGAGCTTACAGCTTTCATTCTGTTGTAATAATATGATAAATTAATGGACATTAAATATTATATTAATAAGTAGATAACTACTTATTAATATTATCTTTTATGTTCATTCGTGTATTTCAATTCTAAGTTTGAGAAAGTTCTCAGTCAAGAAAGAGAAAGTTTTATAATCACAGGCCCTGATAACATTGTGAATAAATTTTGCAGGTGCATATGCAGGAAGATTATTTCACTACCGTCAATGTTGACCTTTCAAGGAGAAGAGGTGAAGTGAAAGACTTTTACGATCAGAACGGATATCGAGTTATCGACGCAATAGTGCCTCTGTCTGAGTTGATGGGATATTCGACAGATTTACGAACAATTACGTCTGGAACAGGCTCCTTTACGATGCAGCTATCGCATTACAATGTTATGTCGGAGGATGAACAAAGACAAATTATCGGACAATATTCTGGATAATTGTTCTAGTCAATCTATTACTAGATAACGAAATTCTAGACTGGTCCAAATACTTACAAGTTGCCTAGACATATGGATGGCTCAGTGCAAAACAGTTGTAACTGCATATATATTTATAGGCTTTTACAACTGTTTTAGGCTGAGCTATCGATATGTTAGCGGGTGGATTTCAAAAACTTGTCTTTTGGTTATGAAAAAAATGTGGGTTTGACAAAGAAGAAATTTTTTTTTAAAAGCAATTTGCTTTTTAAAAGCAATTTGTTTGTTTTCCAGAATGTTTCATAAAGCTTTTCATGAGGCCCTAAGACCTATAGTGGCAGGAGGAATATGGATAATAGAGTTACCTAATTTGCAGGGGAATCTGTGTTAGGGGCAATTTTTAGCTCACCTGAGCACATCGTGCTCAAGGTGAGCTTTTGCGATCATAGAATGTCCGTCGTGCGGTGTGCGTTGTCCGTCGTGCGTCGTCATGGGTCAACAATTTAAGTGTTTACACTCTAGAGGACACAAATATGATCCAATCTTCATGAAACTTGGTCTGAATGTTGGCCAAGTCAAAAGGATGAACCCTATCGAAAATGGGAAGGATCCATGCCATATCACAGGAAAAGGAGCCTTATGACCAATTTTCTTGTTTACACTCTAGAGACCACAAATATGCCCCAATCTTCATGAAACTTGGTCTGAATGTTGGCCAGGTCACAAGGATGAATCCTATCGAAAATGGGAAGGATCCATGCCATATCATGGGAAAAGGAGCCTTATTGGCAATGTTCTTGTTTACACTCTAGAGACCACAAATATGGCCCAATCTTCATGAAACTTGGTCTGAATGTTGGCCAGGTCACAAGAATGAACCCTATCGAAAATGGGAAGGATCCATGCCATATTACGGGAAAAGGAGCCTTATGACCAATTTTCTGTTTACACACTAAAGGCCACAAATATGGCCCAATTTTCATGAAACTTGGTCAGAATGTTGGCCAAGTCACAAGGATGAACCCTATCGAAAATGGGAAGGATCCATGCCATATCACAGGAAAAGGAGCCTTATGACCAATTTTCTTGTTAACACTCTAGAGACCACAAATATGGCCCAATCTTCATGAAACTTGGTCTGAATGTTGGCCAGGTCACAAGGATAAAACCTATTGAAAATGGGAAGGATCCATGCTATATCACAGGAAAAGGGGCCTTAATGACAATTTTATTGTTTACTTGCTAGAGGCCACAAATATGGCCAAATCTTCATGAAACATGGTCAGAATTTTGGTCAGATCATAAGGATGAACCCTATTGAAAATGGGTAATATCCATGTTATATCACAGGAAAAGGGGTCTTTATGATAATGTTCTTGTAGTTACTCTAGAGGCTACAAATTTGGTCTAAACTTCATGAAACTTGGTTTTTTGTAGAAATTATCTCCTTTATGACATCTGCCTATTTAATTGATGAGATGTTGGTCAAAGAGACTCAGGGGAGCGATTTAGGACCATCTTGGTCCTCTTGTTTTAATTTTCTAGGGCATATAAAAGTGGAATTGTGTGGGAATTGCTTTAATAAGTTTAAGATTTAGAATGTTCAAGTTTTTATAGTATTAATATATTTATTAATAAATGTTTATAAGATATTTAATGAAGATCCCTGTGAATTAAAAAGATTTGTCATTATTTTTCCCATAGAATCTTTTTCCTTGAAACTTTTCATTTCTTCATCAAAGGAACTATCCTTGTGTTCTTGGTGACAGTACATTGCAAACTGTTTGTTATGGCAAGTGCATGTGTGGAGCTGGATATAATTTGCAAACAGTTTGCACAGTTTTGTCACCCTGAATTCATGGCTCACCTCAACACTTAGTGCTCCAGGTGAGCTATTGCAGGATGTCCTGGGTCCCTAAAATTCCTAAAGAATCCAATAATTTTTCTGTTTGGCTAAAATTCCTTAAAACAAATCAAGAGAACAATGAAAATTCCTTAAAAAAAAAGCCCCATTTTTAGCTCACCTGAGCACGTCTGACTGTCCGTCCATCCGCTCGTCCGTCTGTAGACCTTTTGGTTTCTGGACTCTAACTCAAGAACCAAGCCACCTAGAATCATGAAACTTCATATTAATGCTGCTTATGACCCAAGGAATAGCCCTATTGTTTTTTGTTCACATAGGTCAAAGGTCAAGGTCACAGTCAGCCTTTGTTCAATTGACAAAGCGCTGGTGGGAGGTATTAGTCTGCTTTGCGACAACTCTAGTTGAATATTGTACATTCTTTTCAATATTGTCAAATTGATAGTTTCTTTGCTATGCAACTTTAGCTCATTCTTTTCATACATGAAATCTTTTTTAATTTTTCATGAAGAACATTTCCTATTGAACTTAATATTTTGACAATTTAGGTAGTGGACCCCTAATAGTTTTACAAAGTCTCGGGAGTAATGGACTTTAACAAACTGAGGTTTGCTTATGATTTTCATTAGGAAACCCCGGTCAACATTGTGAAAGATCACGAGTGCCGAAATGTTGCGAAACTATTACGGGTCCACTACCTTAATTCACATGACACAAAGTCACAGATGTGATTGAACATTTTCTCGTAACCCTAAGAAAGGGTATGCTTGTTCAGTGTATTCTTGCAAACAATTTAATGAACAGCAAAGTTATCTGTGATTTTATCTGTTAGATAAAAAACCAAGCAAAAGGATGTCTCATTGTAATTTCTTATTACCTCTCTACTGACCATAATTTGGGCTTGATCTTTCTCAAGCTAACCTAACAGTTGTGTGATTGTGGTGAACTTGTGAAAATAAAGACTGAATTTAATGGCTTTTTGTCAAAAATAAAATTTAGTGAACTCTTTTTAAAATTTATTTTTTAATCACTCAAAAGATCACATCTTAAACTCAATTCTTACTGATGCCAGCCATGAAAAAGGTCTATGTAATAATGTTATTATTTTACAGTTTACAGGTCACTTTCCCCCACATCTGTCTGTTTGTCTCCTAAAAACTTCAACGTTGGCCATAACTTTTGATTGGTCAGTGAAAAGGCCTTCATATTTCACATGTACATTACTGGTGAAAAGACCTCTCTGTAGGCCAAGGTCATATTCAGGGTCAAATAATTGTAGAATTAAAACTTAAACATTGGCCTTTACTTTGCAATAATAAGTGATAAAGCTTTGAAATTTCACATGTATATTGTTATCACAACACCTTTCAGTTGATACCAAAGTCAAGGATATCAGTCAAGATTAAGGTTGTATTCTCTAGGTCACATAATTTCAACATAAAAACTTTAACATTGGCCATAACTTTTGATTGGTAAGTGATAGAGCAATCATATTTCACATGCGCATTGCTTGTGACAAGACCCCTCTCTAAGTACCAATTTCAAGGTCGAATCTTTTCCAAAACTTAACCAAACTATAGTTTTCATATTTGATATGCTGAAAGCTCTCATCCAAACACATCTTCAGATACCATTTGGAACATCACTCAGCCATTTCCATAAACTGCAACAGACCTTGGATGAATGTAAGGTGGATGGGTATGTAACAAAATCGTGCATTTTCATTCTCAAAAATTAAGATTTTCAGCTGTTATTTAAGAATCTAAAGATATTCATATTAGGATACGATGGTTTCACATCAGTGACTTAAACGAGTAGCGTTGGCGACGTCAAATGCTTTCACTCAGTTTCGAGGGCTAACGCTATTTTAACTGACGTCTTCGAGTTTTTCCAATAGTTTCCTGTAATTTTTAGCTCCACTGGCCAAAGGCTATTGTCATGGCGGGGTGTCTGTCGTGCGTGTGTGTGAGCGTGCCTAAACTTTTCTTTAAACATCTTCTCCTCCTAAACCAATGGGTGGATTTTGACGAAACTTGGCCAGAATGTTTCTTGGGTGCCCCTCTTTGAAAGTTGTTCAAGAAATTTGGATTGACCCCCAAAAATGGGCGTGGCAGGATGGGGCTTATTTGGGCCCTAAAATCTTTGAACGACATCTCATCCTGAACCATTTGGCCAATTTGAATGAAACTTTACCACAATGTTCCTTGGGTGACACTCTTCTAAAGTTGTTCAAAAAATTTGGATTGACTCCAAAATATGGGCGTGGCAGGGCGGGGCTTATTTTGACCCCAAAATCTTGGAATGACATCTCCTCCTGAACCATAACGCTGATTTGAATGAAACTTTACCATAATGTTCCTTGTGTGACCCTCTTTTCAAGTTGTTCAAGAAATTTGAATTGAACCCAAAATATTGCCGTGGCAGGGAGGGGCTTTAATTTTGACCCCGAAATCTTTGAATGACATCTCCTCCTGAACCATTGGGCCTATTTTAATGAAACTTTACCAGAATGTTCCTTTGGTTACCCTCTTCTTCTAAAGTTGTTCAGGAAATTTGGATTGACCCCCAAATATGGGCATGGCAGGGCGGGGCTAATTTTGACCCCGAAATCTTGGAACAATATCTCCTCCTGGGCCTTTGGATCAATTTCAATGAGACCGTAGAATGTTCCTTGGATGACCCTCTTCAAAAATTGTTCATGAAGTTTTGATTTGATAAGATCCACTGGATCAATGAAATTCAGGTAAGCAGTTTATGGCCATTCTGTTCCTCTTTTTAGCTCCAATGGCTGAAAGCCACTGGGGCTATTGTCATGGCCTTGTGTCCGTTGTGCATCCGTCCGTGCGTGCGTGCGTCTGGTCATAAACTTTTTCTTTAAAAATCTTCTCCTTAGAAACTGTTGGATGAATTTCAACCAAACTTCACAGGAATGATCCTAGGGTGACCCTCTTTCAAAGTTGTTCAAGAAATTTTGATCCAATGAAAAACATGGATTTAAGGGGCGTGGCTAATTTCCAAATATGGTAAAAAGTGAGTTTTCTCAGATTCTTATCAATGGAAACCAATTAAATTTTATATGAATGATCCTAGGGTGACCCTTTATCAGTCTACAAAAAAACATTGTGATCGGATGGAAAATATGCATTTTATGGGCGGAGGTCATTTCTCTATATGTTATATAGTGAAAACTTTGAAAATCAGTTTTTCAGAATGTAACTCATGGATATCAACCAAATTTCACTGGAATGATTCCTTGAGTGACCCTTTATCAGTCTACAAAAATTCATTGTGATTGGATGAAAAATATGTATTTTATGGGCAGAGGTCATTTCTCTATATGTTATATAGTGGAAAATTTGAAAATCATTTTCTCAGAATGTAACCGATGGATATCAATTAAATTTCTCTGGAATGATCATTGAGTAACCCTTAATCAGTATACCAAAAATCATTTTGATTGGATGAAAAATATGTATTTTATGGGCGGAGGTCATTTCTCAATATTTTATAAACATTTATATATATATTTATTAACATTTTTTATATTTTAGTGGAAACTGAAAATCATTTTCTCAGAATGTAACTGATGGATGTCAATCAAACATTTTTGGTATGATCTTTGGGTGACCCATTATCATGCAGCCAAAAATTATTTTGATTGGATGAAAAATATGCTTTTTTCGAGCGGAGGTCATTTCTCTATATGTTATATAGTTGAAACTTTGAAAATCATTTTCAACATCAGTAGAACCCCGAATATCTAAATATCTAGAAAAAACTTTTATTTGCTTTTACAAGATTTTCAAGCCTGTGGAGCGACTCAAACCATTCATGGCTTTCTAGTTTTAAAGTGATATCTAAATAGTTTTTTTCCTCATAATTTTACATATTAGTTAACTAAGTTCATTTTTTCATAAGTCAGTTTCAACTTAGAAAAAGTTGGAATTCCTTCTGAATGCTGGTGACTTTCAATACCTTCTATTTTCAATATCTCTCTCTCAAATCTTGAGATTTTTAAGCCAGTGGAGCGATACAGGCCCTCTTGGGCCTCTTGTTTTAAAATAGTCCTTCTATGTACATCCAAGGTTGTTCGTGAGATTGGCTGAGTGGTGTTCCGAATGCTTCAGATACATGAACATAGGTCAAGGTCATAGTAACTTTGTCTGCAAAAAAAAGATTTCTACACAAAGGGACATATTTCTTAGTGGTTAACTTTGAGCGCAAGCTAACAAAATTGTTTTCATTCAGGATTAAAAACTATTTTTATGCCCCCATATCGAGAGATCGGGGCATATTGTTTTACTCATGTCCGTCCGTCTGTCCATCTGTCTGTCTGTCCGTCTGTCCGAAAACTTAACCTTTGCCTTTTTAGCTCACCTGAGCACAACGTGCTCAAGTGAGCTATTGTGATCACCTTTTGTCCGGCGTCCGTGCGTCGTCCATCGTGCGTCATCCGTCAACAATTTCTTTAAACGACATCTCCTCCTAAACTACTAGGCAGATTTTAACCAAACTTGGCAGAAATGTTCCTTAGGTGGTCCCCTTTAAGAATTGCTAAAAGAATTGAAATCGGTGAAAAACTCTGGTTGCTATGGCAACCAAAGTTAAAAATTTAAGAAAATCTTTAAAATTCTTCTTCTTCTGAACCAGCAGCCCTACAGCCTTGAAATTTGGCATGGATGATCAGCTCATAGACCTTAATAAAAATAGCTAAAATCATATCTGTTGGGCAACCAGGTGCGGAGCACCAGGGGGGAGGGGGTAGTACTTTGGGTAAATTTTGTAATCTTTAACCTTCTTCTTCTTCTGATCATGAAGGCCTACAGCCTTAAAATTTTGCATGTATGATCAGCATATGGACCTTTATAAAAGATACCTAAAATCATGACTATAGATTCACCAGGTGCGTAGCACCAGGGGGGAGAGGGTAGTACTTTTGTGAAAATTTTGTAATCTTTAACCTTCTTCTTCTTCTGAACCACAAGCCCTACAGACTTGAAAATTGGCATGGAGGATCAGCTCATAGACCTCAATAGCAATAGTTAAAATCATATCTGTAGGGCCACCAGGTGCGGAGCACCAAGGGGGAGGGGGTAGTACTTTGATTGAAAATTTTGTAATCTGTAACCTTTTTCTTCTTCTGAACCAGGAGGCCTACAGATTTGAATATTGGCAAAATTTTGTAATCTTTAAACTTCTTCTTCTTCTGAACCACAAGCCCTACAGACTTGAAAATTGGCATGGAGGATCAGCTCATAGACCTTAATAAAAATAATTAAAATCATGACTGTAAAGTCACCAGGTGCGGAGCACCAGGGGGGTGGGGGTAGTACTTTTGTGAAAATTTTGTAACTTTAATCTTCATCTTCTAATGAACCAGGAGCCCTACAGACTTCAATATTGGCATGGATGATAAGCATATGGATCTAAAATAAAATAGCTAAAATCATGAATGTAGGGCCACCAGATGCGGAGCATTAGGGGGCAGTGGGTAGTACTTTGGATCAATTTTGAAATCTTTAACCTCATTCTTCTCCTGGATCAGGAACCCTACAGACTTGAAAATTGTCATGGGTGATCAATATATTGACATTAATAAAAATAGCTAAAATCATGACTGAAGGGTCACCAGGTTTTGAGTGTCTTGGGGAGGGGGTAGTACTTATGATCATTTTTGAAATCTTTAAACTTCTTCTAATGAGCCAGGAGTCCTACAGACTTGAAAATTGGTATGGATGATCAGCATATGGACATATATTGAATAAGCTAAAATCATGACTGTAGATTCACCAGGTGCAGAGCATCTTGGGGGAGGGGGGGAGTGCTTTGTTTAGAATTTTGAATCCCTACAGCCTTTATATTTGACATGGATTGATCAACTCATTAAAGAAAACTTTAAAAGTCTCAGACTCAGCCTGTATATCTGGCATAGATTAGCTGATCACAGACCTTTTATGGAAAAAGCTTAAATAAATAATGTTCAGGGGAGGAGCAGAGGGGGGGGGGGGGGAATGATTATTTCAAATGTTATCTGATAGAATAAGTGAAAATCTCTTTTTCTGTGGTTGCATGGACAGACCTAGGTAATGAAGCTTTTTTCTCAGGTGAGCGACCCAGGGCCAACAGCCCTCTTGTCTTCAAAAACATTTGACATACAAGGCTCATATTTGGCATGATGATAGATCTCAATGATCCGCATCTGCTGGTACCAAAGTCAAGGTCATGTGACAAGGTCAAGGTCATCTGTCAAGGTCAAACTTTGAAAAAATTGCTGTTCCGGGGGCATTCGTGTTTCACAAACACATCTTGTTTAGCTGTAGATGTAAATGAAATTAAGTAATAATGAAATGAAACAGTATCAAAGAAAAGATATTAGCAAATAGATATTAAAGAAATTCTCTTTCTACTACTACTTACCTAATGCACCTGTTTTGTATTTTAAACACTAATGATTTGTTAATAGCTCAATTGTGAAGATAAATATTTGCAATAAAATTTGCTTTCTTTTCAGAACCAATCTTGCAATGATGCATTTGCACAAAAAAATTTACACTGACAAAACTTTTAATATTTACTGATTGCTTAGCTTCATTCGCAAAATCAAATTGGTTTGACACAAATTGTCAATCCGTCAATTTTGAGTAATTTATTCATGCACAGAGTTTTGATATGGACTTTTTCACCATTCTCATGGTCTGTTTGAAGGAAACTTTAGCTTCTACCATCTCAAAACTCTCATCTTCTCCTTCGGCTCCTGGCTTTGCATCCACATTAGAGTCTACAAGTAGAAAACTGTCCTTGGCATCTTTAAGCGATTTACTCCCAGAAATGGCCATTGCTCGATTTGAACTCTCTGCATCATCAAGCTCTGCTTTGTTCTTATGCAGCTGTTTTGTCACCAACCCCTTTGTGGACATCTTCATATGAACTCTATGAGATAGGTCTTTCTCATCAATTCTTTTCCCTGGAAGTAGATCCTTAGATCCTTTAACCTTATCTGGTGGATTATTATCTTTTGATAATTATTTGTTTTCAATGATAATCTAGTGAAATTATCAAAATGATAGACTCTAAAATTTGATATACATGTAATTAAGTCCAGCATTTATTCATTTAGCCAGAAAGACTGAATGATATGAAATGTGATTGAAATTCAGAAATTTCATAAACAATATTTACACACTTTATTCTTTTTCACATTTGATAAAAACACTCAATATTTCGGCAAATATGGCCTTTTTCAAGAAAAATTAAAAAAATCTTATCACTACTACATAGTAATATAAATCGATGCAGCCATTTGAATTTATCTCATAAATTTGTTTTGTGTAGAAATTATCTCCTTTATGACATCTGCCTATTTAATTGATGTGATGTCCCAGGGGCAAAGAGACTTAGGTGAGCGATCTAGGACCACCTTGGTGCTCTTGTTAGATCTAGCTGTGTCCTTCATCGATCAACATCTTGTGTGCACTCTAGAGGCCACAATTTTGGTCAGAATGTCTTGAAACTTGGTTAGAATGTTTGTCTTAATTAATTCTTAGGATGAGTTTGAAATTGGGTCAAGTGGGGTAAAAAAAATTAGCTCAAGGTAATTTGAAATTTTACAAAAACCCTGTTTGCACTCTAGAGGCCACTTTTTTGGGGTCAAATGTCTTAAAACTTGGGTCAGAAAGTTTGCCTACATGTAATCTCAGAAACCTCAGAACCTCAGAAATTATTGTACTCATTCTAGAGGATAGTTTTGGCTTGAATATTTTGAAATTTAGTCAGAATCTTTGTCTTCATGATTTTTTTTATCACATTCAAGAATGTGTCAAGTGGTGTATAAAAATGAGGAAAAGGGGTCAAATCTTAAAGAAATCCTTGTGTTTACTCCCACAATTTATGTAATGCGGTGTAAATATTTTGTCTCAAAGAGTGATATGCATGTGTAAGACATTAGGATTTGTTTGAAGACTATTTGATATAGAAAAAAAGGGGGATATTATGAGTTAAGATGAGAAAAATTCTGATAAAAGTAGTTCTCTTACCAGCCAAAAGATCAGCCTTGACTTCTTCATCAGCTTCTTTCATGAACTGTGACAGTGATAGCTCCTCCTGTGCTCCTCCTATTATCACCTTGGCAAGGAGTTTAGCTTTCGTCAGCGGTACATATTGCCCTCCAGTAATATAGGCCATTGCCATGAAAAAGTCTTTGTAGGCTGATATAGACGGTTCACAACCAACCATATATAATGTAATCCCTTTGCTGGCCATTTTGTGTATGGTCTCAACTGGATCAATTCCATTAGGAGAACCATCAGGGAATTTATCGCCATGAGTTCCCAGTCCATGTGGAGGAGCGTCAGATATACAAACACAGATCTTAGTGGCCTCATCTCTCCAGTCAAGTTTTAAAACATCATGCCAGGCATCGGCTACAGCTTCTGGCGCATCACCACCACCTAATGCTATTGACTCAGCTAGCCAGCTTTTCATCGTGGTAGCTGGTGTTGTGAAGTCGTGAGTGCGAGTCACAAAGGTAGTATCCTCAGGAGGGTGGTCCCTATACTCCACAAGTGCCAGTCTCACCTCACTCTTTTCTGTTGCCACAATCTCTTCAACAATCTTTCTTATGTTATCCTGTGCTGATCTTATGTACGGTCCCATACTGGATGTACAATCCAAAGCGAAAGCAAGATCCAGCTTTTTAATGTCATGTTTAGCTAGTTTAGGCTGTTTAACAAGGTTAAACTTCACAGCTGGTTTTGCCATCTTTTAAATCAAGATTCTTATATATAAAAATGATATGTATGATGATATTTGGATAATAACTTCTAACTATGACAACTACTTTGCTTTCTACAGATTTATTTAAAAGTCCCAGAATAGATAAAAACTCAACCTTTGTTTCTTTGAAAAAGTGTCAATATATTTTTGTTTGCTTCCAAAACATAGTATCTATTGCTTGAATAAGCCATTTGATACTAGGTTTTTTCTGCTAGAGGACAATTATGCTTCCTGGTTTACTTACAGGTATGGGCATTGTATTGTTTGTAAATGATATCTTGATATCACTAACAAACAATACAATGGTATCTGATAGCTTGATCACTCTTCCCTTTTGAAGTACAGTATATCAATGATCTAAAATCTTGGTATAATAGGGTTAAATTTGTTTAAAGCGACCACAAAGTAGACAACCAAAAGGTGGTTGTTAAAGAAAATGGTCGCTTATTACATGTTTTGTTCACGAATAAGAAACATGATTTTGATAAGATAGATATCTTATTAGAAAATTCTCAATATTCATATGATGTTTAAACTCAATAGAATCGCCTCATTGAGACAATTCTGGTGAGTTTTAACAACATAGGATTTATTCACAATAATTTTTATACCAGTGATATCTACTTATACGGATAATTTGATTTAAAGAAGGTGATTTTGAAAAAGGTTGCTTTATAAAAATGGTCACTTTATAGACCTTAAGAGGCTCAAGTAAGATTGACTGTATTTATGAAAGATAGAAATTCTTGGTGTGTAGAGTGAGAGAAAATCAACTTAGGAAAAGAATTGAAGAATGGAGTTTTACCCAAAATTTTTGAATTTCTTAAAGGTATGGAAACCGTAAAAGATCCGCAACTTTTCGGGTGTAATGAACTTTAACAGTGTTAACCAAGGTTTCCTAATGATTTTCATTAGAAAACCTCGGTCAACATTGTGAAAGATTACGAACTTCAAAATGTTGCGGAACTATTATGGGTCCACTACCTTTCCTGTTTAATCCCTGCTTTTTACGTGCCTGTGATTTTATGATTGAGGAAACATTGTGATAAAAGAAGAAATTGCTTCTGACAAGCAATTTCTTCTTTTTCCACACTATTTTCTACCCTACTGAATGGTTATTTTTCAAATTAAATCCACGTTAAATTTTCGTTTGCAATACCTTTGAATTTGGACAGGTCCAAAATTTTGTAAAACAGGAAAGGGTTAATACATTAGTGGGTAATGTTTCAGGGCCAGCGTAGGAATGTTAGTCAACCAAGTTCACCAGTACTCGAGTACTCATCCCAGTAATAAGTAACACCATGGTTTCACTACACGAGCAAATTTATGGGTAAAGATTTCCTTAATTAACATATATATTTGCATAATAAGGAGATTTATTGACTTAACCTGTTGCTGTTTGATCCCTGCTTTTTACGTGCCTGTGATTTTATGATTGAGAAAACATTGTGAAAAAAGAAGAAATTGCTTCTGACAAGCAATTTCTTCTTTTTCCACAGTAGTGTCTACCCTACTTAATGGTTATTTTTAGCTCACCTGAGCACGAAGTGCTCAAGGGAGCTATTGTGATCGATCGTTGTCCGGCGTCCGTCTGTCCATCTGTCCGTCTGTCCGTCACGGCGTCAACTTTTTCTTAAAACGACATCTCCTCCTAAACTTATGGGTCAAAATCAACCAAACTTGGCAGAAATATTCCTTGGATGGTCCCTTATGAAAATTGCTCAAATGGAAAGGATCCGTGTCATATCACGGGAAAAAGGGCCTTAATGACAAATTTCTTGTTTTCACTCAAGAAGCCAAAAATATGGTCCAATCTTCATGAAACTTGGTCAGAATGTTTGTTAGGTCATGAGGATGGAGTCTATTGAAAATGGGAAGGATCGGTGCCATTTCACAGAAAAAGCCGCCTTAATGACAATTTTGTCAACAAAATCTTTAAACGACATCTCCACCTAAACTTATAGGTTAAAATCAACCAAACTTGGCAGAAATATTCCTTGGGTGGTCCCTTATGAAAATTGCTCAAATGGAGAGGATCTGTGCCATATCACGGGAAAAGGGGCCTTAATGACAAATTTCTTGTTTTCACTCTAGAAGCCACAAATACGGTCCAATCTTCATGAAACTTAGTCAGAATGTTTGTTAGGCCGTGAAGATGAAGTCTATTGAAAATGAGAAGGATCCGTGCCATTTCACAGAAAAAGCCGCCTTAATGACAATTTTGTCAACAATATCTTGAAACGACATCTCCTCCTAAACTTAATGGTCAAAATCAACCAAACTTGGCAGAAATATTCCTTGGGTGGTCCCTTATGAAAATTGCTCAAATGGAAAGGATCCGTGCCATATCACAGGAAAAGGGGCCTTAATGACAAATTTCTTGTTTTCACTCTAGAAGCCATAAATACGGTCCAATCTTCATGAAACTAGGTCAGAATGTTTGTTAGGTTGTGAGGATGAAGTCTATTGAAAATGGGAAGGATCTGTGCCATTTCACAGAAAAAGCCGCCTTAATGACAATTTTGTCAACAATATCTTGAACTGACATCTCCTCCTAAACTTATTGGTTAAAATCAACCAAACTTAGCAGAAATATTCCTTGGGTGGTCCCTTATGAAAATTGCTCAAATGGAAAGGATCAGTGCCATATCACAGGAAAAAGGGCCTTAATGACAAATTTCTTGTTTTCACTCTAGAAGCCACAAATATGGTCCAATCTTCATGATACTTGGTCAGAATTTTTGTTAGGTCATGAGAATGGAGTCTATAGAAAATGGGAAGGATCCATGCCATATCAAGGAAAAAGGCGCCGTAATGACAATTTTGTCAACACTATCTTGAACTGACATCTCCCCCTAAACTTATGGGTCAAAATCAACCAAACTTGGCAGAAATATTCCTTGGGTGGTCCCTTATGAAAATTGCTCAAATGGAAAGGATCCGTGCCATATCACGGGAAAAAGGGCCTTAATGACAAATTTCTTGTTGTCACTCTAGAAGCCACAAATATGGTCCAATCTTCATGAAACTTGGTCAGAATGTTTGTTAGGTCATGAGGATGAAGTCTATTGAAAATCGGAAGGATCCATGCCATAGTACGGAAAAAAGGCGCTTTAATGACAATTTTGTCAACAATATCTTTAAACGACATCTCCTCCTAAACTTATGGGTCAAAATCAACCAAACTTGGCAGAAATATTCCTTGGGTGGTCCCTTATGAAAATTGCTCAAATGGAGAGGATCTGTGCCATATCACGGGAAAAGGGGCCTTAATGACTAATTTCTTGTTTAGACTCTAGAAGCCACAAATATGGTCCAATTTTCATGAAACTTGGTCAGAATGTTTGTTAGGTCATGAGGATGAAGTCTTTTGAAAATGGGAAGGATCGGTGCCATACCACAGGAAAAGGCATCTTAATGAAAAATTTTTTGTTTACTCTCAAGAAGCCACAAATATGGTCCAATCATCATGAAACTTTGTCAGAATGTTTGTTATGTCATGAGGATGAACTCATTTGAAAATGGGAAGTATATGTGCCATATCACGGGAAAAGGGGCCTTAATGACAATTTTCTCGTAAGAGCTCCAAACGCCACAAATATAGTCCAATCTTCATGAATCTTGATCAAAATGTTTGCCAGGTCACAAGAATGAACTCTGTTGAAAATGGGAAGGTTCATGCCATATCATAGGAAATGGAGTCTTAGTGATTATTTACTTGAAATATCAGGTGAGCGATTAAGGGCCCTCAGGGTCCTCTTGTTCAAATTAAATCCACTTTAAATTTTCTTCTGCAAAACCTTTGAATTTGGACAGGTCAAAAATTTTGTAAAACAGGAAAGGGTTAAAGTAGGATTTTCTCAAGTAAATTGAGGCATCAAAACTTTTGCCCTTTTAAGATCATAATCTTATGAATCTCAATATATTTTTGTCAAAGTTGATGTATTACCGAAATCTACTCTGAAAGTACTTTGTTCTTTTGGAGAAAATAGGAAACAGCTTATTTCTCCTTTTCTCACACTGTTTTGTTATAAATGGTTTTAGGCTTTAGCATCCATTGTGGTGAGATTATACATTGAAGATTGTGACTTTGTTTTGTTTTTTTGATTGTTTGTTTGTTTTTATATTTTACAGTCTTTAAAAATCTAATTAAGATACAACTTGAAATTTGTGTTGTGGATGTCAAGGGAGTTAAATTTGCAATATCTATTTTAAGAACCTAATGTTAATCTATTTTTAGAAATGACAATTCCTAAAAATAAACAGGAGTAAACAAAATAAAGCATTTTGAAGCTGTCATCCACAGCGAATAGACCAGGTAAGGCTAAATTATTTTCTTTATTAATGGGATTCAATCTATTTCATTTTAACATACTGATTTTAATTTTGTGTAAAACAGAATTTTCAACCTCATTAAATAGTGATCAAATATTTAGAAGTTAAGTCGGATTGTACCTGTTACATGCACTCCAATCTTAAAAATAATTATTTGGACATTTACCAGAGCCACAGATAATAGGGGTGTTTTAGATTTCAAATTTAAATAATTCACTCAACTCCTTGCTCAAACCATATCTTGCGAGTATTCATTGGAATTGTCTCAAGGAGACAATTCAAATGAGTACCCACAACAAAGGATTAAATTGAGGAATTAAGATTTTAGACAGGTATAACCCTGACTTATCTGTTCCTCTTTTTTTGATACATTCATTGTTATATAGAGACCAGATTGTATAAGTTCTACTTTCTTGATATTTTTTTGTATCTCAACAATTTTATGGCAGAATTGCGTGATTTCTGTGAAAGGCCTAGGTTTGAATTTACTGGGAAAAATAAAATAACCAAATTTAGAGTGATTTTCTCTTGAAAATGTTCCTGTGCTTTCTGCCTATCTCTCACCAATGGGTCAATGTGAGATAGCAGCTGGAGGCTAGGAAAGGTTGTAATGGTGGTACTGTAGCTGCAATAATGTGGCCCTCTCTCAGGTATTTTGATGACGAACCGACATCAGACTATCAAAAGGGATGGGGGTACGTTATTGCAACTAGTGGTACTGATGTAAGGAATACCAGGAATCTTTTGTTAGGTGCTCCAGCCGCAACAATATATCTGAAAGATATTGGCGTAAATCCCCATTCAAACAAACAAAACAAATCTAAGGAAAATGAAATCATTTTGCTGCAGAGGGGGTTTGGATAAGCCACACAACCCACTCTGTGGACCAAAAGTAAATTGCCAATTCTCCATTTTCACTAGCACCCAGACTATATCAATGAGTCACAGCTCAAAACTACGCTAAGAGCCTATTTTACTTCTTTTCAGGTAACAGAAATTTTACAACAGGATGTTTTTAGGCAGTAAGTTTGTGTATTTGAGTGAAGGATCAGACGAAGAAGAAGTGGTCGTAGGGAACGTGTCATCAGAGGAAGAGTTTGACGCAGACGATGGAGAGGTTTGTATCGAATAGTATATTATTTTCTAACTTAACGTTGGACGTTTTTAGGTAGTAAATTTGTGTATCTGAGTGAATGATCAGACGAAGAAGAAGTAATTGTAGGGAATGTGTCGTCAGAAAATGAAGTTGACGTAGATAATGGAGACGTTTGTATCGAAAAATGATAATGTTGTCTTACTTTATGTACATACTTACAACATTGGTTACGAGGGTTCAGTGCAAGACTGTACTAAGTGTATGTACAATGTATACGTTCAGTGCAAGACTGCACTTGTATATACACTTAGTTCAGTCTTGCACTGAACCCTCTATTTGAGTCAAGATCCCTACTAATAAGTGGTCATAGGGAACTTGTTGTAGGAGAAGGAAGTTGAAATCAAATTGTTTTATTATTGTTGAGCTTCTAACAGGATGTTTTAGGTGGCAATTATAATTGCACTCACTAATCATCAGAGGCTTGTTTCACTAAACAACTTCCGATCATTTTTTGTGTAAGTCAAAAATTAATTTTACTTCTATAGAAGTACCGGTAACTTAATAGGGAATTCTGCCATGCATCATCTCTTTGAAATCATCTTCAGAAGAGGATTCCAATGAGATATAGCATGGCAGAACCAAACAATGAATGAATACACCAGATACAATTTATGATTTTGACTTAAGATTAATGTTTTTGTAAGTAGTTTAGTAAAACGGGCCCCAGGGCTCCAGATAAGAATAAAGACAACTTGAGAGTTCAATGCAAAACTATGGTAAGTTCCTAACAGTATATACCGTATTTCTCCTAGTAAACACTCCCGGGAGCTGTACATAACATGGTGAGGGAGCTTTTATTTAGTAAGCATTTCCTGATGAGAAAAAACACATAAAAATTGATGTCTTTTATGCCCTTTTCCCCTTTAATTCAAGGTTAATTTTCTCTTTACAATCATATAAATGATTTTTTATAGGAAATTCATCTCAAATTAGAGAAAAGGTCCCAAAAAGCTAAAATTTAGGCATTTGAAGCGGGTTTTCTCAGTAAAAATGTAGGGGTGCTACTATTTGGGAGGGGGCTATTATTAGAGGAAATACAGTAGGCACTTACAATTATTTTTCACTGGCCCCTCAAACTAATATCTAATTGAACAAATTGATATCTTAGTCCATTTTTGTACTCCAAGACCTTTATTGTGGGGACTTGTCAGAAAAGCAGAGGTACAGATAAGAGGCGGGGTATTAGCCAGTCAAAAATGTTTATTTCTCAGGGAAACCAAAAATCCTAATATTTTGTTTATAAAATATGATCAGCAGTATTTCAGAATCCATATTTGCCAAAAACAACAAAACTGAAGGATGGTATATGTACCACCTAATTTGACAGGTCATGCAATAAGTGTAACCCCATCCTCTTCAGAGTCTTTTGATATTTCTGTTGTTCGAACTTTAAGGGCCTCCGTAATAGCTAATAAGGGCCCCTGTGTTAGCGCATAAGGGTCCCCATCATAGCGCATAAGTGCCGCCGTCATAGCGCAGTTGGTAGCACGTCGGACTGTCAATCTAGAAGTCAAAGGTTTGATCTCGGACTGCGGTACTCATTCTTCTTGACTATTTGTCTCTCACCAATGGGTTGAAAACCTTTGTGAGCTAGCAGCTGGAGGCTTGGAAAGGATGTGATGTTTGTACTGGTGAGAGAATTACCAGGAATCCATTGATAGGTGCTCCAGTCCCCATGATATAACTGCGAAAATGTTGAAAGCTGCTTTAAACTCCATTCAATTAATCAAGCAATTTTCAAACTCTAAGATAATTTTTCTTGTACGACAATGTTATATGTGAATTGTATTAACCCTTGTCATGCTGAAAAAAAATTTTAGTTAAAACTTTTCATTAAAATCAAAGGGCAAAAAGCACTGAAAGTACCAATTGTAGGTAAATTTTTATTTGAAAAACTAAATGTCATGACCATTCTGGTTTGAAAATGAGAAACAGGTGATGTAGACTAACACCAGACTGCACTTATGTGCAGGCTGATGTTTGTCTATAGCTTCTGCCAAAGCAGGAATAGTCCGGGTTCAGCATGACAAGGGTTAAGGTAGTGAACCCGTATATAGTTCCACAACATTTCGGACCACATGATCTTTCACAATGTTAACCGAGGTTTCCTAATGAAAATCATGAGGAAACCTCGGTTAACACCGTTTAAGTTCAATACTTCAAAAACTTTGCAGAACTATTATGGGTACACTACCTTAGGAAGAAAAGATTTTCTTTGTTTAGAAAAAAAAATTAACTTTATTTTACAGTCATGTTTGCTGGATATTTTGGACACTGCTGGACAAGAAGAATACTCCGCCCTGAGGGACCAATACACCAGATCGGGGAATTGTTTTCTGTTGATTTACAGCGTCACAGACAGCGAATCCTTCTCACAGGTTGAAGCTCTGTACGAGTTTCTGAAGAGGGTCAGGGATGATGAAAATCCGCCAGCAGTAAGTTGGAACTACTGTAGGTCTTTGTCCTTCAAAAAAACTAAGTACTAAGTCTAGCAGAGCTTATGCTGACTGGCCTGATAACCGTCGTTGGTGCTTCAAACTTTGGATGAATGATGCTTGGGACATTTTCTTTCAGATTTCTTTGTTAATTTCTGATCTGATGGATCAGATGGGATCCACAGGCTGTCGTGTCACCGAAAACATAAAGAAAAATCTTCTTCACTGATCTTTAGGGAACACCCATTCCGATCTCTTTGTTTGGACCTGTCCAAATTCAAAGGTTTTGCAGACAAAAATTGAAAGTGGATTTAATTTGAAAAATAACCATCCAGTAGGGTAGAAATAGTGTGGAAAAAGAAGAAATTGCTTGTCAGATGCAATTTCTTCTTTTTTCACAATCTTTTCTCAATCATAAAATCACAGGCATGTAAAAAGCAGGGACTAAACAGCAAAGGGTTAAATGTGGATCAGGTTGTCTTTATGGGCTCTACAGGCTGTTGTGTCACCGAATGATTGTCCCATATGATGAAATAAGGAAACTATCTTCTCTGAAACTACTTGTCAGAATTCAACAAATCTTCTAAGAATAATTCTTAGGACTTACTCTGATCTATCAGCTTTCTTTCTTATTGGGTGATATATTGCTTTGACATGGAAAAGGGGCCTTTGTGATGCAACATTTCTTGTCAGCACAACTTGTACATTTATTGTGTCTTAGCTAAATACTTTTAATGCAATTTATTGATGAATTCTCAGAAATCCAAAATGCCAATAGTGCCAGTGGAGCAATACTAACCTTCTGGGGCCTCTTGTTCTACAAAGTTATCTAACCAAAAAGACAAAGATCTGTAATATTTAAGTAACTTTAATTAGAGTTTCTCTTTGTTGTCTAGTAATTCCTTATGAGTTATGAACAAAATTGGCATACAATACAAATTAAGGGATTAGAGCAAAACAATTGAAGGTGTCTACATATTCATAGACAGTTACAGTACTTTTTCATTCATCTCTTGAATTTAGGTCCAGTATGTATAAGTGCCAACAATATTTTTAGAAAAAGTTTAACCCTGCTAAACCCGATATATTTCTGCTTTAGCAGGAGGTATAAACGAAGATCAGAATGCACATATATATGCAGCCTAATCTTGGTCTTTGCCACCTGTTTTTCTTCTTTGCTCCAGAGTAGTTTAAGAATATATTTACGAAAGAAATACTGACTCACAATAAGTGCATACGGTGCTTTTTACAATTTGATTTTAATGCAGTCACCGCAGCATGACAAGGGTTAAGTTTGTCAATTTGATGGCTCAGCGCAAAACAGTTTTAACTCCCTATAAATGTTTTCGGAGTTACAACAGTTTTGCACAGAATCATCAAATTTTTATTAGTGTTGATAATTTTTTTGCATCGGACAAAATAAGTTATAAAATGCTTCAATGCATTATTTTGTATCATAAATGGAAATGAAAAAAAACAACCAAAAACAACAAAAAATATGGGCTGAACAAAATTTTTTTCAAATACACACAGTCATGTCTAGATAAAAACGGGTGTTTTCAGTCTGAATTTTTTTCTTCTAAACAAAACCTATGTTGTAAGTGCTTGCCTGAATCATATAAATGAGGTAATATGAATAAGTACCAACAACAGAAGGTTAATGGAAATATGAACAAAATTTTAAAATCTAAAGTCCATTTTTGGATTACTATCATTACCCTGGCCTATATACCCAAAAAGTTACATGGAGTAAATTTTGTTATTTGTAATAAACCAAATTTGCTATAATGTTATGTTTCATTGATCATAACCCTTTTTGTACTTATAATCCTTTTTGTCTAATGGAGGATTCTAGTTGTGTTGATTTAAGTAAAGAAAAAAATCCTAAGCATATCAAAATATAAGTTACTGTATTTCTCCTAATAAATGCTCCCAGGAGCTATACATAACATGGTCTGGGATCTTTTATTTAGTAAGCATTTTCTGATGAAAAAAAACCATAAAAATTGATGTTTTTTATGCCCTTTTCCCTTTAATTCAAGGAGAATTTCCTGTAAACAATCATAGATCCACGAGTTGTATTAGAAACATTAAATTTCTGTTATAAGGGATGATCTTTAAAAAGAGGCTACACTACATATGGATAGCTCAATGCAAAACAGTTGTACAGTAACTGCCTATGAATATATAGGCAGTTACAGCTGTTTCAAGCTGAGCCATCAATTAAAAAGAATGACATTTTTTGGTGAAAAAATGGCCAATAATAAACATAATCCTTGCAGAATTTTAAAAATTTTGATCGGGGAAAAGGTGCATAAATCCTCAGTTGAAATTTAGCAACATTAATTTTGTGGGTTTAGGCCGGTATTAGAGGCTGAAAGATTTTGTAAAACACAATTAAAAATGGTCGATTTAACCTCCGAAAAAGAGGGTTGGGTTTTTTAGCTCCACTGGCCTAAGGCCACTGGGGCTATTGTCATGGTGCTGTATCTGTCGTGGGTCCCTGCATCCGGTCATTAACTCTTTTGTAATCTAGACTCCTCAGATTTAACTACTGGAAGAATATTAACCACACTTCAAAGGTATGATCTTTAGATTGCCCTCTTACAAAGTTGCTCAAGGATTTTTATTCCAGTGAAAAAACAAGGCTTTAATGGGCGTGGCTAATTTCCATTGATGGTAAAATGTGACTTTTATTGGAGTGTCACTGATTTTTATGCTCCCCGAAGGGAAAGCATATAGCCCACCTATTTCTCCATAACCCCTGGGCCAAATTAAATGAAACTTACCATGTGAACTCCCTATGATATAGTGATGATGCATGTGTGACTGTTTTTGGATTTGAGGCCCCGTCACGGGAAAAGGGGACTTAGGGTAAAAAACAGTTTTTCCCAAATTTCTCCTAGTCTAACAGTCAGAATTTAGTGAAATTTCATATTTGTGTAGCAAATCAGATGCCCTTTACTATAAACAATTTGTAATTAACGTAAAAAAAAAATATATCATGGAAAAAGGGGGCTTAATGTTTGTTACCTTTACGTAAACGCGTAAATTACAGTTATTCTTTCATTTCTCCTAGTCTTATGCTCAGAATTTGATGAAATTTCACATTTGAGTAGCGAATCAGATGCTCTTTACCCTAAACTATTTGAAATTTGGCTCTTAAAAATATGTCATGCAAAAAGGGGGTTTAATGTTTGTTACCTTTATGTTAGCTGTATAAGATAACAGCTGATTTGAGTCTTTGAAATCTGACCACAGAGCATATCTCCTAAAGTATAATAGCTATCAACTTGAAACTTTATGGGCGGATAGACCTTATGGAGGAGAAGTGCAGTGCACAAGAACTACAACTCTTGCTTGCATAATTTTGGAGTTATTGCCCTTTGTTATTTTTGATACTTAGATTATGTCTGGAGCTTATCTCCTAAAGTGAAATAGCTATCAACTTGAAACTTTATGGGTATATAGATCTCATGGAGGAGAAGTGCAGTGCACAAGGACTACAACTCTTGCTTGCATAATTTTGGAGTTACTGCCCTTTGTTATTTTTTATACTTAGATTATATCTGGAGCATATCTCCTAAAGTATAATAGCTATCAACTTGACCATTTATGGGTGGATAGATGTCATGGAGGAGAAGCGCAGTGCACAAGAACTACAACTCTTACTTGCATAATTTTGCGGTTATTGCCCTATGTTATTTTTGATACTTAGATTTTGTCTGGAGCATATCTCCTAAAGTAAAATAGCTATCAACTTCAAATTTTATGGGTGGATAGATCTCATGGAGGAGAAGTGCAGTGCACAAGGACTACAACTCTTGCTTGCATAATTTTGGAGTTACTGCCCTTTGTTATTTTTGATACTTAGATTTTGTCTGGAGCATATCTCCTAATGTATGATAGCTATCAACTTGAACATTTATGGACGGATAGATCTCATGGAGGAGAAGTGCAGTGCACAAGAACTACAACTCTCACTTGCATAATTTTGCAGTTATTGCCCTTTGTTATTTTTGATACTTAGATTTTGTCTTGAGCATATCTCCTAAAGTATGATAGCTATCAACTTGAAACTTTATGGGTGGATAGATATCATGGAGGAGAAGAGCAATACACCAGAACTATAACTCTTGCTTGCTTAATTTTGGAGTTATTGCCCTTCGTTATTTTTAATACATTTAATAGGAGGTAAATCTCTGACAGTACAAAAGAATCTTTAACTATTAGGCTTCAGTTTACTATCAAGCTTTTGTGGCGGGGGATGTCCATGTCCAACATGGCTCTTGTTTTTGTGACAATGCCTTATTCGGGGAGCATAATCCGTCTCTGATGGCTCTTGTTAATCCAGTGAAGAACAATGCTTTAATGAGTGTGGCTCATTTCCATGGATGGTAAAATGTGACCCTTTATCCGTCTACAAAAAAATATTGTGATCAGATGAAACCTGTGTATTTTGTGGGCAGGGGTCATCTCTCTATATTTTGTATTTATGTATTCTTTGAAAATCATTTGCTCAAAACTTAACTAATGGATTCTACCTTATTTTACTGGAAATGTTCCTTTGGTGACCCATTATCAGGCTGCACAAAATTATTGTGATTGGATGAAAAATATGTACTATTTCAGGGTTTGACATTAAATTTTTTGGCTGCCAGACAGTCGGGCTTGTTGCTGCCACATGCTGCTGGTCCTGACCAAATGTTCACTGGTCCTGACCAATTGTTTGTATCAGAAGTAAGAAAAAGCATAATTACATGGGTTTGGTTTAGAAGATACCAAACTATTCCAAGTTATTTCACCTTGAACATTTACTAAATGGTTTTGACAAAATATTAATAATGAACTTGTAGGTAGTTGGTACTAGGAAACGCAGAAAGAAAAATTACTGTTGAACAACTTTATATGCAGTCTGGTTTCATGCTAAAAAAAATTGAGAGTTCAGTTGCTAAGTAAATTTCAAGAACAAACACTTAACACTGGTTCTACCTCTTGACATAATCGTAAAACCAGCAGCAAAGTCTACCTGACATTTTGTCAAATCATCAATGTAAACAACCGTAAAGCGTTCTGACCGTATTATCGTAAAGCCTAGCCTCGGATATTTTCCAGTTTATAACTATTCAGAAACAAATATCTCTTTGCGCTATGTAGAAATGATTATAAATCACAATTGACAGCTGTTTCACGTATTGAAAATATCGCGCGCGTGCGGTTTGTTGTTTGGGCCTCGTTTTGGAACGCCCTTCACCTTCGAAATGTTACTATATTTAGCAAACCGTGTTTCTGCGTATTATGATAGACGGCCAGAATAACTAATTTAAAATTTTTACACGTGATATCAAAATCTTTATGTTTTCTGTAAAAATAAGAAATGCCGTATTTTTGTATGACGACATTTGCATTAAAGTTGGGATCCCAAAATAAATGACTTTCATTTTCAATGAAGAGGTAAAACGGGATTTCCCGGACTGGAAAGATCGCTATTTGTTTGCTATCGGAAACAAAAGAATTTATACAGGACGAATGTAGATTTGAAATTAGGACGACCAGTCGGGCTTGTATCTGCCGGGTTCAACCCGACCGGACCGAGCAACAGGCAGACAAAGTCTGTCGGTCGTGGGTTAATGTCGAACCCTGTATTTAACAGGCAGAGATCAGTTTTCTATAATGTTAAACAATCTTGAATTGTTCTTTCCAGAAATATTTCAGCATGTTACACTTTAAAACACTTACTTGAAATTTTCTCTAATTTTCTCTAAACAATCATTTAACACTTTCCTGTTTTACAAGATTTTAGACCTGTCCAAATTCAAAGGTTTTGCAGACAAAAATTTAAAGTGGATTTAATTTGATAAACAACCTTTCTGTAGATGAGAAAATAGTGTGGAAAAAGAAGAAATTGCTTGTCAGAAGCAATTTCTTCTTTTTTCACAATGTTTTCTCAATCATAAAATCACAAGCACGTAAAAAGCAGGGATTAAACAGCAAAGGGTTAAATTTTGAATATTAAATATTGTTATTCTGAAACCTAGGTTCTTGTGGGCAACAAGATAGATTTAGCTGTTGAAAGGAAAGTTACGACACAGGAGGGTCAAGATTTGGCCGATAAACTAAAGTTAAAATTTGTGGAAACCTCTGCAAAAACTGGTGTGAACGTGAAAAATACATTTGAAACTCTGATCAGGTGTACGCCAAGAACTGGGATTGAGTATAAGGTGTGTATTTATAGAATTAACCCTTTCCTGTTTTACAAAATGTTGGACCCGTCCAAATTCAAAGGTTTTGCAGACGAAAAATTAAAGTGGATTTAATTTGAAAATTACCATTCAGTAGGGTAGAAAATAGTGTGGAAAAAGAAGAAATTGCTTGTCAGAAGCAATTTCTTCTTTTTTCACAATGTTTTCTCAAACAAAAAATCACAGGCATGTAAAAAGCAGGGATTAAACAGCAAAGGGTTAAGAAATAATCTATAGTATGGTCAAAACTGCTCTAAATTTCTCATAAAAAAAAATTTTATGAAAACTGATAATAAAGGGCAAGAAAATAAAATTCATTTCAGTTCAAGCCACCGTCTATTAAGAGATGAAGAGAGTATTTGTTGATTTCATTGAGGTATGAAACAAAAACCTTATCAAACTGTATGAAGTTTAAAATTGTTCAATATTGAAAATATTCATGTCTGTCCTCTTAAATATCATTTTGAGTCAAAATTCAGCAGTCAGCACAAAATTATTGTTATTGCCTTTGGATATATAGGCATTTACAATAGCGTTTGCACTAGCCCCTTGAAAGTATACATATAGATAAATAATGAGTAACACATGCTCATGACTTTACAGGTTGTTGTTTTGGGTTCTGGCGGTGTTGGAAAATCAAGCATCACAACCCGATTTGTGAGTGACACATTTGTCGAGGATTATGACCCAACAATAGAGGATTCGTACAGAAAATATGTTAACATCACAGGAATATCTGAGGAGATGAAAACCTTGGGAAAACAGTTGGCAGTAAAGAAAGAGAATGTCAAAAAGCCACCCAAACCATTGAAACAAAAGAAAAGAAGAGGTAAGTTGAATTGTAACTAGTCACAATATTCAAGACTTGAAAAGAAAATGAAAAAAAGCAATGCAAGCGTGATTTCCAACAATTTCAAATATGTGCAAAGCAAACACTCTGGCCTGTCTGTGCATCCTCATAGTCTGACCAGAGTCTTCACTTTGCAGTTGTAGATAGATAAGGTCTCAAAGTATCAGTAAACCATCAGTAAACTTTATTTCCAGAGTTAGTGGCTGACTATGCTTCTCAATATTTGAACCTATTTGACATTTCAAATTGTTGGGAATGTCACACACAGGCTCAAATTTGAATCCCCCCTTTCATTGGGTAAGCACAAATGAAAAGTCCTTATTCCAAAACTGAATTCTCGTTAAATGAACTATTTTGCCCTCAAACCTTATTTCATCTAATTGTTTCAATGAGATTATTCTTAGAAGGTTTTACACTAAAATGCTCCGTGTGAATTGAAAATGGATTTGTAAATTTAATAAGTATTGCAACCCCCCCCCCCTTTCATCACTTGAAAAATTCTTAGAAGCAAGCAACAAGTCCTGCATTCAAGCTGACAAAATTGCACAAACCTTATGCAAATCATACCCCTTTTTTTAATGTCTGCACTGTTTTGTCATCCTGAACACAGGGCTGTTTTTAGCATTCCTTAAGCAGTCACTTAATATAAGTTTTTTCTGTATACATATTTCATTCTTTTCTTCAATAGTAAGATCAGCAGTCCAAACATCCAATGTTGGCAACACAGACAAAGATAAGGGCTTCTTTTCTAGTCTAAAGAGAGTGTTTAGTGCCAGGAAGAAGCAACAGGCTCCTGTACTACAGAGGGCCAGTCTAAGTGATTCGGAAAGCTGTGATAGTGGTGAAGATGAACCCATCACTCCACCACCAAGACGTAGGTTTTTAACACTTTCCTGTTTTACAAAATTTTGGACCTGTCCAAATTCAAAGGTTTTGCAGACGAAAATTTAAAGTTGATTTAATTTGAAAAATAACCATTCAGTAGGGTAGAAAATAGAGTGGAAAAAGAAGAAATTGCTTGTCAGAAGCAATTTCTTCTTTTTTCACAATGTTTTCTCAATTATAAAATCACAGGCACGTAAAAAGCAGGGATTAAACAGCAAAGGGTTAATGTGATCCATTTTGGAGCATAAGCGAAGCAAAACTCACCACTTTGTATTCAGCAAATTATATAGATGTGTGTTTTGTGATTGTGAAAAAATTTGCCACCACTAGTTATATTTCATTTGCTGATGTATGAAAAAAAATGAACTCTTATGTCACCTATCAAAGGCGTAACAACCATTACACACATTAACCAAGTGCGTAATAGAAAAATATTGTTGATGAATAAACATAACATTGAAACTACAGCTTATTCAAGTTATAGTTAGGATGTTTTGATAATTCACCGTTGCTCAAAAACATAAGAAAGGGGAAGTAGACGGAGGACATCCATCTTTTGTCACAGTCCACATATTTCCTTTAACATATATTGGTGGTCGCCTTCTGAGTGTATTGTATAAATTACAAAATTCTAGTTAAGTCTTTGCCTTCTGTGCTAAAAGTGACCATCTAGGTAGACAAAGAAGTATTATTGCATAAAATATACCTTTTCAGGTCTTTGTATAGGCATAAACGGGTAAAAAGCTAGACGTTAACGAGAGAAAACTTGGATTAAAAACTAAATTCATGTGCCCTTAAAGTGCTGCTTATTTCACTTAAATATCCTCAGTCAGGGCCTATACACTTTATCAGTTTCTTTGTCTATTATTAATAAAGAGCATAAATAAAGATGTCAACCTTATTCCTGAGTTAATTTTTGTGACGTTATTAAATTGCCAAAAAACAGAAGTGATGGTGACATGCATAACACAATTTTCTGGCTGATTATTGGAATCGGAGCTAGTTTGAAAGCGTTCCTATGAATTATTTTATATTTCTGTTTGAATGAAATCTATGGTCTTTCTTGTTATGCAATAATAGGGTCAATTCACCTTTTTCATGTGTTAACATTTGCTGAGACACTCAAAATGCTTTGATGCCCTTATGCTTTGCACTAGGGCCTTAAACTATTTTTCCGGTCTCTGCAAATATTAAAGCCCTCAAAATCGTGAATTAACTCTATATTGATCTTAGCATACAGCCTGGTCTGTGTAGGCTGACAATGGATTTTAGGATTCAGCAGATTTTCTTAGTGTTAAAAGGCATTCTACCGTCTAAGATAATATCAAAAATGCAACCTCTTGTTAACCTCTGCTAGACTTATTCTGTTTGATAAAAAAGGCTACCTTTTTTTGGCAGACAAATTTCCCAAAAGCAGAGCTTTAATTCACATCTCCTTGAGTTTTTAGGTTTAGAATTTATTTTCTTCACTATCTCTATCAATTTTATGTCTGATATATCTTTGAAATAGGTCTTTATTATTAAAACTACTGCAAAGAGTGCATGAATTGTACTTTTAAAATACTATCTATTATTAAACTTGTGTTTCCAAATTTTCAGGAAACCCCACTGAAAATTTCCAAAACTGGCAGGTTACAGTTAATATCATTGTGAAATTGACAAGCATTCTGATCAAAAGGATTCCAAATCACTCAATCAGCACTCCTTTCATTTATTCCAAACACTCACCCAAACCATTCATAAACTCTCTTAAAATGCTAAGATTAAAACTACGTTCAAAACAGAAATTGCTACAAAATTTCAACGACCTTATTTGAAGAGCAGAAGTGTATGATAGGTAAGTGAAGACAAAAAACCTTAATATTTGATTAAAGGGAGGTAATACATTTCGCTAATTTTGTTCATCTTGAACAAAATTAGCAATATATGATAACCTCCCTTTAATTTCACTCAAAACTCGCTCCACATTCTCATTCAATTTCATTCCCATATCATTCCAAAATCGTTCAACTTGTCAATTTCACACTGTTGTTGACTGTAAGGCCTCTTCCCAAATTTGAGAAGAAAAGCCCTGGAATTGTACCTGTACCTGTAACCAGGATATAGCATGCTAAGGCCAAAGAGTTTAGATTATTTTTGGCCAGCTAGTGTTTGATTGCAAACTATTTCAGGGGGAGAGAAAAAGAAGTTGAGGCGGGCTGATGCCAATGTAGTCATGGTGAAGATGGAAATCCTAGAAAATGAGCCTAATGTTGTGACAGGAGATCCTACAACTTGTAAAGGCTGTGATGCCATATTGTCATCTATATCTAAACTGGAAAAAGACGGGGACCATTCTACATGGACTTGGTAAGTCACGTATATAAATTATATGTGAAAATGAGCCCCATGTGGTCACAGGTGATCCTACAACTTTTAAAGGCTGCGATGCCATATTGTCATCTATATCAAAACTTGAAAAAGAAAGGGACCATTCTACATGGACTTGGTAAGTTAGTTATAAATTAGATGTGCAATTTAGGCCTGTTTGTACAGCAGATTCCACAACTGGTAAAGGCTATGTTGGTATATTGTCGTGTACAATGAATATCTTAAAGGGAAAGGACAGGGGATCTTTACACATTGGCTTGGTAAATCACATCAATTGGTATTTTATGTGAAAACATAAGCACAATAATTCCACAACTTTTTTTGGCCATGATAATCTGTCTTCCATATTTTACTTGATTGAGATGAGTTGCATTCTATATGGAATTGTTTATTAAATGTTGATTGTAATATGACCTACGTTGTGGGAATGAAACAACCATTTTGAGTATTTTTGATATTACAGGGGTGTTATTACACTAGTTGGATAACTATGCAAATGAGATAAGAGCATATAGCAATGTTATATTTTAGTTGTAAAAATAATGTCAAAATGCATTTGACAAAGTCAATCTGGAAGCCGCCTTATATGTTTTGTAGAATAACTTAAATCTATAGATTTCTAGAATTTTCCCAATTTATCACAAAAATGAGGTAACCGGTAATATAAATGTCTGCTTAGGCCGATTTTACTTGTAGAGCTAACAAGTAAGTAGAAATACCTATCAGTTTCTTAGCAGGAAACAGTTTAAACTGCCTATCAACACATAGATAGTTACAACTGTTTGTGCTGAGCATTGACAGGCCAAAGGCATAACTTAATGCACATTACTCAAGTGCATAATAGAAATAAATCCTCTATAGAAAAATGTTGTTGATGAATGGCCATATCATCAAAACTACAGCTTACTCAAGCTGTAGTTACGATGTTTTGATTATTCACCAATACTGAAATCATAGAAAAGGGGAGAGGACAGGGGATATTCATTTTGTGTCACAGTCTGCATATTGCCTTTATTTCATATATTTTATATTGGTTGCCTTCTGAGTGTATATAAAATTCAAAATCCTTTATTATTTAATTATGTAAATCTTTACCATTACAGTGAATTTTGTGAGCACAAGAATGAGAACATTGACATGAGTCCAGAAGAAATACCAAGTGGTGACAGTTTTGACTTTGTGTTGATTCCCGCCAAACCAGAGGAGGAAGTGGCTGAGTCTGAAGAGTCAAAACCAGGGGAGACCTCTCCAGAGAAGAAAGAGGAGAGTAAAGGAATGGTGGTGTATTGTATGGATATTAGTGGCTCCATGAACTGTACTGTTAGACTGCCAGAACTCCAAGGTGTGTTAGGGTTATTATATTTTTTCCTTGAAAATTTCTGATTTTTTTGGCAACTATTCTCCACTTTTTGACACTTTGGGAGAAAAAATCCCCAGAAAAAATAGTGGAAAACAAAGAAATTGCTTCTTACAAGCAATTTCCTCTTTGTTCACAATCTTTTTTTATCCAAAAATCAAATAAGCCTGTGTATGACATTTACAACAATTGCACAGTGCGCAAAATTGAGACTCAGATCAGCCTGTGTGGCCACACAGTCTGATCGGAGCCTTAACTATGTGCTCAATAGATAGCTACTGACCTAAAAATTACTATTCAATACCCAAAATTCATTTAAATGTGCTGTGTGATCGTCCAGGCTTTTCAATGTCTTTCAATCACACATTCATGAAATTGTTGGAAATGTTACACACTGGCTCAAAGGTATCTAAAATTCCATTGATTAAAAATTGTTTGCAACTTCTTTTGAATTTCAAAAAAGTCTTTAAATATTAATTGTCATGAGGTAATGGTTTTAAGGGACATTTAAAAAAAAAATCAAATCACATTATGTCTTTTTTGAGTTTTTAACATCAAAAACAAGATTGGCAGAGTATTTTCAGTGTTGAATCTAAGCCATTTTTCATGAAATTTAGTACATTTTGGTGTATTTTCTTAGCTGCTTTAATTTTTACCAGTCAAAAAATTATTAACCATCAAACATACTAAAGGGTCAGTGCAATTCTATTGTAAGTGCTTATATCCCCATCAAAACACTGAACAGAAATTTCATACTTCTGTCTTCAGCCCAATGGAGAAATGCCAGAGATCGCCAGTCTCATACAGATAACTCTCTTTCAAGACTACAAGCCATTAAAGACGCTGCAAGAAGGTATGTGTAGCCCGCAAAAAAAATATTCGACTCCATCGGGATTCGAATCCAGTACCTCTACATCCCAAAGCGAGTGCTCTACCACATCGCTGTAAAAGCTAGCTTGTACGGCAAGGCAGTCCAAACACCTCTTATACTCAACCCAGCTACATACACCCCCTAGACAATTAAGATTCTTCCACAAATCTTCTTAATTTAACCTCATCAACTACAATAACCACCACCTCATGTAGGTTATTTGGTGGGCACGAATAGTAACCCAAAATTAAATATTTGATGCATCGGGATTTGAACCCAGTACCTCTACATCCCAATGCGAGTGCTTTATTATGTTGCTATAAAGCTAGCTTGTATGGCAAGGCATACAAACACCCCTTATACTCAACCCAGCAACAAATGTACAGGGCTTGAGTTTGACACTTGAATCAGGGCTTTAACCCTTAAAAAGAAACAAAACTATTTTCTGTCGAAGGTTGAAAATGACCCCTTTTGGATACCGCTGCAAAATATATATAAATATATTTTGAAAGATTTTGTCCTTCATGTCTTTGAATGTTCATATCTTTAAATCTTATAAAGTAGATGACAACAGCAAAATCAAGATATATCCATGGATTCATACATAAGTGGTTAGGTTTTTAGTTTCATATATCCATAAAATGATAAAAAACTCTTTTCAAAGCATATTTTTTCATAGACTACTTTGTGTGTATGCTTACAAAATAGCTATGGTCAAAACTGTTTTTCTTGAGGAATATAACCAATTTTTCTTCATAGCAGAATGCTTGAATTTCAACATTTGTCATGTTGGACTGGAAATATACCTGCTTTAGTAGGTGGTATAGACGAAGATCAGCCTGCACATATGTGCAGTCTGATCTTCGTCTATACCACCGGATTTTAATTCCTAGAGGGACTTTGTGGGCTCACATCAGATAGTTTTGAGGGTCCTGGCTTTATATTTGAGAGTCTCAGACTCACAAAACCTGAATCCCTTAAAACCCTACATTAAGCACTTTGATTTTAATGCAATTTTGACAAGGATTTTGTTCAGGATCAATCAAAGGATCAATTGACACAACAAGTATTTAATTCATCTTGAATGCAGGCAATTAGAAAGATTAAAGCTGGAGCATCCAGGGAAGAAGGTTGCCCTGGTGACATTTGGTAGTACAGTGTATGTGTGGGGTGATTGTCATACGGACAATCCAAAGACCTTCAATGCTGACCTTCATAATTATGATGGACTCATCCAAAATGGAAGAACGTATGCGGAAACTATGGAGCTTGGAATGTTGGAAAATACACATGAGTAAGTATATCTTTGGTAGATTTCTAATTGGCTAACCTTTTTATGTGGAATGTTTGTTGAATAGATGGAGCTATTCTGGTCACCTGGGTGTCTGTATCAGCATCATCAAACAGATTTGGTTAAGATCTTGAATGCAACCAGAGCTATACATAAAATGGGTCTTCCGGGTCAAAGTATTTCAATAATAATAGCAGAAACCCTATGTTGTTGTTACTCATTGGAATCGTCTTGTCAAGACGATTCCAATGAATACCAACAACATAGGATTTCATAGAGAAATAAAGATTTTTTTACTGGCTTTACCCCCTCTTCTCTGTATTTCTGGCAAATGTTGAATAATTCTGTTTCCTCTAAAGCTTTTACTCTAAATCTTTGCACATGCTTCTGTGACCATAGTTTAAGCCTAAAGATGAAGATTCATTGATATGATGTTTAATCAAATCCAATTTTAGTAGATTGTTTGGACTGAAGTTATTAATTAAATCTTTGCACATACTTTGGGGACAATATTTTCACACTCTCAGAAAAGATTCTTTAAATATATGAGGTTCTCTCTATGTGGACATTTATATGCTGTTACTATCAAGCATTTGGAATAGTTAATCTCTGCTTTCCTCTAACAGCTCTTGTTTAATCAACAGATAGAGGGAGTATTTTAGATTTCAAATTAAAATACTTAAACAATACCTTCACAAAGCCTATATTGTGGGTACTTATTGGAATTGTCTTGTTAAGATGATTCAAATGAGTACCCACAACATAAGGTTGCATTGAGAAATAAAGGTTTCAAACTGGCTTTACCCCTCTTATCTGTACCTCTGTTTTGAAGAAAGCAAAACCATTCTTTGTTTGTATGAAGATCGTAAAAGCAACAAATAGAATTATCAAAGTTGTAGTTTTGATGGTTGTGGTCACCTAATAAGGTTCTTTGTTTTCCAAATAATTAATTGAGGTTCAAATTAATGTAATATTTGAAAATTGAACTTTGGAAATATTCTGTGCCCACAACTTAAATACTCATAACTATAAACGTTTTTTTATTTTATCAAAATTCTATGAAATGGCAATGAAAAGGCTACAGGCAGATAGAATAATTCTGTCGGTCTGTGAGTGTGTGCAAGTGTGTCCTATTCTTGTCTTCAATTTGGCATAGCTGTTTCCCAGGGCGAATACATTTATCAAGTGAAGAGTTTGTCCAGGTATGCCTAACTTAGGGCCAAGGTCATAGCTAAAGTTTATATTATGTTTGACAGGTAAAAATCAAGTATTTTCTGTAGTATCAGTGTCTGTGACATATTTCTAGTAATGTAAATACATGCTTTCCTGACAGGCTGATTTAAAATGTAACAGGGTTCAGCATAATTCTTAAAGGGCAGGAGTTATAAGTAATACAAAATAATACTAGAGACTTTGAAAAAAAATCTGACAGAAGTAGGGAGCTATGACCTAATTAGCCTACTCAAATTGCATAGCATGAAAATGGTTTATCATGAATAATTTATATCATAGTCATATCTAGAGGTAGATCTCCAACAATAAATTTACAGGTCCATTGATCGTAGAATTGACAACTTGCGGACCAGTGGTTGTACAGCCCTTGGCCCTGCATTAGCCATATGTGCTGGTATGATTGCTGATAAGCCCATGTCAGAAGTTGTCTTATGTACAGACGGGGAACCAAACACTGGAGTCGGAGACCTGGGCAGATCAGGTGGTGAACAGTTTTACACTAGGGTAAGAAATATAGTCTTGACCTCTTAATCCAATATGGTTTTAATTTTTTTTTCATTTTTTCAAGAAATATGGATGGGAAGATTGATAGTTTGTCCACGTCAGGCAGCACGGCCCTGGGCCCAGCTCTTGCCATCAGTGCTGGTATAATCGCCAATATCCCTGGGTCTGAAGTGATTCTTTGTACAGACGGACAGCCAAACCAGGGTATAGGGAAAATACAGGGAAATGATTCTGGCAACTTTTATACAAGGGTAACTCATACACTATAGCTGTATATAACCTGTCTGTATTTATCGTTTAACAAATAATCCAGTGTCGAAAAAAAATGCATTATGACCCCCTTTGAAGAAGAGGGGATATTATGCTTTGCACTTGTCAGTCTGTCCGTCTGTATACTGTTTTTGTCCTGAGCATATCTCAAAAAGTATGGAAGCTAGAATCATGAAACTTTACAAGTGATTAGATCTCATTGAGGAGAAGTGCAGTGAACAAAAACATTGCTGTACTTGTAATATTTTGTGAGTTATTGCCCCTTTTTTTGACAAATAATAGGCTATTGACTTGTTTTTATGTGGGCTATAAATGTTTTCAAATATCTCTTGTTCTATGATTTATGATATATGTGGGTTGTTCAAACATTATTTAGATTTTGCCTCACAAATTTTTATTTTTTAAGCAATCATATTAAAATTGGTACTATTTGTTGTCGAAATTCATTCCACTTGTGACTTTGTAAAAATGATCAAGTTCTTGAACATAACGCACACACATTTGTCTTAAATGATGCCATGGTAACAAGTACCCAATGCAGTCAATAAAATAACTCATATATTTGGTCTTCTTTCGTAAATATTTTTTTTCCTCTATCAGTTGAAAACTTGAAAATTTTACATGGGTTGCAGAAATAAGTATTACTTATGCAATGCCTTAATTGAAGTATTTTTACAGCAGATTTTTTTGGATAAGACTCATTTAGATAGTGGCAGGTGAATGTTTGGAATATTTAGACTACATCAGCTGACTGCTGGGAATTTTTGCCTTTATTTTTTTTCTGAAATTTACAAGAAATATAGAAAAGACATAGATTAAAAACTTGTCACGATGAAAAGGAAGGGTATATTCTGCCAAATACTTTCTTTTCAAAGGTGTAGATGTTTTGATGATCTGTAATATAATAGTAAAAGATAAAGGAAGAATTGACCAAAGGAAGCTTATTCAGGCAACTGAAGGGACGTCAGTTGCTGAGTCTTTGGAAGATATCAGCGTTTTCAAAGGAGCCCAATTCTGCAAAACATTGACTCATTCCATTCGATTTAAGATCTAAACAAACCATAAGTATATCAGCTTAAAGACAGGATGATTAAAGTCCTCCTTTGTCCATGAATTATAGGCTGTGACAAGCTAAATTGCACAACAGCAATTGTCTGAATTTCTGACAATGATGCCAACATCATGTACTGTTGGCTGCCATCTAATACCCATGTTTTTTTTTTGTTTGCATGTGAAATCAATGTAAATCATTCAACTGCTTATATTTTGGTATGTTTGAGAATATAAATTGTCCCCTTAATATGTTAATACTTCTAAACGCAGTATGGATAAATTTTGATTGACTAATTCCTTATAAAATCTGAACAACCCTCGTATTCTTAAATATTTGTTGGTTGATTATTAAGAAATAATGGTAGATTATGATTGGATACACTCGTCACCTGACCAGTAAAATTATCAAAACTTATACTTTGCTATTGTAAGAACTTATTTTCCATTCAATGTAAAATAGATAGGTTTAAACTAATAATTAAACATATTTACAACTGTTATTAACTGGGCTACTTTTTCACGAAAGCTTACAAAAAAGCTGTGTAACTTAAACTGTTTTCATTGAAAGAATAAAACAAATATTTCAGTCAATCAGTATGCTTGAAAATTAATGGAATAATCTAGAGTTAAATTATATTAAATTATTGTTATGACTTATGACATTTGTCATAGAGTATTTGGGACCATGAAATTTACTTCATTTCGATGGATATAGCCAAATAACCAATAATATTTTAGGAAGAAAAACAGTAATCTCTTAACCACTTACTGCTTCAAAGATATAAAAATTAATCTGAGCCAAAATTTTTCATTTAACAATACTTCAAGAACAAGAACATAAGTCACAATGTTTCTGTTTCAGATCGGTGAATTTGCCAAGGAAAATAACACAAGAATCTCAATAATAGCTATAGAAGGCCAGGAGACTGGGCTTCGTCACGTACAACAGTGTGCCATAGTATCTGGAGGTACAGTCAATGTGCTGAACCCGCTGGAGATGATGCGGGAACTCAGACTTATCTCCCAGAATTATGTCATAGCTACGGCAGTTGACGTGACGGTTATATTACACCCTGACCTTGTGTTTGATGAACCTGGATATCAGCAGGTATTCTAACTGTTCATGATACAGGGGTTTGCTGGATTTTGAATCAAAATAATTGTTACCCGTCTTGGGAAAAGGGACCATCTTGGTAGTGGGTAAAGTGTCTATCCATGTCTGGCTGCGCAGACTGACTAGGGTTAAAACTTTTCTCACTTTTCTAATTTTAGCTCAGCTGTTTTCGGAGAAAACCTGAGGTATTGCTAAAACTTTGACATTTTGTGATATCTCTGGTTTTACTGAAAGCATTTACTTTAAACTTGGCAGACATATTCACCATCAAAAGAGTAACCTATACTATCAAGGGGGATAACTCTAGATGCATTTTGAACAAATTATACCCCATTTTGACTTAGATTTTTTCCCACCATCCATCACTCAAGAGCTGAGCGTAGGCACCTGTAGGCGGTGCACTTGTCTGAATCTAGAATGATCAATCTACCATGCAAAAGAATTTTTGAGATTCGACTTACTAATTGACCTCTACTAGAACCAATCTCTTCTTCAAATATTGATTTTACGGAGTTCCCAGATGGTCCCTCTTTGCGTGACAGGTCACATTTTATAATTTACTGCTATTCCTGTAATGTTGCTAGTCACTGGGATTTTCTTACCTAGCTGATTCCAATGAGTACCCACAAAAAGGGTTTCGTACAGATATAAAGATTTTAGCTTGACATTATACCTTATGTATAGATCTCAGTGTTAAATACAGGAGAGCCGTTGGTATGAGGGAGTAAGGCCATTCTGAAAGCTTTATATTTCAACAACACCATATGTAGTGGGTACTCATTTGAACCACCCATCTGTGTTTAGTAGCAGAGAAATCTTTATGGAACATCATTTCAAAATATAATTATTTATTGCTTTTACACAAGTTTTAAGAATTGAAAAAGCCTGAATACTGGTATGTACTGTAAGTTATTGAAAAGGAAAGATAACTTTTCAAAAGACTATGTATAAAAAATACTGCCAAATGAATTTTGTTGTTAATTATATTCTCCATCCATGAATGAGAGAGGGTACATTGGCTTCACCATGTCTGTTTGTCCATCGGTATGTCCATCCATCCTTTCTTAGACCTTTTTCGTTTCTGAACTCTAATTTAAGAACTAAGTGACCTAGAATCTTGAAACTTTATACAATTCTTGTTCAGGACTCAAGAAAGTGCCCTAACTTTTTAAGCCATGAAGGTCAAAGTTCAAGGTCACTTTGACAGAAAACAGTTTCTGTACCGATACTCAAGAACAAAGTAACCTAGAATCATTAAACTTTATATTATTGATGTCGATGCCCCAATGCTTTTGGGTAAGAAGACAATGAATGCACTTGTACTTGGACAAAGCTGTGGTGTTATGTATTAGTCCACTTTGTGCCTGTACTAAGTGATCAATAGTAATTGGCAACTAGACAAAAGGGTTGGGTAATTAAGGTTGTAGACCCGTAATAGTTCAGCAATGTGTCGGGAGTAATGAACTTTAACAGTGATAACTGAGGTTTCATAATGATTTTCATTGGGAAACCTTGGTCAACATTGTGAATGGTCATGAGCTCTGAAATATTTCAGAACTATTACGTGTCTTCTACCTTAAGAATAAATCAACAAAAATAAAATGTATTGCGAGGAGAAAGCTTCATTCCTGGCTAGCCTGTTCTGTTTGTGCATCCTGAACAGGCTGGACATTTTACACTTTTTTTGGATTTTCTGTTTCTATATTACAATTGACATCTGTCAATCTTGTATTTTACAGGAGACTAACAGATTGGTGAAAGAGGTTGGCAATGCATCTAAAGATATGGATTTGACCTTCAAATACAAGGGAAAGAACCCAAAACAGAAACTATCAAAGAAGAGTATTCCCTTCCAGGTAGAGATAAAATCTCTTACAGTATTTCTCCTAATAAACACTCTTTGCCTGGCTAATGATTAAACACAGCACAAAAGTAAACAAATTGGTCACATATAGTGCACGCACATAGGCTGAGCTATCGGACCTGGGCTTGTGATTGTGCCCAGGGGACCCACCCACCTTGCCACATTCCGAGGTTCGAATATCTCCATCAAGTGCAAGTGGTCCAGAGTTTTGGGTCAATCTGTCAAGGACAAGGTTGACCCTTTTTGCCAGTTTTGCCAATTTTAGCTGCATAGGGCAATGGCTCTGGCTGTGCGATCTGACCCGGCCAGTGCAAGTGCCAAGATGACCACCCACACTTGAAGCCTTTTGAGTTTCAGGTAGATTGGTCAAGCCAAAGGGGTAGAAAACTGTGTACCAATTTGCCAATAGTGACATACATAATATGATCAGAGAGCTTTTAATTAGTATACATTTTCTGATTTTAAAAATATCATCAAATTTATGTCTTTTAGGCCATTTTCCCTTTAATTTAAGGTAAATTTCCTCTGAACAATCATATTAATGATTGTTTAGAGGAAATTAATATCAAATTAGAGAAGATTTCTTAAATTTTTTTTAAAATTTAGGTATTTGAAGTGGGTTTTCTTAGTAAAAAATCTAGGCGTGCTACTATTAGGGAGGGTGCTATTATTAGGAGAAGTATGGTATATAGAAAGTGATTTGGCTTTTTGAGAATGTTTTTTCAGAAGACTATTAGATGATTAGTTGTCTTTTTGCTATGTTTTGATTATTTTATATCTAATTCTCTCTAATAATTGTTATTGCTTGAATAAATGCCAAATTAAGGATAACCCTTAATTTTAGTACATCATATCAATAAAGAACAAATATTACTCGCCAATAAATCGAGGGGTCAGAGCAACACTATTGTAAGTGCCTATATATCTATAGGCACTTACAATAGTGTTGTGCTGACCCCTTGATGTGCTTTAGCTAATACCTCCTTTGGCAAAAAGCTTTGAACAAAAAAAACAATGATCATAAAAACTCTTGAACAGATTTCTGACAAGAGGATCGAACATTAACATTTATCTAAGGTAGAATGCATCTTTTGAAGCTGTTGTAACAATTTGCATTACTATAATACTTGATTTACCACTAACGGGACCAAAAAAAGGGGTTGTTTAAGAAAATGGTCGCGAAATACATGTTTTGTTTACAAAAAAGAAACATACTTTTTTGATTAAATACATATTATTGCAATATTCTCAATAATACTATGTTGTTAAAACTCATTTGAATCGTCTCATTGAGAGGATTCTGGTGAGTTTTAACAGTATAAGATTCATTTTCAATAATTTTTAGACCAATAATACCTACTTTTTAATTTATTTTGATTAAAAGAAGGGGGTATTGAAAACGGTCACTTTATAAAGATGGTCGCTTAATAGTTGTGGTCGCTCCAACAAGATTGACTGTATATATTTGTAATATGTAGAGCTGTTTAACCCTTTGCTGTTTAATCCCTGCTTTTTACGTGCCTGTGATTTTATGATTGAGAAAACATTGTGAAAAAAGAAGAAATTGCTTATGACAAGCAATTTCTCCTTTTTCCACAATATTTTCTACCCTACTGAATGGTTATTTCTTAAATTAAATCCACTTTTGGTTTTCGTCTGCAAAACCTTTGAATTTGGACAGGTCCAAAATTTCGTAAAACAGGAAAGGGTTAATGTATATTCATATATTCTTTCAACTAAATGAACCAAGAAACACACCAAAGAAAAGTAGTTTTATACTCTGTTGTCAATCACTGATTTAGGTGCAGATTTCGTACACACTTAAGAATGGTATGAGATGTTTAAGAGTGTTGAGTCAGGCTACAGAAGTTACTGAGGACAGAAAACAGATGGAAGAGGTAATATTTTTATAGGGTCAATTCACGTTTTTGAGGGCGTTAACATTTGCATAGACCCAAAAAATGGTTAAACGCCCGAGTGCAAAGCACGAGGGCATTACAGCATTATGTGGGTCTCTGCAAATGTTAATGCCCTCAAAAACGTGAATTGACGCTATTATAGCATAAAAAAATTGATAAGAGCAAAATTATTTCATAGAAACGATATATAATCAGTTACAAACCTACCTAAATGCCGTCATGTATTACACGGTCTATCTTGTGTATACCGACATTGCTTGGTTAATTTATGACATCACACAATTTAACGCGGGATTTAGAGCAACGTCTTTAGGTATGCTCTATAATAACGTTGTACAAGGAAACTGATAAAGTGTATAGGCCCAGATTGAGAATATTTAAGTGAAAAAAGATGGGCATTAACAACATGTGAATTTACTTATTAATCCATGTTTTCTCTCGTTAACGCCTGGGTTTTTTCAATTAACGTATGCCTATAACGACCCGAAAAAGCACAATTTATGCAATAATATCTTTTAACTATACAAATATCTATGTAATAACATCCCATATGATATTTTTTATGTTATCACATGGATATTTTTAGAAAAATGACATATTAATGCAGTTATTTTTAGAAACTTGCATTTCTGTATGAAACATTAACTAGGTTGTTGGAATTGATAATTGTCTTGGCAGAGCCTTGACAATTATCAACTCTCCCAACCGCGTTAGATATTTTCATTTCATATAAAACACTTAGTATGTATTATATATGTGACCTTTCTACTGAAAAAAATGAATTTTGGTACTATAATGGGTTTGCACTACAGAAGTTTGAAAATATAGTAGAAAGATTAATATAAAGACAATGAGTTTAGTATTAGTCATGTAGTAGATTATTACATTTTTGCTGTGACGGTTCACATATTTTGATCCCTATGTTTTTTTCAACAGTAATTATTCAACGGTAATGTATTTGTTCTAATTAAGGGTATGAATGTGGCAGTCGTAGGTGTGGCAGCAGTACAGAAATCAGCCCTGATGGCTTGTAAGGGAGATGCAAGGAAAGCGCAAGAGCACATGTATGTATGCGTATTATATGAGCCTGTGCGTGACATTTCCAACAATTTGAAATTTTCGTTAAATGCAAACATTGAGTAGCCTTGACAGCCACGTACTTTGAATAAAAAGTTACCTGATGGTCTACAGATACTTTGAGACCTAATCTATATGCTAAACGCATAGTAAAGACTCTAGACAGACTGTGCGCTTGCTCAGACTAGTCAGAGTCTTTGCTTTGGGCATGTCTGAAATTGTTGGAAATCTCACGCACAGGCTCATATAACTTTTTGACAGGTGGAAGTATTATGTGATCACAACCTCTTTGTCCAAAGTATAACTCTGTTACTTCAAGTTTGATTGAATTAAAACTTAAAACAGCAATATTTGGGTCATGATGACAGAGTGCAGTACACTAGAACTAAAACTTCATTTTTGAGTTATTGCCATTTGGTGTTTTTCATGACAGGCACATCTTGTGACAATTTGCCACCTTGTTTTTTAAAGATGATTTGTTAAGAAGAAAAAAAATTCTTTATGAAATTGATAAAGTTTATTTAAGGTAATCATAAAATTGTTTCCTTTAGAGAATAAATGTAGATATTTTTTTTTTTAAATAAACTGATATTCACAAATTAAGGAAAGCAAAAACAAATGAAAATACTTTTCATTTTTTGTGTGCAATATATATTGCAGTTAATCTAAAACCTCCATCAACCTTTATTCGCCGCCAAAGGTATCATCTAATCAAGCAGAGGAACATTTAAGTTGGGGGACAGTTAACAGCATCGTGAAATTGACATTCATCTTGATCAACACCATTCCGAATCACTCCCTCAGCGCTCCATTAATTCATTCCAAACACTCACCCATATCATTCAAAAACACTCCAAACTCACTGAAAAAGATAGAATCAACGTCATTTAAGGTAAAAAAAAGCTAGAAAAAAAATCACAATTTCACAGACATAATTCAAATTGTAAGCGTCTGATAGGTTCTTAAAGGAATATAAAGCTGTTTACAGAACTTGTATGCACATTTTGTTAAAGGGAGGTAATAAATATCCTTAATTTTGTTCATTCTTAACAAAATTTGCAATATTTGATTACCTTCTATTAGGTTCACTCAAAATTCGCTCCACATACTCATTCAATTTTATTCCAAAATCATTCTAAAATCACTCATCTTGTCAATTTCACTATGTTTTTAACTAGTACCAGTCTAAAATCTTTACTTTTCAATTTAACCCTTTGTTGTGAGTACTTGTTTCAATGGTCTCATTGAAACAATTTCAATGAGTATTCACATCATAGGGCTTAGGCAAGTACTAGTGAAATACTTAAATTTGAAATCTAAAAATACCCCCTCTCTCTGTTGCTCAGTGTAAGTAGGTATGCATTCATTGTGAACACATTTCCTTCTACATATATGGGTGGATTTGGATAAAATTTAAACTTAACTTGGGCAAATTGTTGTTTAGGGTTTTCCAAATAAGCCAAGTTTATTATGAGAATTGAAAATGTTTTGAAGATAGGTGAAGAACTAAGGAAATGTTTGTTTTTGCATTAACAGTGGCTTAGACAGTCTTTGAAGCAGTGAAAGAGATGGGCTCAATTTAGACAAGTTGTAAACTATGCTATTTTGCATAGGACTTAAAGTTTCCTAACCTCTATTTCAAGAGATAGTTAGGATGTTTTGATTGCCAAACAATAATGTATTGTCTGGGATGTGGAATTCCCATGCCTGACTTGTGCGACACAAGCTTTCTACTTGTGGACAAATACATTTTTCGAATCAACTTGTCCATGGACAAGTAAATACCAGTGTAATTCTTAGATGATATTAAATAGATATAAGGGTTTAAATATCTTAATGTTTGTATCAAAGGTTAAAAAACATTGTTTTAAGGATGAAAATTCTGGAATACAGCATTTTCTTCCATAAAAACAGTGTTTTCTCAAAATTGATTTATTCTCTTATATTTGTGGACAAGTTCATTTTGATCCTGGACGGTAGAACATTACACTTTACTTGTCAAGGGACAAGTGGTGAAAAGCTATATTTCCACACGCCTGATTGTATTTCAAATAAACCATGACTTACAGGAAAGTTGTGAAGAACATGATAAAAAGGGGAGCTAACACATCTGAACAGAAGGAAGAGTGGCTGTCCTTTAAGAACGAGTCTGAAGGGTTGAGAAAAGAGCTGAAAAGTGCTTATGATGATGATGTGAGTTATCTCCCTTTGTACTTATATTATACCAATTTGTCAATGACTGATGACCAAATTTTTGTTAACTATGACTTTGTGAACTGCAGTTTTAAACTTTGGACTGAGTTATAACATTAATTAACTTATGCTAACTATCAAAATTTTGGTTCAACAGCTGGAATAATTATGTAGTAACTGGGTTTTGTCACCCTTTGATATTGTGTGTTTATAATGGATAAATTGTCTTGTATGAGTGTTTTTTATGCCCTCACATCAAAAGATTGGGGGCATATTTATTTTCCCTTGTCCGTCTTTCTGTCTGTCTGCAAAACTTAAACAAAAAAATTAACACAGCCAATATTTTTAAGACTTTTCAAGATACAAATAATCATATTTAGTATGATGATAGATCTCAATGATAGGCATCTGCTTGTACCAAGGTCATGTGACAAGGTCAAAGTCATCTGTCAAGGTCAAATTTCTAAAAAATGCTGTTTTTGAAGCATTCGTGATTCACAAACACATCTTGTATCCCTTTGAGAGGGTATTTTGTAATAATCTTGCAGTTGTGTGAAAGAAAGTCTTTGCGTCTTATTTCCAGGACATCAATCATAGATCTGATGGAAGGTCAAAGGTTTTCACCAACATGAGTAATGTGTCAAGTAACATGTATCATGGCGGATCATCCGGACTGAAGCAACAAAAGATGAAGAGTCGAGGGCATACGGACAAGAAAATGGCTCTACAGTACTATGGTTTCCAGGCATAGATTTTTTTTTTCCTGTACCCCAAATATTAATGCTGAATTATCACATTTTCAGCTCGGCTGTTTTGGAACAGAAAGTCAAGCTATTGTCATCATGTTGCCGTTGGTGTGTTTGCATTGTTGTGACAAACTTTCACCATGGTCATATCTCTCTTGTTATTGAAGATATCTTTTTGAAACTTGGCATGATTGTTCAATATCACAAGAGCTGTCCAGGCTATCTAGGGAAATAACTCTAGAAGCATTTTAGCTCGGCTGTTTTTCACCAGGTGTCCTTGGCGTTGGTGTTGGCATAACAAACTCTAATTTTGGTCATATCTGTGTTGTTATTAGAGATATCTTCATGAAGCTTAGCATGTGTGTTCACCACCATCAGGCTGCACATATGTGCAGGCTGATGTTTTTCTATAGCTCCTGCCAAAGCAGGAATATTCTGGGTTCAGCATGACAAGGGTTAAGGGAGATAGTGCAAGGATATATGACAAAACGACTGTTGAGATCTGTCATAGTTCTTTAAAGTGCTCAGTGTAAAGCACTGTCTCACGGTACATTGGTGTAACGTCTCATCTGAAAGACTACTTGTTAGTTAGTGAGCCAGCTCTGGAATTGAACCAATGCAATTGACCCTCAATTGTTTTAAAGTCCTTTGCTCTACCAACTGATCTAATTGGGCTAACTATTATTATTATGTCGACGGAACATCAAAAGCTAATACTGAAGAACATTTTGATTTTTTTAACTTTGAGATGAAAGCAATGTGATAAATGTGTTAATTTTTTATTTCTTATACAAAATAAAACCATACACACATTAGTGTCTTATGACCAAATCTTATGATTAAATACTAAACTGTTTTGCATATAAAAAGTTGGCAATTTAAACCTTGTAATTATAACTTATAGAGTATATACAGTTTCAATATTTATTCCTACATTCGTCAAACTGAAATTCCTATATACCTGTTGCTAAGTTTCAATAATTTTATTACGAATTCCATTATTATATTCTACATATAATTATGTGACCTCACGCATAAAGGGACCATCTGGGTAGTGCGTAAAGTGTCGACCCTAGTCAGACTGCGCGGACTGACTAGGGTCAAACTTTTTGGAACATGCTTATTTTCTGAATCTAGAATGATCAATTTACCCTCAAGTGAAGGAATTTTTGAAAAGTGACTTCTGGTTGACATATGCTGGATCAAATCTCTTTTTCAATAATTCAGTTTACAGAATTCCCGGATGGTCCCTTTTCAATTGACAGGTTACATGTATAAATTAATGCAATACTATTTTGTGATAAAAATATACAATTTTTCAATTTGTTTAGTTATATTTCTTTTTAAGATTTAACTGTTTTTGCACCAAGTATGTATTTGTTGTTATTGATATTACAAAATTATGTTATTAAATATTGTATTTAAGATGTTTTGTTATTGTTACAAGAAATTGTTTCCACGCAATCCATTTTAGTTCCACTGGACGAAGTCCAGCATGGGTTTTTGTCATGGCCTGGTGTCAGTTGACTAGAGTGTCCCTCCATCTGTGCATCAATAAATCTGTGCATCTGTAAACTTTTTCTTTAAAACATCTTCTCTGAAACTACTGGTAAGACTTCAACCAAATTTCACAGGAATAATGTTTAGGAAATGCTCTTTGAGATTCCTTCTTTTAATCCTGATAGGGAGAATAATTTGGACGCTACTGGTTGTTTAGGTACCAAAAAGGGCCTGTTGCAGTGAAATACAATAAAATCGTCTTCTCTGAAACTACTGGTCAGAGTTCAACTTGATTTCACATGAATGAGCTTAGGATGGGTCATTAAATATTTTATTGGTAATAATTCCGAAAGATAATAGCTTCCGAAAACACTGTAGTGACATGAAAAGTTGATATATGATAACGAACCGATTGTATTCGTTTTCCATAGACGAACAAGTTTCAGTGAGTGATCACCCGAGTTAATGAATTTGACTTTGGTCACTTTCTTAAACTTAACCATCTCTGACTAAATATGTGACTGTAGTAGAATATTAAGAGCAAAAATTAATCTTAGACTGAACAACTTACTTCCAAAACGATGTAAAATAAAATGAAATCGGATTAAACAGACTTACAACTTTTCTTATATATTTGATAACGTAACATTTAAGTTGTAGTTACAAGCTTTTTGAATAACACCGATGATGTAAATGCATTTTTAAAAAATGATAGCATTCATGTCGGCATACAAACCATCTCTACATTTATAAATACGTGAGAAAAATGGGTTACAAAATGTCAAAAGTTGAAAAATCATAATAATGTTTGAGTATTATCTTGGAGAAATTTATTGTTATTTTTTTTAGCTCCACTGACTGAAAGCCACTGGGGCTTTTGTCATGGTGTTGTGTCCATGGTGCGTCTGTCCATTCGTGCGTCCGGTCGTAAACTTTTTCTTTTAAAATCTTCTCCTCAGAAACTACTGGATGAATTTCAACCAAACTTCACAGGAATGATCCTTGGGTGACCTTCTTTCAAAGTTGTTCAAGAAATTTTGATCCAATGAAAAACATGGATTTAATAGCGTGGCTAATTTCCAAATATGGTAAAAAGTGACTTTTCTCAGGTTCTAATTGATAGATACCAATTAAATTTTACATTAATGATCCTTTGATGACCTTTTATCAGTCTACCAAAAATTATTGTGATCAGATGAAAAATATGTATTTTATGGGCGGAGGTCATTTCTCTATATGTTATAAAGTGAAAACTTTGAAAATCATTTTCTTAGAATGTAACCGATGGATATCAACCAAATTTCACTGGAATGATTCTTGAGTGACCCTTTATCATTCTACCAAAAATTATTGTGATCGGATGAAAAATGTGTATTTTATGGGCGGAGATCATTTCTCTATATGTTAAATAGTGGAAACTTTGAAAATCATTTTCTCAGATGGTAAATCATGAATATCAACCAAATTTTCACTGGAATGATCCTTGAGTTACCCTTTATCAGTCTACCAAAAATAATTGTGATCGGATGAAAAATATGTACTTTATGGGCGGAGGTCATTTCTCTATATGTTATATAGTGGAAACTTTGAAAATCATTTCAACATCAATTGAACCCAAACTATCTAAAATTTTAGTCAAAACTTAGGTTTGCTATTACAAGGATTTCAAGCCTGTGGAGCGACTCAAGCCATTCATGGCTTTCTAGTTTATTTTTCACTGTAATTCATTATTTTGTTTTTATTATTTATTCAGACACGCACACTAGCCCTATTTCAAATTCTATATTATTTAATTGTTCATTGGTTAAAAAACAAAAAAATAAAATTTGAATCCATCTAATCTAATTATTTAATCAAATTGATTATGAATACAGGCATCTTTTATAACCAATGCATTCTCAGTTATGACGTAAAAGTTAATTTTAATCTAACTATTTCTGAAAGCAATGCAAAAATCGTAAATCTCATGAAAATGAATAAGCTTTTAAGATAAAAACACAACTGAATAAAAAATAAACTGTTAAAAAGGCTTGGAAATTTAAGCTCTTTGTTTTATATTGTCTGCGTATTAGCATACTGCCTCTTTACCTGTGTGTATTTCCGTTTATTTATCGTCGCTACCGTAGCACATGCCCATATGAGCGACGCCCCCAGAAGACGGTTAGTTGTTACGGGGGATAGTGCAAGGATACATGACGAAACTACTGCTGAGATCCGCCATGGTTCTTTAACGTGCTCGGTGTAAAGCACCGTCTCACGGGGCCTCGGTTTAACGTCTCATCCGAAAGACAGTTAGTTTTTAGCTCCACTGGCTGAAAGCCACTGGGGCTATTGTCATGGCGTTGTGTCCGTCGTGCGTCCGTGCGTGCGGTCGTAAACTTTTTCTTTAAAAATCTTCTCCTCAGAAACTACTGGATGGATTTCAACCAAACTTCACAGGAATGATCCTTGGGTGACCCTCTTTCAAAGTTGTTCAAGAAATTTTGATCCAATGAAAAACATGGATTTAATGGGCGTGGCTAATTTCCAAATATGGTAAAAAGTGACTTTTCTCAGGTTCTAATTGATGGATACCAATTAAATTTTACATTAATGATCCTTGGATGACCTTTTATCAGTCTACCAAAAATTATTGTGATCAGATGAAAAATATGTATTTTATGGACGGAGGTCATTTCTCTATATGTAATATAGTGGAAACTTAGACAGTCATTTTCTCAGAATCTAACTGATAGATATCAACCAAATTTTACATGAATGATCCTTGGGTGACCTTTTATCAGTCTACCAAAAATTATTGTGATCAGATGAAAAATATGTATTTTATGGACGGAGGTCATTTCTCTATATGTAATATAGTGGAAACTTTGAAAGTCATTTTCTCAGAATCTAACTGATAGATATCAACCAAATTTTACATGAATGATCCTTGGGTGACCCTTTATCAGTCTACTAAGAATTATTGTGATAGGATGAAAAATATGTATTGTATGGGCGGAGGTCATTTCTCTATATGTTATATAGTGGAAACTTTGAAAATCATTTTCTCAGAATCTAAGTGATAGATATCAACCAAATTTTACATGAATGATCCTAGGGTGACCTTTAATCAGTCTACCAAAAATAATTGTGATCGGATGAAAAATATGTATTTTTTTGGACGGAGGTCATTTCCCTATATGTGATACAGTGGAAACTTTGAAAATCATTTTCTCAGAATGTAACAGATGGATATCAATCAAACTTCATTAGTATGATCCTTGGGTGATCTATAATCATGCAGCCAAAAATTATTGTGATTTGATGAAGAATATGTCTTTTATGGGCGGAGGTCATTTCTCTACATGTTATAATAGTGAAAACTTTGAAAACTCTTTCAGCATCAGTAGAACCCAAAATATCTAAAAATCTGGTCAAAACTTAGATTTGCTATTACAAGAAGTTCAAGCCTGTGGAGCGACACAAGCCATTCATGGCTTTCTAGTTATTAGTGTACCAGCCCGGGAATCGAACCCACGCCGCCGAACTCCAATGGTTTCGAAGTCCGGTGCTCTACCAACTGAGCTAATCGGGCTCTTTACCTAGTATGTTGTCTGCGTTTTATACCCCTGTCTGCAATCCCTCTTTATTCTATATCGTATGCGTTACTAGATATTCTATATTGTCTGCGTTTTATACCCATCCGCTTAGGACATACGAGGGATGATCCAGAACATCGTACATTCGGCCTATCACTGGCATTTTTAGATTCATGAGCTTGTTTAGCGTATAATTTGTTGTGTGTGCAATTCAGTATCTACGAAGTGCACAAATTTTATTTCTTTCGCAAAATCATGTTAAGCGGCCTTTTAGTTCTGTTACCATAGTAACATATGTTTGCTAAGGCGGGGGAGCGTAAAAAAATGAAAATCTAAATCAAATTTTCTGCAAATGTTCGTAAATATTATCTGAAATTTCGTGCCAGAAGTAAATACGGCATAAATAGGGAAGTTATTGTCAAAATTTAAACATTTTTGGAAGAGATTTTACGGACAAAGCATATTTCAAAAAGACCAAACCATTCGAGCAAAAAGAAACTTGACGTCAACACCAAAATTCGATTTAGATTTTTTTTCTTCGAACTTTGTCATGATAATGAGTTATTCGCCAACCCAAAAAATCTGATTATTGAAAAAAATATAATGATGTCAAATAGAGGTTTTTCTTAAGTTACATCGTATATTCAAAAAGGATCGGGCTTTATTAGAGGATTAAGAATGGTACGCTATAATGGAGTTTCAAAGAATGAAGAAGTCCAAATTGATTATCATTATTTTTAAAACATAAAGGCCCTACATCTGGGTCTCGACTTCAAAAGAAATACTATTCATATAGAAGTTGTACACGAATTTGAATTCCAAATGGAATGTTGATACTTTCTGAGTTAATTTATTAGGCACAGAAAGGCATGCGAGCTAATGGAGACTATGAAAAAACAAGTAATTAATGACGTTGCATTAGACGTTCTTGCTAGCCCGCCTTTGTGCGGGTACTTTGTCTTAGATAAGTCATTATATAGCCGCTATATGATTTACACATTCGAAAATTTCAACATTTATTACACAGATGTTGCATTAAATGAATGTTTAATTTTTATGCTCCCCGAAGGGAGAGCAAATATGCACCGCTTCGTCTGTCCGTAGTTCTGTCTGTCCCAGCGATTTCTCTATAACCCTTGAGCCAAATCAAATGAAACTCACCATGTGAAGTTCCTATGATATAGTGTTGATGCATCTGTGACGGTTTTTGGATTTGAGGCCTCGTCACGGGAAAAAAGGGGACTTTGGGTAAAATACAGTTTTCTCAAATTTCTTCTAGTCATGTGGTCAGAATTTAATGAAATTTTATATTGGAGTATCAAATCGTATGCCCTTTACTATAAACAATTTGAAATTTTCGCACAAAAATATATCATGGAAAAGGGGGAATAAATGTTTGTTTCCTTTACCTTAGCTATTAAATACAGTTATTCTTTCATTTCTCCTAGTCTTATGTTCAGAATTTGATGAAATTTCACATTTGAGTAGCAAATCAGATGCCATTAACTATTTGAAATTTGTGTCTAGAAATATGTCATGCAAAAAGAGAGTTTAATGTTTGTAACCTTTATGTCAGCTCTCTGTGTCTCATATTACAAAGTTCTTTCTCCATAACCCTTTGGCCTTATTAAATGAAACTTGCCATGTGATACAATGCTGATGTGTTTTTTAGCTCACCTAAGCATAAAGTGCTCAAGGTGAGCTATTGTGATCGTACAATGTCCGTCGTCGGTCGTCCGTCGTGCACAATTTCTTTAAACATTTTCTCCTCCTAAACCGGTGGGCCAATCTTAATGAAACTTGGTAGGGATGTTCCTTGGGGCAAGCTCTACCAAAGTTGTTCAAATAAATGAAATCCATCCCTTTACCCATAGCAAAAAAGATGAAAATAGGAAAATCTTCAAAAATCTTCTCTGAGACCAGAAGGCAGACAGCTTTCATATTTTGTATGTAGCATCATCTAGTGGAACTCTACCAAGTTTATTAATATCAAGACCCTGGGGTCCTTTTTGGACCTTGCCCGGGCGCAACCCTTTTTACATAGAATCTAAAAGCGAAAATCGTTAAAAATCTACTTCTCTGAATTCAGATGGCAGACAACTTTCATATTTGGTATGTAGCATCATCTAGTGTCCCTCTACCAAGTTTGTTCATATCAACACACTGGGATTTTATTTGGGCTTTGCCCGGGCGCATCCCTTGTAGCTCCTCTGAGCATGAAGGGTTAAAAAAGGAAAATCTTCAAAGAATCTTAAACAAGATGTCAGACAGCTTTCATATTTCGTATATATCATCATCTAGTGGACCTCTACCAAGTTTGTTCATATCAACACACTGGGGTCATATTTGGGCTCCAACTGGGATCATCCCGTTTAGCCCATCTGAGCATGATGGGTGATAATAGGAAAATCTTCAAAAATCTTCGTCTCTGAAACCAGATGGCAGACAGCTTTCATCTTTGGTATGTAGCATCATCTAGAGGACCTCTACCAAGTTTGTTCATATCAAGACCCTTGGGTCATATTTGGGCTCCACCAGTGCACATCCCTTTTAGCTCATCTGAGCATGATTGGTGAAATCTTCAAAAATCGTCTTCTCTGAAACCAGAAGGCAGACAACTTTCATATCTAGTATGTAGCATCATCTAGTGGACCTCTACCAAGTTTGTTCATATCAAGACCATGCTGTCATATTTGGGCTCATCCCGGGTGCATTACTTTTTATATAGAATCAAAGAGAGAAAATGCATATATTTCTTGCTCTTTGCTAAAAACATTCGATTTTATTGAACTTGTGTAGAAATTATCTCCTTGTTGACATCTGCCTATTTAATTAATGTGATGTCCCATGGATCAAAGAGACTTAGGTGAGCGATCAAGGACGATCATGGTCCTCTTGTTACCGGTTTTTAGATTTAGTGCATTATAACGGGAAAAGAGGACCTAGGGTAAAATGCATTTTTAATCTCATTTCTCCTAGTCTTATGGTCATAAGTTACTGAAGTTTCATATTGGAGTAGCAAATTAGATGCCTTTTACTTTAAACAATTTGATATTTTCGTACAAAAAAAATCATGGAAAAAGGGGGACTAAATGTTTGTTACCTTTTTATTTCATTTCTCCTGATCTTATGTTCAGAATTTGATGAAATTTCGTTTTTGAGAAGCAACAAATCAGATACCCTTGATCATAAATTATTTGAAAATTTCGCCTGATGGGTCATATCTCCCATTAGCAAATCCCAAAACCTGTAGAAGCAATCAACAGCAAACTTTTTCCATTTCAACGTCTCGTCCATAGACATGCCCAGGACATGCTAGGCAATCATTCGGAACATCACTTGGCCATTTCCGTAAACTGCAACAGACCTCGGATGTATGTAAGGCGGATGGGTATGTAACAAATTCGTGCATTTTGTTAGGCGGAAACAGTGTAAGAAAAATTAGCCACTTATACAGTAAATAATGGCTGGAAAATCTTAATTTTTGAGAATGACGAATCATTCTCAAAAATTAAGATTTTTCAGCCGTTATTTAAGGACCTAAAGCTATTTATATAAGGATACGATGGTTTCACGACAGTGACTTAAACCATTAGCGTTGACGACGTCGAATGTTTTCACTCAAAGTTTCGAGGGCTAACGCCATTTTAACTGACGTCATCGAGTTTTCCAAGGGTTTCCCGTATTTTTTAAAAATAGTCCGTCTATGTACATCCGAGGTTGATCGTGAGATTGGCCAAGTGGTGTTCCGAATGACAATACCCAGTTCATCTGATATTTACCAAAGCATGTTACTGAGCATGTTTTGTTGCAGTCTTTGTCTCAAAAACCTTGCCTACAACTTGTACAGTATCCGGCCTCCTGGTTACAGTTAGGGTCACAATCAATTCATATACAGTCGATAGTGCTCAAGCGACCACTTTTATTAAGCGACTATTTTTATTAGGCGACCATCATGAAAAGTCTCATTACAGTAAGCAAAATCTCTGAAAATGTGCACATTCTTCAATGAAAACTAGGTAATTATCGATCATTTGATGTTGGAATCCATTAGAATCGTCTCAATGAGACGATTCTAACGGGTTCTAATATAATAGGGTTCAGTATGAATTATGCGACAAACTACATATGCTATCCAAACGACCTTATTTATTCATCCTGAAATATTGTATTTAGCGACCATTTCCTTATTTGAGTGACAGATGTTTTCACAAGTCTCATCCCAGTAATTGGAAAGACAAGATTCGCTCAATCTTTGTATTTAATAATAAATGTTTATAAAACTTTGTTCCAATGTTCATTTAATAAAATCTAGAGGCTGGGTAAATATATCACGAAAATACGAGAAAAGCGGCCTGACTCAGGGTAAAAGTATTTGATATGAATATTGTAAAAAATGAAATTCAAATACACAAACAATGATGATACATGTATATATTAATTCCGAACTATTTAGATCGTTATTTCAATTACGAATATTTTCATGAGAAGTTAATTAGGAAAGATTCTTTTTCGAGTCATTTAACAAGATAGTCCCAAACGCGAAAGTTCACGTAGTGTTCATAACGAACAGTAAACGAGGACAGAATTTAGCTCTTCACGGATACATGTTTAGAGTTAATAGAAGAAAAGGTGACAAAGTCTTCTAGAAATGTACAATTTCTGGCTGTAAGGAATAGGATAGACTAGAAAACAACGTCCCAACAGGCTTTGGAAGAAACTACCAGAATCAGAATATCACACCGCAGTGTTACCAAACAATTATAAACTGTAATACCAGAAACTGCTCTGAAAGTGTAATACCTGCCCCGAGTTCAGGACGAAAAAGTTAACGAAGCGCTTTCGAAATGATACCCCGCTTTGCACGAATGTGCACGTGCAAAGCGGGGTATCATTTCGAAAGCGCTCGCGAAACACTTTTATATCCTGAACACAGGGCTGTTCCAGCAAATTAAGCAGAAGAACTCAACTCAACTCAACCGAGAGACGACGAGTGGGATGACGACGTCATACCATGGGCAGGTTTCATTTAAAGACGCGATCATATACATGTAAAGGCTCTTCTAATTATTCCTTTTCTATCAGTGCTTTGATTAAAAAAAGAACAATGGGCAAACGAAATAAATCAATCCAAAGACGAGCCGTTAAATTTAATAAATAAAAAATCTTTAGTAAAAATGATAATTTTTTGCGAAAACAATATGAAAAAAAAGTAGAATAACGTTTTCCGATATAGTTACTTTTTCATACTAGTTTCATTCTGGATTTTGCTGTGAAATTGATTTAGATAAACTTTTCATGTGAATATGTACGAGGTTTGATCAAGAAATTCGTAAAATGGGGCTATAAAACTTCCGAAACGATGACTATCATAATAAAATTATACATCTATTTAATGCAACACTTGTGTAATAAATGAAGAAAATTTCAAATTTTGTCAGTTATATAGCGGCTGTATAGTGACTAATAAGATACATAGATCCCGCACGTAGGCAAGAACGTCGAATGCGACGTAATTATTAACTCTTGGAATTCAAATTTATCTACAATTTCTTAATAAATAGTGTTTCTAGTGACTTGTAGACACTATATGTTCGGAAAATAATGCGAATCATTTGGGACGACTTCGTTCGTTGAAACTCCAATATACCATTCTTGGTCCTCTAATAAGGCCTGACTTTCTTTGAATATCCAAGGTAACTTAGAAAAACTTCACTGTCTGACATAATTATCTTTTATCCAAATTAGCTTAAACGTTAGTGGTGTTGATTGACTCATGATGGTGACAAGATTCATGAAATAAACGGAACTCACATTTTGTTGTTGACGTCAGGTTTCTCTCGCAAATTTAGTATTTTTAAAAATAATTTGTGTCCGTAAAAAGTCTTAAAATTTTTTAAAATTATGACAATTGATTCCATAATTACGTCTTATTTACTTCTTGCAAGCAGTTTCAAATAAGATTTACGAATACTTTCAGAAAACTTGTTTTGTGTAACAAATTTCTATTATTTTTACGCTCCCCCGCCTAAGCATACATATGTTACTATGGTTACGAGATTTAAGACCGCGTAAATTAATTTTTCAAAAAATGGTAACTTTTGTGCTCTTGGTATAAACTGAAATTCACACACTAAAAATTACACACTGAACAAGCTAGAAATGCCAAAGTTATGGGCCAATTGAACGAACTTCTGGATCATCCCTCGTATAGATTTTATTAAGAAAGAATGTTTTTAATCCGATATGTAATTAACATTTTGGGGAAAACGTGGAAAGATATTCTTTTGAAAATAGAAAAAAAAACTTGAATAAAAGGCGTCTTCCCTTTCCATCAGTTTATTTTTTCTTGAATACTTTATGTTTAATAATAATTGGTATTTGTTCGATGTTATATGGAATGGAAATATGAAAAAATGGAAAATAAAGAATTGCCAAGGCTGAAAAGGGTTTAATGTGTTTTAATAATATAATACAAAGGATGATATAAAATATTATTTTCCATTTATTTATTTTTTATCGACATTGAAAATTCGTCTTTTACTGCTCTCTAGTCAGTTATTTCTATATATATCGACGTTCCCCTATTTGTACCCAAATTTTCCTGATGTGGAAAGTTGCGACTCGACATTCAGAGAAAAAACCACCCAGGGAGCGCTCTGGCATAGTTTCATTGAAATCCACCCAATGTTTCAGGTAAAAAATAGGTTCAAAAATTGTAGACGACGGACGACACGCGTCGCACGACGGAATGTGGACTCGGGGTGATCCTAAAGATCTCCTTGGGCACAATGTGCTCAGGTGAGCTAAAAACGTTGAAATTTCGACAATACTGCACTTTTGTTTTTCTAAAAGGACCTTTTTATGTAAAATTATTTATGATTTGTTAGAAATTGTGATAAATCTCCCCTTCTGTGACTGGCATTCATTCTAAATAGAAGTGAAATAAGTATCTCGAATATGGACATCTTTCAATTGTTCTTTATTATTGGACCGTAGGTACGACAAGGTCAGAAATCGTAAATCTTTTACTCCAAGCAATCAATAATGATTTAAGTGATTTAATAACACATTTTCTTTAATGCTTTTCGGTGGTTTATCGAGAAATAACGGTAGATTATCACTTGATATTCTCACAGCAAAAACAGTGAAATTATAAAAAACTTATGCCCTTTTTAGTGCATTTCATCCTATCTGACGTCATATATACGGGGCGAAATAAGTGACGTCACAATGAACGTTGCATAGCAATCACGTGCAAAATGACGCGCTTTACGAAACTATGTCATAGAAATTTCACATTTTGTCTCATTTTTGCATTTAAGAAATAGAATAATCGTTTGTTTTTCGTGTAAGATCGATTTATATTCAATTTCGTGAACAACAAAAGCTATATTTTCACTCGTGGCTCCGCCACTCGTGAAAATATAGCTTTTGCTTTTCACTCAATGAAGTATAAATCGATCTTACACTGAAACAAACAATTATCCTCTATGTATAGTATACGCCGGTGTGGCTTATCTGGTGATTTTATTATAAAAAAAAACAACTGCGGCCTACACGCCGGTGCGACTTATTGTCGAGAAAATACTGTATATATTTCTGTTCTTTGAAGCATCACGACTATTCTGCGTAATTAATGAACTGGCAGGGCGGGGCTTAACTGTGACGTAATTTGGCGAGTTAACTTTTCAATAGTTTGGGTTCTTTCAAATTTTAGTCGGTAATAATCATTAACGCGTGCAAATAACTGTATCCTAAAATCTTAAGGATCCGAGTGAACACATTTCATCGTTTGGTTACAAAAGCATCGTAACTTCAGCTTAATTAAGCTGAAGTTACGATGATTTTGTTACCAATCTAGGATTAAAGGTCTCGAGTCGTTTATGTCGACTCTCTTTAGAAGTAGGTTATTTTAGATAAAAGCTGATTTCCCTTAACCTTAAGTGCAACTACCCGTTACTTAGGCCCCGCCCTGCCAGGGCATTTATTATTGATAATACGATTGTACTAAATCTTATCTAATATCTCCCATCAGCTTTAAAAATACCCTTTACTGAATTTAAATAACCTTATTGAATAGATATATATGATAAAATTTCAATCAGTGCCAATAAAATAAAATTAGATGATTACCTACATCAAAAAGGCTGATAATATGAATTGCTTTTATGACAGTCATTTTTTGGTCGGATAGTTATATTAACAAAAGGGGATTTTCAACAAATTTTATGACTTCCTGGTAAATGACAAAAAGAAGAAATATTGTTTAGGTGTTTTATCGTATCTATGCATCTTTCACCCAGTGAAAAGAAAGCTATACTTTCACCAATGGCAAAGCAACGGGTAAAATATATTTTTTCTTGTTGACAAAATGAAAAATTATTCGATCTTACTCGAAAAACAAGAGGCCCATGAGTGCCTATATCGCTCCACTGACTTAAAATCTTTAGACTTTCATTAAATAAAGCTTACTTTAAATGAATACATTAACACTCCGAAATCTCCTAAGACCTATTTAATAATGATAAACTGGTTCTAGTCCATATTGCACCAAAATGCTCAATCACAATGAACCTGCAACCCTTTACCCATCTTATTAAAACATAAGGTTCAGAAGATGTCGTTCAAAGATTTTGGGCTCAAAATAGGCCCCGCCTGCCACGCCCATATTTATGGACCAATCAACATTTCTTGAACAATTTAAGTAAATAGTTACCCAAGAAACATTCTGGTAAAGTTTCATTGAAATTTGCTGAGTGGTTCCCGAGGAAATATCGTTCAAAGATTTTGGCCTCAAAATAAGCCCCGCCCAGCCACACCAAATTTATTGGTCATCAAAATTTAGCAAATAAATTTTGAAAAGATACACTCAAGGAACATTCTGGTAAAGTTTCATTGAAATCAGCCAAGTGGTTCAGGATAAAATGTCATTTGAAAATTTCGGGCTCAAAATAGTCCCCGCCCTGCCACGCCCATATTTAAGGACCAATCAAAATTATTTGAACAATCTAAGTAAAGGGTCAACCAAGGAACATACTGTTAAAGATTCATTGAAATCGACCCAGTGGTTCAGGAGGAGATGTTGTTCAAAGATTTCGGGCTCAAAATAAGCTCCGCCCTGCCACGCCCATATTTATGGGCCAATCAAATCGAATCAATCGGCCAAATGGTTTGGGAGGAGAAGATTTTTAAAGATTTCAAAGTGTAAAAATGCCACGCCCTGCCACGCCCATATTTGGAGGCCAATCAAAATTCTTTGAACAATTTAAGAAGAGGGCCACCCAAGAATCATTTCTACCAAGTTTGGTTAAAATTCCCCCATGGTTTGGGAGGAGAAGATGTTTAAAGAAAAAGTTTACGCACGGACGGACGGACGCACGCACGCACGCACGCACGCACGCACGACGGACACTCCGCCATGACAATAGCTCGCTGGCCTTCGGCCAGTGGAGCTAAAAGCCAAACGATTAATCTATTTCTTTTAATAGAAAAAAATGAAAAAAATATGTAAAAAATTTTAAAAGTCTTTTTTCACGCGATGGCTATGCAACGTCATTTATTGTTCGGCTTAGAGAAGTGAATATGTTTATCGTTATTTATCGTTGTTTTCGAGATCTTTGTAGGCATGGGCCTCTCGGATCCATTTCGATTTTTTTTTGTCTCTGCCAGTCCGGGTTCCGGTCCATAGCTCGTCGTAGCCTTCAAACTTGACTGGTAGAAATGAGTAAAAGCAGAGTTTAAACTGGTAATTTCACTGTTTTGACGATGAGTTAAAAAAATGATCTACCGGTATTTCTCGATTATCTTCTCGGGAAGTACAAAGAAATAGAGGATAATCGTTTGTTTAAGTGTAAGATCGATTTATATTTCATTGAGTGAACAACAAAAGATATATTTTCACGAGTGGCAGAGCCACGAGTGAAAAATATAGCTTTTGTTGTTCACGAAGTGAAATATTAATCGATCTTACTCGAAAAACAAAGGATTATTCTATTTCTTTAATGCAAAAATGAGACAAAATGGGAAATTTCTAGGACATATTTTCGGAAAGCGCGTCATTTTGAGCGAGATTGCTATGCAACGTTCATTGTGACGTCACTTATTTCGCCCCGCATAGATGACGTCAGATAGGATGAAATGCACAAAAGCAGGGTATAAGTTTTTGATAATTTCACTGCTTTTGCGGTGAGTTTATCAAGTGATAATCAACCGTTATTTCTCGATAAATTACCGAAAAGCATTAAAGAAGAAGTGATAATTCAACGTGAAAACTCGATAATCCACCGTAAAGCATTCTGAATTATAGCCTGGTAATACCAAGTCGCATACCGTCTGTAAAAATAGTTTATTTAGCCTTTTATCACTAAACGTGTTGCCAAACAAGAGTGTCATTGTAACAATATACGCCGTCACAAAATTTATTTTTTAAAACTAAAGTGAGGAATGGTAGCTAATTGTTACACACCTGTAAAAGTTCATTGCTGTCACAGTGAGGTATATCTGAAATCTTTCAATGGACTAAAAGCAAACTCTGACTTGTTCTGTAACTCATCGATGTCGACTGTTAGCTCAATATCATCAAGATGTGTTTGCTAGTATGACTGTTATAATACGAAATTGAAGGGAGCTCAATATCTCCAAGGATTAAGAAAAAAAATGAAAATTCAAAATTCCTAGTAATTTTCAGAGTCCAGGATTCATATTTATCTGAAAAATCAATTTTATGCGTTTCGGAAATGTTCACGAACACAGATGGGGGCTTTAATATGTAATAAATCAAAGCGTCTCAAGTAAATCGAGCTTATAAAAATTAAAGGTCACTGTGATTGGAAAAGATTGAGGGCTGTTCAAAAAACCCTACTTTAAACATTGAGTTGAATAGGAATCATGGCAATTTGGCATAAAACAGATTTTAAAGACATATTCTGTATAAGGGATTTCTGTTATTTTCTCGTATTTTGTTGCCGCCGACATGCTTTTTAAATATATAAAAAAATATATATATATCACCGTAACATTTTTAAAAGGGGCGTTCCAAAAGTACTATTTTTTAAAAAACAAGGGTATGGGACAAACTTGCCAATATGTCTTACTATAAAAGCGGATATCATGTAAAAAAGGATCTCCATTAGAATTATTGTCCAGTCTTTACGGTTAATGAACTTTTCCCTCATTACAAAAGGGGTTGTCTCACAAGTAGCGAAACCATGTTGGAGTGGCCGTGTTTTTGTCTAAAAATTGTATTTATTGGTGTTTTAGTCCTTGATAACATTACATGTATGTATACAGATTATTTTTGCGATAAAATTATTACTAGCTAGGCATTTTTCGCATTAGATGTTAACATAAGGAAATCGTTCCAACTTTAAAGAAAAATATTCAGTGAAAAAAAAGTATATGTTTATTGGTTATACTTTTTTGTTTCACCATGTTACAAAATAGTAAAATATTTTTGGTTTTATAAAAGGGATCGTTTCAAAAGTATCGAAACTCATTATATATCATCATTAAGTTAATGGATATTACTATATTTTTTTATTTATCGCATGAAATGCAATTGTAAATATTTCAGACCTCATTCACTTTGATTCAATTGTTGTATTGAAACAGACATTCTTTAACTTATATGAAATAAAAACTGAACAATACATTATTATGTAAAAAAGGGCCGTCCCAAAAGTAATCAGTTATTACGGGATAAGTAACGTGTATTTAGGATTGTCAAAGTACTTTTTACACTTAAAAGAAGGACTTCAAAAGAAAATGGGTGTCTTGCTAATAGTATTTTTGTATAATCATGAAAAGGGTAAATGTTGTTTTCCCATTACGGAATGCTCGTCTCAAACGCATCTAAAATGAAAATACATCAAATTAATGTTAATTGAATAAGCATATTCTTTAAATATAAAAGAAAACACTATTCCTAGTTTTTCAGCATATATAGCCATATTACTAGTATATGGTTGATTGTACTATTGTACCTTCTTTGAAAAATGAAATAGAAGCCCGTCATTTCCTTATTACGTCAAACGATGGGCGTCCTAAAAGTATTATTTTTTTACCATAAAACCAATGCTATTTTAGGAAACTTCAAGTTTCCATTATAGAGAAGGGTGTAAAATAAAGGATGCTTCTAAATAATCTAAAGTTTATTTGCAATTTAAAGAGTTGGCGATTCTGTTCTTTCTTTTCTTTATAGATAAAGGAAAGAAATAGATAAAATATAAATGACAGCATGGAATTAGCTTTCGGTCATTTGGCAGAAGAAAACTTTTATGATCTACATACAGATAGGAACCGCCTTCATAGCGCAGATGTAGCGCGTCGGAATATTATACAAAATTCCCCAGGTTAGAACCCCGACGGCGGCACCTATCTTTCCGAACTATTTGTCACCCACAAATGGGCTGATAATCGTAGACCAATGTGATGCGTGTTGCAGCAAAATAAAACATGAGGATTTAATCGTAGTACTGGTTAAAAGCGGCGTTTTACCCCATAAAAACAAACTATTACAAATGAATATTAGCCTTATAGGGTCTTGTCTTGGGGCCAACTTATTTCTCGCCCTATCGGGGCCCGTTGTTGTTGTTTTTTTCAGCTTGAATCCAGCCCTGCGTTCAGGATGAAAAACTGGTTCAAGTTATATCCCGCTTTACCCGTATACTTGTGTGTAAAGCGGGGTATAATTTGAAAACGATTTGCAACATTTTTCAGCCTGAATGCAGGGCGGGTTTCAAGCTGAAAAAACAACAACAACGGGCCCCGATAGGGCGAGAAATAAGTTAGCCCTTTGTCATTTAGTTCGCAATACATAGGGACCGTACGCATAAGCTAATGGTTTTGATTGAAGTGGTAATCAATTTCAATGTTTCGATATGTATTTTTTATATTGAAATATTTTTTTGAAAACAAGTATTTTTAATATATCAAGACTGAAGAGAGTCACCAAAGGGGTGTGTTCTCTGAACGTCGAGTCGATTTTCACACCTATAGGGATTGGATTAAGGGAACATAAATTTACGGTATATATGTAAATTATTAGTTTGAAAATATTTAAAGTGTAATGGTAATTAAAAAGTTAGATTTTGTCGCTCTGAATGCTAATTATGAAAGGCTACTGAACTTATTATGAAAGGCTTTTGAATTGAAATGCACGGAATAAAATGTTGGTATGTAGTTTTAAGTGTTTGTATGAATATTGTGAAAATGAAACTCAAATACACAAACAATGATGATATAAAGCTATGGTCACATTTACGGCGATTATCGAAGTAACTCGTACTCCATTTTACCGTAGGCAAGCCGTATCACTAATACGATTAACTAAGTTGAAGTATGACAAAGTACATTTAACAAAGGTACCGTCGAACAGCTTCCGTAGAAAGAAGTACGTGCGGGTAGGAACAACTACGAAGAACTGCGTAAAAATAAGAAGATTAATTAGATTAATTATTAATTTTAATTAATGGAAAATCCCATTTATTTATTTCCCAAGCCCTGATATCTCATGATTGTCATTCTATATACAAGAATCACGGTCTTTAAAAATATCATAAGGTTTAAAACCTAGCAGTTCTATCGGTCACCTTCGGGTATTATAATTAATTTGTTGTAAAAACACGCGAGGTCCAAACCATTGATTTCACGTGCACTTCATAATTAAATTTTCTCAATTTCACCGATTCTGTTCGTACTCTGAACGTAGTCCAACCCCACTGTTTCCCTGCTTGGTCATAGCTTTAACTTGGACAGATGTTTTTAAAACGGTTTGCACGGTAAACTAGAGTGAACGATACGTTCTCATTCGGCAAGAGTACGATTCAACAAGATCTTACTACGTTGAGCTACATCCGAACTACGAAAGAAAATCCTTTTTCACCGTAGGGATTTTGAACATGCCCAAAATTTGTGCGGCCACTACGGTAGGATTATACGGTAGAAGAACGTTCAGTCCACGGGCGACTAGGCTAAACTACGCAGTCTACGGAAGGGTACGTTGTAGTACGGCATTCTTTCACTACGTCGAGATTAAGTTTACAACGTGAAATGTGACCGCGATTTTTTACAACGTACTTTTCCCCTACCTAACCGTAGACAAAAGTCAGATACACGTACTGCAAGAGTAGTGAATCACTAGTTCAACCTTGGTTAGCCGTAGTATCGGGGACAAACGTTTACGATATCATAGCGTTCTACTACGGTTAATTTACGGATAAGCAGGGATCAGCTACTGTGACAGTACGGCAAAATTAGGGACAAAATAACGTACTATACCGTGACTAGCTTTTTGAACATTTTTTACAATATCCAAGACACTACGGTCAAACTTACCAGTTTGCACTACGTTACTCACTACGCTTCAGCACGGCTTACTTCGACTTACTGCGCAGTGTACGTTTAGCTACTTGAATTTTACGGCTAGCTACGTTGATGCATAACTTCGGCCAACCACGTTAATTAACGTAAATGTGACCAAGCCTTAAATTCCGAACTATTTAGATGCCCGTAGCCCTCCTTTATATCGAACACACAATTATTAGTTAATTTTGACCTTGCTTTCCAGACATAAACAATATCTAGTTATGATTAATAGGCTTTAATTATGTTAAGTTTGACGGTATTTAAGAAATAAACGTAATTGTCGTAATTTCAATTACGAATATTTTCATGAGAAATAAATTAGGGGGAAAATTGTTCGAGTCATATGTTTCTGTTCTTGGAAGCTTCACGACTATAATTGTACTAAATTTTATCTAAAATCTCCCATCAGCTTTAAAGACACCTCTTACTGAATTTTGTTAAACTTATTGAATAGATGTATGATAAAATGCCAATCAGTGCCAATAAAATAAAATTATATGACTGCCTACATCAAGAGACTGGCAATATGATTTATTTTTATGACAGTCATTTTTTGGTTGGATAGGTATATTGACAAAAGGGGATTTTTTCAACAAATTTTATGTCTTCCTGTTTTATGTCTTCCTTGTAAATGACAAAGAGAAATAATATTGTTTAAGTGTGACATTTCCAACAATTTGAAATGTTGGTGAGGTTCAAACATTGAGAGACATAGACAGCCACAAACTCTAGAAATAAAGTTACCTGATGGTCAATAGATACTTTGAGACCGTAACTGCCTAGCCCATAGCTAAGACTCTGGTCAGACTGCGCGGATGCACAGATTGGTCAGAGTCTTAGCTTTGTACATTTTTCAAATTGTTGGAAATCTCACGCACAGGCTCATATTGTTTAGGTGTAATATCGATGTATCTTTCACCGAGTGAAAAGAAAGCTATACTTTCACTAGTGGCAAAGCATAATTCGATTTTACTCGAAAAAAACAAACGATTAATCTATTCCTTTTAATGGAATAAAATGAAAAAGAAAATATATGTGACCCGTCACGCAAAAAGGGACCTTCTGAGTAGTGCTTTAAGTGTCGAACCTAGTCAGACTGCGCGGCCTGCGCAAACTGATTAGTGTCGACATTTTTTGCACTTTGCTTATTTTCTGAATTTAGAATGTTTGATCTTCCTTCCCATGGCATAATTTTTGAAATGCGGCATCTAGTTTACCTATGCTGTAATAAATCTCTTTTTCAATTATTCATTTGATTCGAGATGGTCCCTTTTCGCGTGATGGAGTCACAAATGTGAAAAATTTTCAAGTCTTTTTCACGCAATTGATATGCAACGTCATTTATTGTTCGGCTTAGATAGGTGAATATGTTTATCGTTATTTTCGAAATAAGTTTAATTAGTCTTTTATAACTGAATGTGTTTCCAAAACAAGAGTGTCGTTGTAACAATATACGCCGCCACATTTTTTTTAAACTGAAGTGAGGAATTTTTACACACCTGTAAATGTTCATTGCTGTCACATTGAGGTATATCTGAAATCGTTCAATGGACTAAAACCAAACTCGGACTTGTTCTGTAACTCATCGATGTCGACTATTAGCTCAATATCTAAAAGATGTGTTTGCTAGTATGACTGTTATAATACAAAATTGGAGATAGCTCAATATCTCCAAGGATTAAGAAATAAATTGAAAACTCAAAATTCCTAGTAATTTTCAGAGTCCAGGATTCATATTTTCCTGAAAAATCAACGGACCGAAACCAAACTAGAACTTGTTCTGTAACTTATTGATGCAGGCTCATACACCAAAAATTAACTCAATATCTCCAAGGATTAAGAAAAAGTTCTAGAAAAATTGAAAGGGTATATTGATTGATTGTTTGTTTGAATGGAGTTCTACGCCGCTTTCAACATTTTTTCGCGGCGGCTGGAGCACCTAACAATGGATTCCTGATATTTCTCTCACCAGTACAACCACTGCATCCTTCTAGCCTCCAGCTGCCATCTCACATAGGCCTACGATAATCGACCCATTGGCGAGAGACAAATAGTCGGAAAGAATGAGTGCCGCCGACGAGGATCGAACCCGGGACCTCTAGATTGACAGTCCGACGCACTACCAACTGCGCTATGACGGCGGCTTCAAGGGTATAACAAAAGTCAGCACAACAGAAATTTTCTAGTAATTTTCTAAGTCCGACATCTGAATCTTTCTGAAAAAATATCGAACCCGAACCAAACTCGAACTTGTTCCGTTACTCATTGATGCAGGCTCACAAACCAAAGCTCAATATCTCAAAGGGTAAGGGGAAAAATTGAAACATTTTGACTGACAGGAGGAGTTGCGCCGTGGCTCTGCCACTCGTGAAAATATAGCTTTTGTTGTGCACTCAATGAAATATAAATCGATCTTAAACTGAAACAAACGATTATCCTCTATATATAAAACGTACTTAGTGTTTTGTATGAAAAAAAACATCTAACGAGGTTGGGAGAATTGAAAATTGTCGAGGCTCTTTTTCATATAATACACTTGTTTTCGACGATGTTTCTTACTGAACTGCACTACATGTATGTTATATCATAAAATATAATACGGGATTTCTAGTAATTTTCTAAGTCCGACATCTGAATCTTTCTGAAAAAATATCGCACCCGAACCAAACTCGAACTTATTCCATTACTCATCGATGCAGGCTCACAAACCAAAGCTCAATATCTCAAAGGGTAAGGGGAAAAATAGAAACATTTTTGACTGACAGGAGGAGTTGCGTTCATAAGAAATTGTACATTAACCCTTTCCTGTTTTACAAAATTTTGGACCTGTCCAAATTCAAAGGTTTTGCAGACGAAAATTAAAAGTGGATTTAATTTGAAAAATAACCATTCAGTAGGGTAGAAAATAGTGTGGAAAAAGAAGAAATTGCTTGTCAGAAGCAATTTCTTCGTTTTTCACAATGTTTTCTCAATCATAAAATCACAGGCACGTAAAAAGCAGGGATTAAACAGCAAAGGGTTAAGAAGCCTTTTCCACGACGCAGCAGGAATTTCACCAAATCTTGAGAATATGCTCTAGGTCAGGTGACTAGGAACATTTTGTGGAAGTTGCATCCATGACAATGAAGAAGGCGATGCGTTTACAATACGGGCGTACGAACGTTCTGACATCGGGACGGACGCGCCTACGGAGAAGATGATATAAATTTCTTTGGTGCTTTTCGGTGGTTTATCGAGAAATAACGGTAGATTTTCGCTTGATAATCTCACCGCAATAGCAGTGAGATTATCAAAAACTTATACCCTGCTTTTGTGCATTTCATCCTATCTGACGCCATCTATGCGGGGCGAAATAGGTGACGTCACAATGAACGTTGCATAGCAATCACGCGCAAAATGACGCGCTTTACGAAAATATGTCCTAGAAATTTCACATTATGTCTCTTTTTTGCATTAAAGAAATAGAATAATCGTTTGTTTTTTCGTGTAAGATCGATTAATATTTCATTTCGTGAACAACAAAAGCTAAAATATAGCTTTTGTTGTGCACTCAATCAAATATAAATCGATCTTACACTGAAACAAACGATTATCCTCTATATATAATACGTACTTAGTGTTTTGTATGAAAAAAATATCTAACGAGGTTGGGATAATTGAAATTTGTCGAGGCTCTGCCTAGACAATTATCAATTCTCGACACCGAGTTAGATATTTTTTTCATACAATACACTTAGTACGTATTATATTTATCTTATAACCTCTTTTTGTCTTGTTTTCGTCGATGTTTCTAACTGAAATGCAAGTTTCTAAAAATAACTGCATGATATTATTGTTCTAAAAATAACTATGTCATATCATAAAAAATACCATACGGGATGTTATCATACGGATATTTGTATTGTTATAAGATAAAAAATATACAGCCACCTTCGGTGGGGTATAAAATAAATGGATCAGAACCAAATTGTCATTTGTTCTGTAACTTATTTATTAGATTTGTATACCCAAAATATGCCAAATACCTGCAAACCGAAACGAAACAGGACAGAGGTCGAAAAGAGGATGCATCTAGAGTTATCCTCATTGATGGTACATGCTGCTCTTTTGGTAGTGAACATGTGTGCCAAATTCCAAGTGAATGTCTTAAGTAATACTATAGATATCACGAAATTTCAAGCTTTCTTTTTTGCACAAAAACGACCGAAACTTAAACGATGACATCAGACAATACCTTGGATTTCTATGAAAACAACCGAGCTTAATATTGGCCTAATACCTAAAAGTGTTTAGATAAAAGATCCTGAAAACTAAAATTTGCTATTTTAAGCGTCGGATTTTCCATAAAGTTAATGGACTTGAATTAAGCTCGAACTTGCTCTGTAACTCATTGGAGCGGACCCATCTACCAAAAGTATCATCCCTGATCTTGCTCGCTAGTCGAAAAAGTCCTTTGTTTAAGATTTACCTTTTAATAAATTCGGAATATGAACAAGGTTTTCTTAACGGGCTTTTGGCTTTTTGGCAATATTGAAAAACATAAAAATCATTTCAATCCATAACTGACAAACCCTTCGTACATGTGAATAAAACCAAAATATTACATAGTGTCTTAGAAAAAACACTGTATAATATAGGCCTTGTCTAACAACTGTATCTGATCTTGACGATGGTGTTTTGAAATACGAAACTTTAACCTGAAAATTGGCCACGAAAATGTTTTTAATAAACGGGTCGTTCAAATGACTCCTTATTACTGACAAGAAGAGTTTTAGCTTTCAAACACCATTACCTTCAAACATCTAAGGACGGTAACGTAATATAATGAAAATACTTTGCATAAATAGAAATAATTGATAGAGGGGGTCGCAGCACCTCCAATCTGCAGTTTATTTGCCGTTGGTTTTTTTTAAAAGCCCTTATTCTTTCGAAACATCGCTCGGACTTTTACATAAACTTAAAAGTTCTTCACCGTAAGTGTAGTAATTTTGGATCAATGCGTATGTAATTCGGCTTCTGGTGGTACTTCGGTCTTAACGCTAAACGAAGAAAGATCATTTCTTCAATATTTTCCGATCTTTGCAAATATTTTGGGTATATGATAATTTGATAACATTACGCAGTAAAGAAACGATCTTTGATATCAAATTATATGAGCCTGTGCGTGAGATTTCCAACAATTTCAAATATGCGTAAAGCAAAGACTCTGACAAGCCTGTGCATCCGCACAGTCTGACAAGTCTTCACTTTGCGTTTGGTTGATAGATAAGGTCTCGGAGAATCTGTAGACCATCAGGTAACTTTTTATTTACAGTGTGTGGCTGTCAACGCTACCCAGTGTTTGCACCTAACGCACATTTTAAATTGTTGGAAATGTCACGCACGGGATCATATAAGACCCATTCTGAATCTTTGGGTGAATTTTCTCAGAGTCACTGCGATATTTGTGACGTCATGTAAACACTCGTGTGAAATGGCGCGCTTTCATCGCTGCGCCCGTATCATTCCCGAAGTCTATCCCGTAAAATCGCAGAGGGTTCCCGATCGGGCTATTACTTATTCGTCAATTAAAACAAACAAAAAGGAGAGATAACACTTTGAACATCTCGAACATTTGAAACGTATGACGCAACCTTATGTGAAAGTGGTAAAATTACCCATAGTAGCAATAGGTCTATCTGATGCATGGGTGGTTTCATGTATACTGACAGTTCAAAATACCCCGGTACCAGAAATAAATAAGTCAAGAGTGTATCAGTCAGGTAATTTGATTTCAGAATGCTGAAGATAATTTTACACTTAGTGCTTTTTGCACTAATTATGTCAATTGTCACGTCTAATTGTCCAATCGGAAATTATGGAAAAGAATGTGCCTTGTCGTGTTCTAACAAATGTTTGGACGGAAAATGCCACCCTGGAGACGGGACTTGTAATACTTGTGTTGACAGATTTTGGGGAATATATTGTAACAGCAGTTGTAGTGCCTATTGTTTAGATGTTTGTGAACAGCTCACAGGAACTTGTGATAGATGCAGAGTTGGATACTGGACAGACAACTGTACAGAGTCCTGTCCGGGATATTGTGACGAACACGGGTGTGAAAAGAGGAGAGGTTATTGTGTCAATGACTGTCTTAAAGGATATTACGGTCGTTATTGCAACCAAACGTGCCCGAGTGGTTGTCCACATTGTAAGCGAGAATCTGGTGCCTGTTATATCTGTCATAAAGGTTACTATGGTACCTTCTGTAATAAAACCTGTCCGGTGAACTGTGAGGGCGAATGTAATAAAGCCACTGGGAATTGCTATAAATGTATCGATGGACACTGGGGCCTCAATTGTACTAAAGGGTGTGGACACAGATGCCTCTGTGACCAAATCAATGGAAATTGTACGAATTGCAAAAGAGGATATTGTGGAAATCAATGTGAAAAGATCTGTCCCAGTGTGGGACGATGTCACGGAGTATGTGACAAGACTTCATGTGAATGCACTAGTTGTCTATGGAATATCTATTCTGGGCCATACTGTGAGCATTACTGTCCTTATAAATGTGATAGATGCAATAGGAACGGAACTTGTTTTGCATGTCGAAAAGGAATTAAGAAATATGGACGAAATTGTGATATAGATTGTGCGAATTGCAGTGTTGATTGTCACAAAGTGACGGGCTACTGTGGGAAATGCAAGAACGGTACATACGGATTCAACTGCGAGAAGTCATGCGATCTAAATTGTGAGGTTTGTGACCGAGAATCGGGCACATGTACCCAGTGTACGAAGGGTAACTGGGGAACTAATTGCAACTATACCTGTCCTTCAAATTGTTATGAACGTTTATGTATTAAGCAATTTGGCTTTTGCGATCGTTGTCATGGATTTTTTGGTAAATATTGTGAAACCAAGTGTCCAATTAATTGTTTTTACTGTCATAGGTCAATTGGCCATTGTTCAACATGTCCAGATACTTTTTGGGGCAATCATTGTAATAATTCGTGTCCGAGCAATTGTGTTGATAGATTGTGTGACAAAACAACCGGAATTTGTTCCGAATGTGTCGGACATTACGGTGCTAGATGCGAGAAACCATGCCCACAAAACTGCCAAAGTTGCTTCCAATCTACAGGAATTTGCCATAGCTGTAACTTGGGATACTGGGGTAACTATTGCAATAAAACTTGCCCAGAAAATTGTGAGGCAAACAAATGCCAGAGACACACGGGATTATGTGAGATTTGTCTTCCGAATTATTGGGGTCCAACATGTGAACATGTATGTCGTTCCGAAAACTGTCGAGACGCAAGTGGCCAATCAAAATGTAACAAAGGCGATGGCTATTGTGAAGGTTGTAAGCGAGGGTTTTGGGGTAAAGATTGCAAGAAGCAGTGTGGAAAAAGCTGTCATGGTGGATGTCAAATGAAAACAGGGTACTGTCTGTCGTGTTCTGGACATGCTTATGGTCCCGATTGTGAAAAACCGTGTGGCACTTATTGTCAACTCGAGATGCACAATCCTAATCATGAAATATGTGATAGGGAAGGTGTTTGTATGGAAAACTGTATGTTAGGTTGGTACGGACCTCGATGCAATAATTCTTGTAAGAACTGTAGAGGATCAATGTGCCATCGTGAGACCGGGGTTTGTACCAATGGGTGTTTAGATGACTCCAAAATGAACAAGTACAACGTGTGTGTCCATATCGACACTATCAACACAACCCCGACAAGAACTTTAATCTCATCAACGTTAACCTCAACTGCACCAGAGGAAAAGCCAGATATGAGAAACGAGGTCACTGTGGCTACTGATACAGGTCATTTGAACTCGCATAATCATTCCCTTAGTACTTCAAGTTTTGTTATAGGAATCGTGATCCTTTTGGCTGTAATTTGTTTTGTTATCAGTGGACTACTTGTATTTCTAAGGAGAAAAACTAAAGAAAAGCGTTCTAATAGTCCGAGTGTCCAATCAATAGATATACCTACAGGGGAGATAAATCTCGGTCTTGAGCCGGATAACTCCCGCATCCCGATGGTTGCCGATCCACCGCAGCGGAACAGTATGTGGAGCAGTGAAGGCAGCAGTATTGGATTTGCTAATGTTGGTATGCCAATAGACTCCTCTTCGAGCTCTACAGGATACGACTATGTCAGACCTGAAGGAACATATATTGATCTGAATAATGAATCTAGAAATTGATCTAAGAATTTACACCAAAATCTGCGAAAATTTAGACCACTACGTTTTGTTAATACGGATTTTAAGTGTTAAGCGCAGTCAACTCCTTAACTTTAATACCTAGTAAACGCTCCAGGGAGCTATGAAAATATGGTCAGGGAGCTTTTATTTAGCATGCATTTTCTGATAAAAAAAATCACTAAACTTATGTCTTTTAGGTCCTTTTCCCTTAAATTTTAGGTGAATTTCCTCTAAACAATTACATAAATGATTGTTTAGAGGACATTCATCTCAAATTAAAGACGAATTAGGCGTTTGAAGTGGGTTTTCTAAGTAAAAATGTTGGGATGCTACTATGGGGGGGGGGGGGCTATTATAAGGGGAAATACGGTATCACGTATTTTTCTTTAATTTGCAGACGTTTCATTGTTCAAGTTTTATTACTTTCATAAGATTAAGATAATGTCTTTAAAAGAGATAAAGGAAAAACTGTTTGAATCAGTGGACATATGTAACTAAAAATTTAACACAGTTTAAACAAAATGGATTCATATATAAATAATTTAATTTTAGATGATTCCACCTATTTACGCGCATTCTGATTGGCTGAAAATGAGGGGGGTGTTTCTCAATGAAAAAAGATAGAGTACGCGGCTATTTGTGAAGCTTCTATAAAAAGTAGTCCCAAAAGAAATTGCTTTCATTATTGAATAATCTTACTATTTTGCTTCATGATATTAACTTATATGATACGAAGAAAAAAAATTTGTTTGTTTTTATGAAGGTTTGAAACTTAAAAAGCTAAACACACTTATGTATGAATTTGCTTCGCGGGAATTTGGAGGATAACACATTGTTTTGACCCTTAGAAATATCTGTCAAGGGGATCAAAACGCGAAAATGACATTATATCCATTATAACGGGATCGCAATTCTGAAATTCTTTCATACCATTTTCTGGGTGTAAAATAGCAAAATTTCATTTTCTAGATGTAAAATTGATAAATAAGTAATAATATTGACGTTGGGAAAATTTTACCGAAAACGAAGCGAGTCATTTAGCACGTTGGTAGTTTGACGTCAAAAGCATCAACATTCCCCATATGACGTCATAAATAGGCGGAGTTCTCTGTTGACACAGTAAACACATGATATATGAATCTTATTGCGAATAAAGTTCTATGCAATCTTATTTCATATATGCCCCCCCCCCCCCCCAAAAAAAAAAAAAAAAATCCTGCGAGAAATGTCTTGGTTAGATTTACTTGCCTCTGCACTATACATAAGATACTGAAGAGGGACATTTCAAGAACTAGAAATTGAATCAAATTCCGACTTCATCGAGCGCTGTGCGACCGTCAAGTTATCGAATTGACTAGAGACAAGAGTGGAGTTAGCAGGAAATAAATAGTTAGAATGGCCCGATATCGCTTATCAAACTTTGATAGAAATATCGTTTTTTTAAATGTGTGCGATGCTTGTAATCTCATTCGGTTGAACGATGCTCTGTTGTAGGCCTATTAAAGAATAATTTATTCAGAAACAACTCTTTATAGCATTCTAATAAAGGGATGATGAGATGCATATTTCCCCCCCCCCCCCCCCCCCAAAAAAAAAAAAAAAATCCTGCGAGAAATGTCTTGGTTAGATTTACTTGCCTCTGCACTATACATAAGATACTGAAGAGGGACATTTCAAGAACTAGAAATTGAATCAAATTCCGACTTCATCGAGCGCTGTGCGACCGTCAAGTTATCGAATGTTTTCGAGGGAATGGGGGCAAGGTTATCTAACAAAAATTTAATCGCTCCTCTCTCTCTCTCTCTCTCTCTCTCTCTCTCTCTCTCTCTCTCTCTCTCTCTCTCTCTCTCTCTCTCTCTCTCTCTCTCTCTCTCTCTCTCTCTCCCTCTCTCTCTCTCTCTCCTTCTCTCTCTCTCTCTCTCTCTCTCTCTCTCTCTCTCCCTCTCTCTCTCTCTCTCTCACCTCTCTCTCTCTCACCCCTCTTTCTCTTGGTAAGTACGGATGGTTGGGTAAGCGCGGACAAAAAGCCTTTACAATGAAAATTTCGAGCGTTTTGAGAGGCTTTGGAGAGTGTTTGGAATGAATTGGGCGACACTGAATGGTTTGATCGGTGTGTATGTCATTTTCACGATATTAGTAACTGTAGGTAAAGAATTCTGGAAACTTCTTTGACGGTATAAATGAGGTTTTCGAGTGTGTCGAATTGATTGATTGATTGAATGGAGTTGAAAGCCGCTTTCAATATTATTTTCGGTTATATCGCGGCGGCTGGAGCACCTTACAATGGAATCCTGGTATTTCTCTCTCCAGTACAACCACCACAGCCTTTCTAAGCCTCCAGCTGCTATCTCACATAGGTCTAGGATTTTCTACCCATTGGTCAGAGACAAATAGTCGGAAAGAATGAGTGCCGCCGTCGGAGATCGAACCCGGGACGTCTAGAATGACAGTCCGACGCGCTACCAACTGCGCTATGACGGCGGCTCGAGTGTGTCGGAAAGAGTTGGTTGAAACTGGCGAGCGTTTAAACATTTTAGTGGGTGTTTTGTACTGCAATGAAAAGACGTTGAGTGAGCGATTAAGAGAGATATGCGTTGTACTGAGAATCAGACCCTTCCAAGCTCCCTGAGAAAGGGACAGTGGCTTACATTCACTGCTATCATATTCTACAGCAGCCCTGCGTTCAGGATCACCAAACGGTGCAAACAGTTTTACAATTATACCCCACTTTGCACGTTTTACACGTGAAAAGCGGGGTACAATTGGAAAACTGTTTGCACCGTTTGATGATCCTGAACGCAGGGCTGGATTGACTAGGACTAGCTATTAAGGTAGTGGAACCGTAATAGTTCCGCAATGTTTCGAAAGCAATGAGCTTGAACAGTTTTCACTGAGGTTTCCGATTGATTTCATTAGGAAACCGCGGTCAACACTGTGGAAGATCATGAGTTCCGATTTTTTCTTTTCTTTTTTTTTTTTTTTTTTTTTTTTTGATTTATGATGGGCCCACTACCTTGAAAGTATAGATAATATAAGTTTTTATCCAATAACACATCCCGGTAGTGCTCAAGCCAATGACCTTTTCCCACTCTGCCCATGAGAAAGTCAGGATATAATTTCAAAAGTATAGAAACGGAAGATCGACCCAGATTTGCGCCGAGCGTTTTAGCTCTGCTCTCCAGGAAGCACCCAAGGTGAGCTATTGTGACGGTTCTGTCGTCTGTCGTCCACAATGCATCTTCTCCTACTTAACCGGTGAGCCACTCTTGATGAAACTTTCCTGGGGTCAAGCTTTACCAAAGTTGTTAGAAAAAATAAAACCAACCTTTTATAGTCCGTTTGACTTCTATATGGACCAGCATTTCGCCGAAAATCTCAGAAATGAGTTAATGAAATGTATTTTTTTTCTTGTCATTTCATATTTCCCATCTAATACCATGACGAATCATGTTTTTCAGATTTTTTGAATGTAAAATAATGATTTTGTCCGTCCGTCTACATGTTAACTTCCAGCCTTTTATACCTTCTTGTGTCTATATTAAACGGAACAGCGACTTGCCAAACCAAAAATAGTTCTGATTTGCATAGGGGCCGAGTCAAAAGTGTATGATTTTAAGTGAGTCGTTTTGGTATGAAATCGAGTCTTTTTAAAAAATAAATTTTGGCGAAGATTTTAAATTCCTTGTGATATCAAATATGAGTGTATTCTCTCTCTGTTTACAAAATGTTTGGCCAGATAAATGATAATTGTTCTTATCTATTTTGAGACGAACCCTAAATTCACATATTTAGACCAATCAAAAAACATTATTTAACGAAGTCGTTGTGAATTTCATGAGGAAAACTAGATAGGCAGGCGAGTAATAACAGTTCAATTCACGTGATATTTAAGTTTAGGATGACATGACCGTCGATATGCTAATTTGCATGTCCAAATAAGGAATAATGGACATTTCTTCTGTCAAATGTTATAAAACCACGTGTTTTTACTATATATTTAAATCTTGTTACGATTAAACAGCCTTCATCACCCCTCGTGCTTAAGAGTGGAAAATGCGAAAATATTAACATTAACTAGATAGACAAAATCATTATTTTGAAGTCATTTTATTTTCAAAAAAATATTTTTTGGAATGGTATTAAACTGAAATTAAGATTTTGCCACATTCAAATTCTTCTTTCAAACACGATTTTATGCTATTGATGAAAAGGTCGGTCCATAAAGATGTCAAACGGACTATACTCTGGTTACAAAAAAAAGCAATACATCCTAAACCCTGGTTAACATGGCTACAAAGAAGGGGTAAAGATTAAAACAACCTTGAAAAATCTTCTTCTCTGAAACAGGTAGACAGCTTTCATATTTGGCATGTAGAATCATCTAGTGAACCTGTAACAAGTTTGTTCATATCATGACTATTGGGCCATATTGCGACTCCGCCAAGCGCATCCCTTTAAACAAAGAAACAAAGAGTGAAAATTTTCAAAAATCTTCCTTGAATCAAGAAGTAAGGCTGCTTTCATATTTAGTTTGTAGCATCATGTAGTTGAACTCTACTAAGTTTGTTCATATCATGGCCCTGGGGTCATACTCGGGCTTTTTGCGCATCCTGTTTTACACGGAAATAAAGAGCAAAAACTCTTCATAAATTTATTCTGAAACCAAAAAGCAGACGACCTTCATAATTGGTATGCAGCGATACCTTGTTGGCCTCTACCGAGTTTGTTTACGTCATGTCCTAGTTTTTTGTTTGTTTTTTTTTTGTGTGTGTGTATTTGGTTTTTTTTGTCAGCCGGGGCACATACTGTTTAACATAGTGACAATGACTGAAAGAGAGAAAATCCTTTTCTCCGAAACAAGAAAGCACACAGCTTTTTATATTATATATGTAATAGCATCTACGTAATGTACCTGTATCAAGTTTTTCCATATCTTGCCTCTTGGGGTCAAATTAGGGCCCCAACTGTTCGCATCCTATTTTATTTAGAAACAGGGCGAATTCTTAATAATTTAATTTATGTAACCAGAAGGTAGACAGCCTTGAAATTTGTTAAGCTTGATTGAAATTACCTAATGATAATAGAAGATTGTTCATATTGAGCTCTTAGGATCATATACTAGGGCTAAGCCCATGTGCATCCAATTTTACCAAGAAACAAAGAAGGAAATCGTTGAACAAAAATCTGAAAACAGTCCAAGGCATTGAAAAAAAATTCTCCTTAGTAGTTGACGTTTGTTAGATATTTATGAAGGCCCAGTAGTTAAGCAGACTCAGGTGAGCGATTCAGGATCATCATAGTCCTCTTGTTCATTAGATTGATTGGAGGATAAAAAGCCAAAGCCATACGGATCATGCTTCTCTTGAGGGTGATCAAAGTTAGACCTCCGTTTAGGCAATCGGGAACCATCGGCGATTCTACGGAATAGACCTCGGGAATAATACGGGCGCTGCCATGAAAGCGCGTCATTTCGCGCGTGGGTTTATATGACGTCACAAATATCAATGATCCTTCTAAGGATGACGATGCATATTTACAAAATCAAGGAAAGACTAAAAGTGGCCATTTTATAATTTGATAACAAAACGCAGTATGTTACTGCGTTTTGTTATCAAATTATATTATGCCCGAAATTTCTGGACAGAGGATCGGAAAGAATTAACAAATTGTGATTTTCTTCACGCGTATTAAATAACCGAAATACCACCAGAAACCGAATTACCTCAAATATGACCAAAAATTATTACACTTACGTCCGAGGTACTTTCTAGTTTACGGAAAAGTCCGAGCGATTTTCCGAATGCCGTTTAGGATGACAAAACGTGGCAAACATTTTTCAATATTTACATCGCTTTGCATGTAAGTGAACGTGTAAACGAGGTATAATTTGACAACAGTTTGCACCGTTTTGCCGTCCTGAACGCAGGATATTTACATGGTAAATAGAGGATATTGAATGAATGGTCATGGAATGCCGAATTTATTTAACGAGTCATCTATGAACAGAAAAAAACGAGGCTGCGCCGAGTTTTTATCTGTTTTAGATGACGAGTTTAATAAATTCTGTATTTTATGAGCATGAATTTTATATTCTATTTATAATATGACCTGAATCTTTGCGAAAAAAATTCAAAATTCTTGAAATTCAACATTCCAATATCCCGCGAAACTTATAACGCCGTTTAAAACTGACGTCACAATATATACATTATGACGTCATTTTCGTGGTTACAAAATAGCGTTGCTATTCGCTCTGTGCTCATTTGCATAGTTATTCCACTAGTGTAATAACACCCGTGTAATATCAAAAAAAAAATCAACGGGGTTATTTCACTCCCGAGATGTAGGTTATATTATAAATGCCAATATCATACGGACCATATTCCCACTTTGAGCGCTTAATGTCAGACCTGCGTTCAGGAAAGCAAATCAAATTTCAAATTTAACCCCACCTAGCTATTCACAATTCGTAAATGTGAGGTTTTTATTGCTGATCTGTAACAATCACCCTAAATTATGTTTAAATGGCAATAGGTGTTTTGGTTGGGTAGGTACATTCATCAAAGTGAGTTTTCAACTGAAATCGTGACTTCCTTGTTGAGACATTGAAAAATGGATATTCATGCAAAACGTTTAGGTAGATTTGTGCAGTGAGCCGTGAAATTAATTTCTAATATAGATTCCTGAGCTCACTTTTGAAAATACACCGATATTTTACATAATACAAGAAGTTCTTAAGTGCAACAATCATAGCCTCGAAGATTGCTGAAATTTTCATAGACCTTATTACCCAATCTAAAAACCGTTCATCACTTCTTTCCATCATTGGTCTAGTTAGGCCTATCTCTGAAAGTATTAAAAAGATTTATAATATGACCTACGTCGCGGGAGTGAAGTTACCCCGTAAAACATTTTTTTTATATATTTCGCGAGTGTTATCACACTACTGAAATAACTATGCAAGTGAGCTGAAAGCGTATATAGCAACGCTGTTTTGATAATATGAAAATGACGTAAAAATGGATGTAATGACATCATTTGCAAACGTCGTTTTATGATACGCGGAATTACTTAGATCGACAAACTTTAAAAAAAAAAAAAAAAACTATCGCAAACATTTCGGTCATATTATAAAAACAGTATCTCATGTGTGCTCATAAAAACCAAGTTTATTAAAATCGTCATCAAGGTAGGCGCATACCTACGGACATTTTTTAAGGATCTGTAATTTTGGTAAAAGTTTGCGGGTTCTTATGATTCAAAATAGCTTTTACTTGCAAACGATGAATATATACGAGTTCTTATGATAAATTGCGGGTAATACGATGTAGTTACGGTTAATACTACGATTTAATCCGATACGTTCAGGACAAATCTGCGAACGTTGCAGGCTTTTAATAGTTATTTACATATAATTACGAGTACGGTGCGGATAATTACGATTTTAGATTTGCGTGCTAGATGCAACCTGTTATCATTCGATAATTCCGAGGGTCATCCAAGAAATAGTGAGACTGGTTCTGTATCTCGAAAACCAATGAAGATATAAAAAAGAAATTTTACATGCATGTAAATTATTTTCTCTTGCATTTATTTTTCACTTCAACCATTATGTTGCCATGACGTCATGTTGATGACGACACTAAGAATGACGTCATGACGTTAACAATGGCCAGATGAATATCAAAATGACAGAAATGTTTCGTCTTTAATGTGGTTTTTTTTTTCGGAAAATTAAAGAACATGGAAACGCCGTTTTGCTATGAATAGTATACAGGGTTAAAGTACTTTCTCACAGTTACTCATTTCTTCTGATTATTTTTTTTCATCAGTGGGAGAATTCAATTTTAGCTTCTTTAAGTTCTTTTTTGTGTGATTTTGATCACGAAGACATATTTTTTTAAAGAAAATATTTGCATTTTACGACTTGATTAGGATTTTTTGTTAAAGATGCCATCTAATATCTTAATAAAGACATTTAATTTAAAATCTGTTGTCAAAACTTACGAGTACATAAATGTAGAATTGCATTCTGAAACCCTCCTATTTTTCAGAACGACGTTGTCAGATGAAAGAAAGATATTTTTTTAAGAAATTTGAGGTCATTTCTTTCGAAAATTATACAACCATTGTCTACCACTTAGATGTAATACCCCCCCCCCCCCCCAAAAAAAAAAAAAAAAAAAAAAAAGTTATCAATGCAATTTGGGTCACAAAACACAACAAGGTAGTTTTACATGAAGTTTTTTAAACATTGAAATATCAAGGGGTTAATGTGGCCATTACGACATATGGCACCTCTTTCCGTTGCCTAGCAACAAGGGTTCCATAAAATGTATGTAGGTAGGAGTCTGCCAAACATTGAAGGAGATGTTATACTAATCAATGGTTGAACAATAATCTCATATTTATGAACTAGTTAGGAATTATAGCACAAGTCTCACTATTTATTGGATGATCCACGTTTATAATAACGAATAATTACGATCAGGTTTAGGAAAGTACACAGGTCTTCTTTTAAACGATACTATTGAATATAATCATATCATTATCAACATCTTTTTGGTCATTTTTTACATTCTTACTTCAAAACAAGAGCACCGGGTTCAACGCTCGGCTTCAGGTGCTAGATAATGCAAAGTTCTAAGTCATAAAAGGGGCATAACTCTTTCAAATTTGATTCCAGAGTAATATCCCTCGATAGTCTGGTTAGCTCTTGTGATGGTGAACACACATATGAATTCAAAATTACGGCAGAATTATCTCTTAGACGTTCCCTTGCATTATAAGACGTCAAATAACGCAATGATAAAATCACATTCTTTACATTACAATGCAACTGTTGTTCAGCCTGCAGTTGGTTTGTCCACAGTGATTCATGAATCCAATGCCCGGAAATTTTGCGAAGTAGTAGTTTTAATTTTGAAAATGGCAAATCACTGGAATTTCGTTTTCTTAACCCTTTGCTGTTTAATTCCTGCTTTTTACGTGCCTGTGATTTCATGATTGAGAAAACATTGTGAATAAAAAGAAGAAATTGCTTCTGACAAGCAATTTCTTCTTTTTCAACACTATTGTTTTTACCCTTCTGAATGGTTATTTTTCAAGTTAAATCCACTTTGAATTTTCGTCTGCAAAACCTTCGAATTTGGACAGGTCCAAAATTTTGTAAAACAGGAAAGGGTTAAACCAGGATCTAAACACTTATTCAAAAATTAACCCTGATTTTGACCTTTGAACTGTGACCGGTGATAAAATGCACATATATTCCAATGTTTACCTTTTCAGAAATGCACTGTATCCACTTTGATAAGACAGCATGGCGCCCGTTTTTCAAAATATCCGACATACTATATGTCTAAAGGCAAGATTATGGGTCCTATTATATAACGACAAGTCTTTCAGATTACCATAAAGGCAGTCAAATTTTGCACAAGTTTACTCTTAAAAAAATTGTCGAGACGAGTTTTTGGCATCAAATTGCCGCACTGATATATGATTTGGTCGAATCAAAATTCTGCCCGGAGGAGATTTACCCAAAGAACATTATGCTGCAAGGTTTGATTGAAATCAGGTCAATGGTTTTGTAGTAGAACATTTTTAAACGTCCATGCCAAGCCCTAATTTTGGGCCAATCAAAATTTCTAGAACAACTTGATTGAAGGATCTCACACGAAACACTCGTGCCATGTTTCATTTATATTTGCGCAATGGTTAAGGAGAAGATTTTTAAAGATTTTATGGTGAAAAATAAGCCCCGCCCTGCCACGCCCATATTTCGGGGTCAAACAAAATTTTTCTTGAACAATTCTAGAAGAGGGTCAATCAAAGAAACGCATGCCAAGTTTCTTTGAAATGAACCAAATGATTAAGAACAAAAATGATTTTAAAGATTTTATAGTGAAATTAAGCCCCGCCTTGTCACGCCCATATTTCGGGGTCAAACAAAATATCTCCTGACAATTTAAGAAGAGGGTCATCCAAAGACAGTAGTGCAGTAGTTACCAACAAGAGCATAAAGTAAGACGCGTCGGGACAGGCAGACGAACTCAAGCCTTCGCATGAATTCGAGTTTTCGCGATAACGCGAGACTACTATATATACCCTATGATTCAATAATTAAGAAAGCAGGTCAAAAGACATGGTAAAGTAGGTCAAAGGTCAAGGTCAAATGTTCAACACGATGCCGGAGTCATAGACAATCATCTACCAACATAAACTTTTACTTTTGTACAGGAGTAGACTTCAATATTCCAAATTTTAAAAAGTATATACGTCAAGTTCATCGTCAGCAGTTTAGCATGATGTCAGGATCAAGGACAGTCAGCTACCAATATTAACAAGAGCCATGTCGGACATGGCCATATCCCGCCATCAAAGCTTGATAGTAAACTGAATTTGATTTGATTTGAATTGGGGTTTTACGTCGCTTTCAACAATCTCTCAGTTATATCGCGACGACTGGAGCACCTAACGATGGATTCCTGGTATTTCTCACACCAGTACTACCACCAGATCCCTTTCCTAGCCTCCAGTTGCTATTCCACATAGGTTTACGACTATCTACCCATTGGTGGAAGACAAATGTCGGAAAGGATAAGTGCCGTGGCCGGGGAACGAACCGATAGTAAACTGAAGCCGAATCAAAGGGCAACAACTCCTAAATTGTGCAAGCAAGAGTTATAGTTCTTGTGCACTGCACTTCTCCTCCATGAGATTTGGCCACCTTTAAATTTTCAAGTTGATAGCTTTTATACCTTATGAGATACATGCTCCGGACAAGTTTAGTGACGGAATGACGGACGGAGACCATTACTATATCCCCTTCGCCAGGGGATTATTAGTAACATAATGTACTCAGACCCAAAATGCAATATTTAAGAAAAGTACATAAAATGTCATGGTCGATGTCAAGAGTGAACCATAATGCGAGAAGAAAAAAAATCATCTACCAGCATTATTTATACTTTTATACAGTCACAGACTTCATAATTCGAAATTTAAAAAAGTAGGTCAAAGGTCACGTTCTGGCTCAAGATTTCTACATGATGCTAGGGTAAAGACAGGAAGCTACCAATGTTTATTAGTAACAGCATATAGTCTTAGACCCTATAATACAATATTTAACAAAGTACGTCAAGGATCATGGCCGAGGTCAAGGGTTCATCTTGATACCTGATTCAAATACAAACATATGACAAACTGAATAATTTATCAAAATTTCAGAAAGCATGTCAAAGGTGGAGGCACCTTTTCCCATGACACTTGACGGATCAGATTGATAATCAAACGGAGCAAATTCACATGATGGTTCAGTCAACCTGAGTAAGATAAATTGAAACGGAATACTGTGCACTCTTGACTATTAACGCGGTTTTTCTGATTAGATGTTCATTTGGCCCCTTTTCCCGGGCCTCTTGACGGATCAGACCAATTTTCGATAGGAATCATTTTGATAGTAGTACAATTATTTTGAGCAAGCCTGATGACAATCAGATGAAAACTATGGACCTAACAGTGTTAACGAGGATTTTGTTTCTACGTTTTCATTATGCCTTTCCCTTGCCTCTTGACAGGTCGGGCCCATTTTGGAAAGGAATGATCCTTGAGATGGTACAATCATTTTGAGCAAGTTTAATGACAATCGGATGAAAACTGTGAACCTTGCAATGTTAATCAGGATTTATTTTAAATTCGTCTTTTCCTGTGACGCTGTTAAGACGGATCGCGTACTAATGTGTTAACATCCATCGCAAGTTTGCGGACAGTCGTATAAAAACTGTGCACTCTATAGTGTAGACAACGATATTCTAATTTTTAATCTGCTCCTATTCACGTGGCTCTTGGATCTGGCCCATTTTCGATAGGAACGATCCTTGTAATGAAACAATCATTCTGGTCAAGTTTGGACACAATCGCATAAATTTGTGGACCCTATGGCGTTAACAAAAAAAAGTTAATTGGCATACGGACAGAAAGTCAGTAGCGGAAAAAATGTATTGTAGGCAGTTAAACTTAGAATGGCTAAAACAGCGTTCTTGTTCTTAACGTACATCTCCAGAAAAAAGTTACATGCAGGATCTTTTTGTCTTCAATATCATTAGGTTTTTGTTTCATATCTGAATGAAACTGAAAAAAAATACTATTTTCATCTCTTAAATGATAAATTGCTATACTGAAAATTAACAAGCATTTGGTATTCTTCAGATAGATTATCCTCATGGCATCGCTGAGTCATTTAATACATTGGGCGTTCTTTCTCTCTTGTCTCTTTTTAAATTAATCTGTGTGGTTTGCAAAACATTCTTTACATTATTTTAGAGATTTATGTACGTAAATAGAAAATGACAGGTTTAATTGTGTACATTAGAAAATTAAAAAAATGCTGATTTTACAGGCTAATGTCTAATATTCGTCAACATGATCCTTTGTGTCATTCAAAATGATTTTTTCACCTCGAAATCACAAATCTGCGTATTTTTAAACAATTTTACTGCTTATCGCTTCTGTCCATCGTTTGTCTTTATTTTTGCACGGTAAAAAATATCGTGACATTGACAAAGTGAATTATTCTGGAATGAGTTTTGAGTGGAATTGAATGGAGGTATAGTCCGTTTGACTTCTATATAGTCCAACCTTTTCATCAATTACATAAAATTGCGTTTGAATGAAGGATTTGTATGTGGTAAAATCTTAATTTCAGCTTAATACCATTCCAAAAAATATTTTTTGAAAATAAAATGATTTCAAAATAATGATTTTGTCTATCTAAATAATGTTGATATTTTTGCATTTTTCGCTCTTAAACACGAGGGGTGATGAGGGCTGTTAGAAATAGTCAGAAATTGTAAACATATAGACGCATCGCACGCTGTTGGGTACGTTTATGTAACGTCAAAACTGCGAAAATCTATCCACGACGTTTGCCGCTGCGTTAGTATATATTATTACAGTATTTTAACGGTGGTGATTTTTTGCGAATTTTGTCAGTTCAATTTGTACATATATTACAGCCCGTTTTATTGATATTCTTATGTTCAATAGGAAGAGATGAACTCAATCGACAAACAATTTGGAATCTTATTTTTGAAAATGCTTAGTAATAGGTAACTCGTTGATTCTCCCCTTAAACCTCGCAGTTACAGCTCTAATCAATACTCAATAACGATGTTTGACAATCAAACGAACGAAATTATCTTTTTATCACAATAATCACAATAATTTCACCATATTCTATCACAAACTCCTATAGACGCGGGCTATCCGCTAATTCAAATCATAATTAACGTCATAAATCAGCAGCGTGACATTCGACCTCCACACGCAAAACTGATTGTCACACGTTTAATATGGTAAGAAAAGAGATCAATTTTTATCTAAAAAATCTATGAAAAATCAATATTTAATATTTGCAATTGTTTCGAAATCGAGTACCGTTTTTGTTGTTTTCTTGACCCGTACAAAAATATGAAATTTACAAATGACGCAAAGTTTTGCAAGCGTGACTTTTTTTTCTCCACATCGTTTACTATATGGAGAGAAAAACTTTGTTACATCTTACATACAAATTTAAGCCGAACGTCGCATTTTTTCCTCGCTTAAACTTGCATCATGTTGTTCATTCGAATTTGAAAATGGAACTCGATTATACAGATTTCAATTATGAATATTTTGATATATAACACTTGTGAGAAAAATCATATTGACTACTCGATTTTATACTTAAACGACCCACTTAATATCTTACACTTTTTGAATTTGCCCCTTTGCAAATCAGAGCTATTTATGGATATACAACTAGCTGTTCCGGTTAATACGGACACAGTGAGGTGTGAAAGGCTGAAAGTTAACATGTATGCGGACGGACAAAATCATTATTTTACACCAAAAAATCCTGAAAAACAGAATTCGTCATGATGGTATTAGATCGAAAATATGATATGACTAGAAAAACAATACGTTTCGTAAACTCAATACTGAGTTTTTCGGCGAAACGTTGGTCCATATAGAAGTCAAACGGACTATAGTCGCAAGTCGCTAATTTTGTTCACCCTGATTACCCCCCATTAATAAGAAAAATGCATATTAATTCTATAAATAGCTCTTCATTTTTTAAAAATCAAGTGAGACGCTTATAATGTAAATTTTGTCACTGAAATGGTGACCTTTTTTAAGCAATATTTATTTGAATGTAGTTGTTGATCTAATGTTTTTAGTGATTTAGAAGCATTTTGAATGGTTTGAGTGAGTGATTGGAATTAATGAATGGAGCGGTTTAGAGTTGTTTTGATCGAGATGAGTCCAGGTTTTGATCGAGATGAGTCCAGGGTCTGGAGGACGCCAAATAAGCGTTTTACTCCAGTGTGTGTGGAATAACATGATCGGTTTGTCAGGGACTCAGTCATGGTTTGGGCGGGAATTAGTGCTCAGGAGAAAACAGAGCTCCAGGTCGTTGAAACGGCACAATGACGGCTCTCAGGTACGTAAAAGAGATCTAAGATGTTGACGTTCGACCATATGCTGGTTCAGTTGGTTAAAATTTCATTCTAATGGATGACAATGCGCGTACACAGCCAACAACACCAATCAATATCTCGAGCAAGCCACTATCGCCCGAATGGAATGGTCAGCTAGATCTCCGGATCTAAACACGATAGAGCATGCTTGTGACATTTAACAGACAGCTGTTTCATCACGTACGATGCAACCGGTATCGGTAAAGGAGCTCGGACAGGCTTTTGTTGAAGAATTGGATCAAATTACACAATAAAAGATCAGGAAGCTAATAAGCAGTATGCACAGGCGATGTCAGGCCGTATTCGAAGACCGGGGACATCAAACGCGGTATTGAAGTATAAAGAATTTTTTTGAATTTTTGGACGAACCAAATTTCTTTATCTTCAAGATAACTCGAAATTGTTGATTTTTGACCCTTATGTCCTTTGGGCAAGCCTTTCTTTTAAAGCAACATCCAATAAGCTTTAAGCCCTCGTCTACATTCAGAGTAAAAATATCGCTATTTCGTGAACATCCTTTGAATAATTATTCTTGATTTAGTGTTATGTAAGATGACAAATCAATTGACAAACGGCGGCTTTTCGGGAAATGCATTATCTGTCGTATAAAGTAATATATGTAAATGAGATTGTGGTCAAGTGAAATACGCCCACGCGATGGAACGGTAATACGCTCTATTCGAATTGTAGTTCAAAATGTTGCGGGTCATAAATATGTATCAAGTTAGGCACTTATTATGACCATCGCGTCATAATAATTCGCATAACCGTATTTTGGAATGACAAATTCAAGCTTATCTTTGAGAATAAAGTCTAGTTTTTGTGTACGTTGTCGTTAAAGATCATTGTCTTGCGTTTCAGAAATGTTCACGAACACAGACGGGGGCTTTAGTGACCTCGTAAAATTCTTATCTTTGCAAAAATACATGCTATTATTTTTTTATCGACATATAAATAGTATATGATGTAACCAACAGTATGTGAAGTATAGGGGCTTTCTGAGAAAAAGAATGCTTTCATCCAAAACGAATATCCGTAAAGGACTTATTAGCCTTTGCCCCATTTATGAAGGTATAAAGTACAGGAAGAAATAAAGGAACTGATTTTGTCTAATATGAAAAATATTTCACGAGAATCCTGTATTGGGCGTTAAAAAACGAGTCCTTAGTACGAAATAGACGATAATAATAAGTTATTGACGCTATGTAACTTTAAAATTGAGCATCTGGTAAACCATTTTACTGATAGCAGCGATCTGTAAATTGATCAAACAACTCACAATAAAAATATTTGTCATAAATGGCGGAAAATTACTGTATTTCATTTTTAAGTTGGAATGCGGAGCAATTCCAACTTAGATTTAACAAAACTTCAAAATGAACACAAGATAATTTCATTTCGGTTTTTTGACAACACATATCACGTGAACAGGATGTGAATACACTCCTGCCTATTTTGTATATCTCAACTTGACACAGACATACAGTTTATTTCATCAAGAAGTAATAATGTTGAACAATTACACAACTATCACTTCGTGTAAATTATTAACACGCTAATTTATGTTTTAAACGAAATTTATTGAAACTTGCGTACGAATTTACTAGTAGCAAATGTTTGCATTACTATATTTGGAAATCATGTGATAAGTCAAGTCCAATAAAGTAAGCTATTGACAACAGCACTGTCCAATCACGTGATCTGCTTATTTGGTAGTACGCGGCCTGTTTTTCGTAGAATTGTGGCAATAGCACAAGCCAATCACGTGAACTGCTTATTTGGTAACGTCGCGACCTGTTTTTCGTAGAATTATGTTATAGCTTCTTTTAGAAGTCCAGTTTCTCTTTCTGAACGAACTTTTTACACACTTCAACAAAAAACCGTAGTTCAAATGGTTTTTTTTTGTTTTTTTAGCTCCACTGGCCGAAGGCCAGCGAGCTATTGTCATGGCGGAGTGTCCGTCGTGCGTGCGTGCGTCCGTCCGTCCGTGCGTAAGCTTTTTCTTTAAACATCTTCTCCTCCCAAACCAATGGGCGGATTTTAACCAAACTTGGTAGAAATGATCCTTGGGTGGCCCTCTTCTTAAATTATTCGAAGAATTTTGATTGGCCCCCAAGAATGGGCGTGGCATTTTTTCACTCTAAAATCTTTTAAAATCTGTTCCTCCTAAACCATTGGGCCGATTTCAATGAAACTTGGCATTGATATTCCCTGGGTGACCTTTTACTTAAATTGTTCAAGAAATTTTGATTGGCCTATAAATATGGGCGTGGCAGGCGGGGCCTATTTTGAGCCCGAAATCTTTGAACGACATCTCCTCCTGAATCACTGGACAGATTTCAATGAAACTTTAACAGAATGTTTCTTGGGTGACTATTTACTTAAATAGTTCAAGAAATATTGATTGGTCCATAAATGTGGGCGTGGCAGGCGGGGCCTATTTTGAGCCCGAAATCTTTGAACGACATCTCCTTTTGAACCTTATGTTTTAATAAGATAGGTAAAGGGTTGATGGTTCATTGTGATTGAGTATTTTGGTGCAATATGGATCCTTGGTTGACCCTTTACTAAAATTATTCAAGAAATTTTGATTGGCCCTAAAATATGGGCGTGGCAGGGTGGGGCTTATCAGTCCACAATCTGACGCCAGTTTCGCAAAAATTTCCCCAAATCCGCTGGACGGTTTTATGGTTCCATGATTATCTGATAATTGCTTCAATGGGACTATTAAATGCATCACGCAGCCTGTTACAGTTGAGTAATTCTGAGAACTGGCCAATGATTTCTCCTCGTTCCAGTAGAGTAAACAAAATACCATGGTCAAAACTGCTTGGGTAACGGACTGCCTGTAGTTAATCACCTATCATTTTCTGGTTAAGAAGATAATGGTCAATAGAGCAGTGGTCCAAAATGTTACAGTCTCGTGGCGTTAGATGGAGCAGTGTTATATTGAGCCCGAAATCTTTGAATGACATCTGCTCCTGAACCACTTGGCTGATTTCAATGAAATTTTACCAGAATAATCCATGAGTGTCTCTTTTCAAAAATTATTTGCTAAATTTTGATTGGCCCATAAATTTGGGTGTGGCAGGGAGGGGCTTATTTTGAGGCCAAAATATTTTAACGATATCTCCTCCGGAACCACTCAGCCAATTTCAATGAAACTTTACCAGAATGTTTCTTGGGTGACTATTTACTTAGATTGTTCAAGAAATATTGATTGGTCCTTAAATATGGGCGTGGCAGGCGGGGCCTATTTTGAGCCCGAAATCTTTGAACGACATCTCCTTCTGAACCTACGTTTTAAAAAGATAGGTAAAGGGTTGCAGGTTCATTGTGATTGAGTATTTTGGTGCAAAATGGACCAGAACCAGTTAATCATTATTAAATAGGTCTTAGGAGATTTCAGAGTGTTAATGTTTTCATTTAAAGTAAGCTTTATTTAATGAAAGTCTAAAGATTTTAAAGCCAGTGGAGCGATACAGGCCCTCTTGGGCCTCTTGTTTTATCTAATTGTTTCGTAAACCATTATTAGAAACGCGAAAAATCTGCAGATTATTTATCTGTATTAACAACCCGATCCAGCAAATATTCTCTTTTTATTACTTCTCTTCAAAAAAATGGAACCCCATTTCCAAATTGAGCGACAATTTCTCTTGATGGTGGACGCAGCAAGGATCGATGAAGGTATAGATCCACAAGTTTAAGTGATAAATCAAAGGTCAATTTTGTCTATACCTGTATAGACAAAATTAACCTTTGATCACTCACTCTAAATTGCGGGTCTATAGGCAAACATTCTTCTACTCTTTTTGCTTTTGTCCATTTTCTTTAAAATTGCTTAGACATAAATTCACTTCTGCAAATACGCACGTGCGCAATCCTTTAAATATCATAGAAGATTATCACAAGTTAACAACAGCCTTTGTTTTTATCAAATATCTGACCGAGTTTTACAACCCCACGTGTTTTGCCTTCAGAGGCCACGTTCAAGAACGGTCCTACGACCGAAATTTGATCGTATCGCAATCGTACGATTGAAATTGGCTTTCAAGAAACATTTTTGGCTTTCAAAAAACATGTATCGTTTAATTTTGGCATTGATATACGTTACCTAAAGGCGTCATCTTCTCCGTCTGTCCGTCCGTCCGTACGTACGCCCACTTTTCCTGTGAGCACAACTCCTCCAAAATTTCTAGTTGGATTTGGATGAAACTTTTACAGAATGTTCCTTATCACCTGACCTTGCGCATAAAGTCACGGTTTGGTGAATTTCAGCCGAGTCATGAAAAAAGAGCCTTCATGTAAAAAAATCTTGTTAACACAACTTCTTTCTCATTTATGGACCGATTTGGATGAAACTTTCACAGAAAGTTCCTAGTCACCTGGCCTTGTACCTATTGTCACGGTTTGGTGAATATTAGCCATGTCATGGAAAAAAAGGCCTTCATTTGAAAAATGTTGTGAACGCAACTCCTCCTCCATTTATGGACCGATTTGGATGAAACTTTTACAAAATGTTCCTAGTCATCTGACCTAGCGCAAAATTTAACGCGGTTTGGTGAATTTCTTTTACAAAAGTCGAGACGTATTATGTGATCACCTGGGCGGGAGGCGTCAGCTTCGTTAGTGGCTTGATGTCACAGTCTATTGAACGCATTCCAACTTATCAGTACTTACAGTACTTTGATTTTATCTTTTATGCTCCCCGAAGGGAGAGCATATAGCCGCCGCTTTGTCTGTCCGTCCGTCCGTCCGTCCGTAATTCCGTCCGTCCGTCCGTCCCCACCTATTTCTCCATAACCCCTGGGCCAAATTAAATGAAACTTACCATGTGAACTCCCTATGATATAGTGATGATGCATCTGTGACGGTTTTTGGATTTAAGGCCTCGTCAAGGGAAAAGGGGACTTAGGGTAAAAAAACAGTTTTCCCCAAATTTCTCCTAGTCTAACAGTCAGAATTTAGTGAAATTTCATATTTGTGTAGCAAATCAGATGCCCTTTACTATAAACAATTTGAAATTAACGTAAAAAAATATATCATGGAAAAAGGGTGCTTAATGTTTGTTACCTTTACGTTAGCATGTAAATTACAGTTATTCTTTCATTTCTCCTAGTCTTATGCTCTGAATTTGATGAAATTTCACATTTGAGTAGCAAATCAGATGCTCCTTACCCTTAACAATTTGAAATTTGTGTCTTAAAATATGTCATGCAAAAAGGGGGTTTAATGTTTGTTACATTTATGTTAGCTGTATAAGATAACAGCTTATTTGAGTCTTTGAAATCTGAACACAGAGCATATCTCCTAAAGTATAATAGCTATCAACTTGAAACTTTATGGGTGGATAGACCTTATGGAGGAGAAGTGCATTGCACAAGAACTACAACTCTTGCTTGCATAATTTTGGAGTTATTGGCCTTTGTTATTTTTGATACTTAGATTATGTCTGGAACATATCTCCTAAAGTAAAATAGCTATCAACTTGAAACTTTATGGATGGATAGATCTCATGGAGGAGAAGTGCTATGCACAAGGACTACAACTCTTGCTTGCATAATTTTGGAGTGACTGCCCTTTGTTATTTTTGATACTTAGATTATATCTGGAGCATATCTCCTGAAGTATAATAGCTATCAACTTGAACATTTATGGGTGGATAGATCTCATTGAGGAGAAGTGCAGTGCATAAGAACTACAACTCATACTTGCATAATATCGCAGTTATTGCCCTTTGTTATTTTTGATACTTAGATTTTGTCTGGAGCATATCTCCTAAAGTATGATAGCTATCAACTTGAAACTTTATAGGTGGATAGATCTCATGGAGGAGAAGTGCTATGCACAAGGACTACAACTCTTGCTTGCATAATTTTGGAGTTACTGCCCTTCGTTATTTTTAATACATTTAATAGGAGGTAAATCTCTGACAGTACAAAAGAATCCTTAATCTATTAGGCTTCAGTTTACTATCAAGCTTTTGTGGCGGGGGATGTCCATATTCAACATGGCTCTTGTTTTTGTGACAATGCCTTATTCGGGGAGCAGAATCCGTCTCTGACGGCTCTTATTTCAAGAAAGTGAAAACTTTTTTTCAATTCATGAAATAGTAAACGAAATACCCAGTGTGGATTAATACACAAGAGTCATTATGCCTTTTGTTTCATAAACCCCTACGAATTCAAGAATTATCTTCTTAATTGCTTTTAAAAGTGAAAGTTTAAATGTTTGAAAACAGTAAGATACAACTTTATGTGAATATGGTAAAACTGACTCATTATAGCAATGGATCTGCTTGACGCATGAGTGCTTTAATGTATATAAAAAGTTTAAAAAACCAGGATTAAATAAGTCGGTAAATCGAGGTGTATCAGTCAGATGGTATGAATTCATGATGCAGAAAACATTTTCATATTTAGTGTTTTTTGCAGTAATTATACCAGAACTAATGGCCAATTGCCCTAAAGGAAAATATGGTACAAATTGTACCTTGTCGTGCCAGAGCAACTGTCTTGATGAAAGATGTCACCCTGGAGACGGGTCATGTAATTCCTGTGTTGACAGATTTTGGGGGACGTATTGTAATCAGAGCTGTAGTGCATATTGTCGAAATGTTTGTGAACAGTTTACAGGAGTTTGCGATAGATGTAGAGTTGGATACTGGACAGATAACTGTACAGCTTCCTGTCCGGGATATTGTGACGAACATGGTTGTGGAAAGGGGATAGGGAATTGTGTATATGGCTGTCTTAAGGGGTATTTCGGTTCTTATTGCAACCAAACGTGCCCGAGTGGTTGTCCACATTGTAAGCGAGAATCTGGTGCCTGCTATAACTGTGAAAAAGGTTACTATGGTACCTTCTGTAATAAAACATGCCCGCTGAACTGTGACGGTGAATGTAATAAAGCCACTGGTAACTGCTATAAATGTATCAATGGACACTGGGGCCTCAACTGTACAGAAAGGTGTGGTCACAGATGCCTCTGTGATCAGATTAACGGGAATTGTACGCGCTGTAATACAGGATATTGTGGTGCCAATTGTGAAAAGAGTTGTCCCCCTCCATCGCGATGTTCTTATGGAGTATGTGATAAGTTTTCGTGTGAATGCATCAGTTGTCATAATAACTGGTACTCGGGGCCATACTGCGAGCGTGGGTGTCCTTATCCGTGCGACAGATGTTACATAGATGGAACGTGTCGTGCATGTCGTAAAGGAATGAAAAAATACGGACCAAATTGTGATATAGATTGTGGAAATTGCAGTGTTGATTGTAACATGGTAACTGGCTATTGTACGAAATGCAAGAACGGTACTTATGGAACAAACTGTGAAAAGTCATGTGACGTTAATTGTGAGGTGTGTGACCGGGACTTAGGTACATGTACCTACTGCATGAAGGGTTACTGGGGAATAAATTGCAACAATACTTGTCCCCAAAATTGTTACGATGGTTTATGTGATAAGCAATTTGGCTATTGCGATCGTTGCCACGGATTTTTGGTACGAATTGCGAAACACCGTGTCCTCAAAATTGTTTTTATTGTCATGGGTCAACTGGGCATTGTTTAACGTGTCCAGATGGATTTTGGGGGAACTATTGTAATAATTCATGTCCGGTTAATTGTGTTGATGGTCTTTGTGACAAAACGACTGGGGAGTGTTCCGAATGCGATGGTCATTACGGTGCTAGATGCGAGAGTCCGTGTCCAGAAAACTGCATTGATTGCTTCCAGTCTACAGGAATTTGTCATAGTTGTAAATATGGGCACTGGGGTAACTATTGCAATAAAACTTGCCCAGAAAATTGTGAGGCAAGTAAATGCCAGAGACACACAGGATTGTGTGAGATTTGTCTTCCGAATCATTGGGGTCCGAAGTGTGAACATGTCTGTCATTCCGAAAACTGTCGAGACGCCGATGGCAACTCAAGATGTAACAAAATCGACGGATATTGCGATAGCTGCATGCGAGGATTTTGGGATAAAGACTGCAACAAGGAATGTGGAAAGAGTTGTCATGGTGGATGTCAAATGAAAACTGGGTACTGTCTGTCGTGTTCTGGACATGCTTATGGTGCCAACTGTGATATACCTTGTAGCTCTTATTGTAAACTTCAGTTGAATAATCCTAATTATGAAATTTGCAATAGGGAAGGTGTTTGTATAAAAGGTTGCATGCTTGGTTGGTACGGTCCTCGATGCAATGATACGTGTCGGAATTGTGAAGGGTCAGTTTGCCATCGTGAGACCGGGGTTTGCTCCAGAGGATGTTTAGATGAGTTTGAAATGAACAAGTACAACATTTGTATCCGAATCAACATTGAAAACACACCACTTACGACGCCTGTCATTAATTCAACAATTAATCCCACTGAAGCAGAGGAAAATATGAATTCAAACGTTGAGAAAACTGTCATAGAGCATTTGAACTCGCATAACCATAACCTTAGTACTGCAGGTCTTATCATAGGACTCGTTATCCTACTAGCGATTATAAGTTTTGTTATTGCTGGAATATTTGTATATGTTAGGAGAAAAACAACAGTAAAGCGATCTAACAGTCAGAGTGTGCCAACAATCGATATACCTGCAGGGGAGATAAATCTTGGTCTAGAGCCGGATAACTCCCGCATCCTGATGATTGACGATCCACCGCAGCGAAATAGTATATGGAGCAGTGAAAGTAGCAGTAGTGGATTCGTAAATGTTGGTTTACCAGCAGATTCATCTGCGGGTTCTACAGGCTACGACTATCTCAGACCAACCGGAGCCTATATTGATCTGAATAATGAATCTGTAAATTGAGTTTCGATATTGATGTATCACTGGCCACGCCCCTTGGTCTACTTCATGACTCTCCCCTTAGATATCAAAACAAACGCCGTTTGTCCGCAAAGTAAATGTTAAAAAAATAATGAAATAAACAACAAAAAGTTAAAGGGTGGCCTAAACGTCGTAACTACTGCTTGTTCAAGCTGTAGTTACGATGCTTAAATCGCCCAATTGACGTTAACATGTCAAACAAAAATGGCGTGATTTGTCGAATTTCAATAATTATTTCATTATGAATGAGTGCTTTAATTTGCCGATCGATTTTTTTTTTTTTTTTTTTTTTTTTTTTTTTTTTTTTTTTGACAGCAGCGATCCATGTGCCATTCAAAATTTTCCAGTAGCAGAGTAACTTATGACTCCTGTATTCTTGTAATTTCATATCCATATGAATATGGTTTTTAGACAAATGGAGTTTCCAGCCCTGCGTTAAAGATCACCAAAGGGTGCAATCAGATTTCCAAATGAACTCCGCTTCGCACACAAGCGCACGTGCAAAGCGGGGTTCAATTAGAAAACTGTTTGTCCCGTTTCGTGATCCTGAACGCAGGGCAGATCCGAGTCTGTCTGCAAAGTCGAAGGTTAAGGGGGGCGGAGCTAGCTAGCAATCACTTAAGGTAGTTGACCCGTGAAAGTTCCGCAATGTTTCAGAAGTAAACACCTTAAGCAGTGTTAACCGATGTTTCCTAATGAGTTTTATTAAGAAACCTCGTCAAAATTGTGAAAGATCATGAGCTCCGAAATGTTGCAGAACAATTACGAGTCGACTACCTTATAACAAAATGTTGCTTGCAATAAAAAACGATTAAAAGCATATTTTTTTTATATAATTTGATGACTGTTGTGCTCCTTTTTATTCGTAAATTTGATGTTAAATGTGCGATTTAAACGTCGTAACTGCGGCTTGATAAGCTCTTTGGATTAAACATCCAAATCCTTTCAAATTTCATATACCCAATCTTCTCCATCTGTGTTTTTTTTGAAGATGTCAGATCTTAAAATAAATGCGGTGGATTTCCCCTCTTTGTTCTTGTTGTTGTTGTTTTAAATTTTATTATTTTGTTATTGTTTATTTTGTCAAAACACCTACAATTACACCATTGCGTGTAGCCTTATCAATAAAATGTTTTATCAAATTCGAACATTTTCACATTTTGAAATATGTCATCAAAAGAAATACAAATGAGGCAGTTTTTGTCAGCTCGGATTAAATAAACTAGTCTATAGATCCACAAGTTTAAGTGAGTGATCAAAGGTCAGTTTTGCCTATACCTGTATAGACATAATTGACCTTTGATCACTCACTTTAAATTGCTGACCTATACCTGTATAGACATGTGAGTTTATGACTGTGTCCCGTTGCGCGAAAAAAGAATTATGAACTTTGTTTGATTATATTTGAAAAGGGTAATGGACAACACAAGGGGTTGAATTTCAAAAATGGTAACGCAGGAATATGGAAAACTCATTCTAGATTCAGAAAATATAAGAAAGTGGAAAGTTACGATCCTAGGGCCTGTTTTACTAAACATCTTACGACCACTACAGTGGTAACTAAAATTGGAATTCTGCATGCATTATCTCATTGAAATTGTCTTCTTAAGACGATTTCAATGAGATGTTGCAAGGCAGAATCTAACAATGAATGAATACACCAGGTACGATTTGTGATTTAAACTTACGATTAATTTTTTCGTAAGATGTTTAGTAAAACAGGCACCTGGTCAGTCGGCGCAAACTGAACGTGGTCTATATTTTTCGTAACTATCCACGACCCCGTTTTACTAAACATCTCACGATCTTTATTTTTTTATTTATTTTTTTTTTTGCGTTAGTCAAAAATTAAAGTTGCTTCGTAAGTAACTAAATATAAAATTATGCCATGTATCATCTCATTGGAATCGTCTTTTGGATTTCAAATTATATTATTTCAAAAATACTTGCTCAAATCCTATAATGTGGGTAATAATTAGAATTGTCTTGACGAGACAATACAAATGAGTACCCATAACATAGGGTTTCAAAGAGAAATAAAGATTTTAGTGTGCCATCACCCCCTTTTATCTGTATTAGCCGCCGTCATAGCGCAGTGGTAGCGCGCCGGACTATCATTCAGAAGGTCCCAGGTTCGATTCCCGACGGCGGCACTCATTCTTTCCGACTATTTGTCTTCAACCAATGGGTTGAAAATCATAGACCCATGTGGGATAGCAGCTGTAGGCTAGGAAAGGATGTAATGGTTGTACTGATGTGAGAAATACCAGGAATACATAGGTAGGTGCTCCAGCCGCCGCGATATAGCTGAAAGATTGTTGGAAGCGTCGTAAAAAACCCATTCAAACAAACAAAATTATCTGTATCTTTGAACAAAGACGAATTTTCTTGAAAGAGGACCATCACGACATCGTAATATTCATTGGATGAATAAATTGACCCAAATCTGCACCCAACTCTTTCATCAGACGGTACATTTATGTGACCCGTCACGCGAAAATGGACCATCTGGGTAGTTCGTAAAGTGTCGACCCTAGTTAGACTGCGCGGATTGCGCAGGCTGACTAGGGTCGAAACTTTTCACGCTATGCTAATTTTCTGAATCTAGAATAATCAATCTACCTTCCAATGAAAGAATTTTTGAAATGCGGCCTCGGGTTGGTCTGTACTAATACCAATCTCTTTGTAAAATGTTTATTTTACGGATATCCTAGATGGTCCCTTTTCGCGTGACAGGTCACTTATACGTAATCGGGTTTTGGGTGTATTTTAAAAAAAACATTACGCCGTGATTTATTTTATTTTATTTTTTTTCTCTAAAATTCCCCATCGTAAATATTCAGATGTCATTCGACGAATGTAACATTATTCAAATTACCCGAGCGAAACGGGGTAATTCCCAAAATACCCCCGAGTTTGAAACCTAAGGATATGGTAATTGTCTTTGACCTGTGACGCAAAATAGGACCATTTGGAAAGTAATTTTAGTATTTGAAAAAAAATATCAAAAAGATGTGAAACAGGGGATGCAGTTTAAAGATTCTATAATAGGAACGTAAAAATGACCATTCTAAATTCAGAAAATCAGCTAGCCTTCGCAGTCTGTGCAATCTAACTAGGGTCGACACCTTTTCGAATTGTCGAGATGGATGCTCACCGCCGAATATGCCAGATATAATAAAACTTGTGCTGAACGATCATTTATTACGGGACCACGAAAGGACGGTCGTCAAAGAGAATGGTCTTTTAGTTTTGTTTACAAGTAAGGAACACGATTTTGATTTAATTTGCATATTGCGTTATAAATGAACCGGTTGGCCGTGGCTAAGCTGTGACCAATTAGGACATAGACATAGACATTTTATTAAAGTAACTTAAACTATACAAAGTTTCTCGTTACATATAAAAGCAAATACATACACAATTTAACAGGGCGAGTATACTTTTCAAAAGTTTGAGTTTGAGTTCTTCGAAAGGTTAGCCGTAAATTGTCGTGAACGCGTTTAAATAACCAGTCTGGGGACTTTCGGCTAACTACAACGCGATTTTGTTAGGGATACCAATAACATGTATCAAAGTGACCTTTTTTCACCCAAATAGCTTATTTCTCAGTCAAATTCACCTATAATAGATTCGTAATGTTTGGAATGTCTATCATATTTACTTTTTAAAGCTTTTAAACATCAAAAGAATACAAATCATGACCTTTTAGCAACAAAAAAGACAGAAAAGGTGTCAAAACGTAAAAAAATCGTAGGTTTTTGAACACGGATTAAACATCACTCGAATTCAATTTTCAAAATTGAGCTTGATAGATGTCTAGCCAAATATCTACATTTTACTGTAAATCAAAAAAAATGCACTAGTTCGCGGAGTTTGCTATCTCGTTCGCGGCAAAATCGGTTGCAAGGGTTTACATTCTTAAACACATACGCTACGGTCAACGGTTACAGAAAAATTGCATTTGTTACGGCTAACCATAACGCCTGATAGCCTTTTAAAGGTCATGGTCGGCCGTTTCACTTTTAACAAGGGGATAGTCATTTAAAGATCCGGTCTGTGTTCATGCACATTTCCGAAAAGCATGACAATGATCTCAGACGACTACGAACACAAAGCTAGACTTTTATTCCCAAAGACATGCTTGAATTTGTAATTCCAATATTCGGTAATGCAAATGATTATGACGCGATGATCTAGATATAGGCCTAACTTCATGAATATTTATGAACCGCAACATTTCGGCCTTCATTTAGAATACCGCTCAATTACCGCTCCTGCACATGGGCGTATTTCACGTGACCATCGTTTCATTTACATATTTTACTTCATACGGCAAATTATGCGTTTTACGAACAAAAACGCCGTTTGTAAATTGATTTGTATTTTTACATAACTCATCTTTCATAAGACTAAATTAAGAAAAAATATTCAAACAAATGTTCACGAAAGAGCGATTTGTTCACTCTTAACGCAAACTGGGGCTTTAATGTTTTATATTTTAGAATAAACGGATATCCATGACACACCAGTGTCACTGAACACATGTCCTGTAAGGAGTCCGTAGCCTTGTGGTCGGGACGGTGACATTGCGAATGAAAATTCCCGTGATCGAATCCCACTCGGACCACGCAATTTTTCTGAGAAAAAATAGAATAGAATAACAAAATCAATATTGTTTGTATCGAACTTTTTGTCTTGGCTTTGAACATATGTTCAACTATTTACTATTTTGTGCTAAAGAACCAATTGTTTGACGAGCCACTGAACGGAACCGTGCTTTACATTCTTTTATTTTTAAGGCTTTCTTGATAGATCCGTTTAACGACATCTGAAGCTTTCCAAAATTTTAAATTGGTTTACATTTTTGTTTTTGTTAGGTCGAAATAATTGAGATCGTGATTTTGAACCCAAACTCGGCCTACTTCCATCCGACACACGACAAAGGTCTTTATACGAGGGGTGTTCCAGAAGTTCGTGGACCGACATCATATCTGAAACCCTGCTGCTAGAATGAAATGATTAACTATATCATCTTATAGAGTTACCATTGCTTTACTCACACACTAAATTAGATGAATGTACGTCAAATATAAAAAAAATTTAGGGGCGACCAAAGACCTACGTTTTTGACGTCGGGATATTCCAAACACAACCGGTAATCGATTTTTTTTTATAAAATCACCCATAAACTAAAATTTAACTATCAACAAATGCTAAATGTGTCATTACGTCGTCAATACCCAAATTATATCGCTATAACCAGCCATCGGTAGGCGTCCAAATTCCGTTTCGTTCTGACTTGTAATTCAATTTATACATCTGAGTGCAGACGAATAATTTCACAATAGGGAATTACGGACGGACACACGGTTATTACCGTACAAAATATATTTAAAACATTAGATATTATATCTTCATTATGTCAAATATTTCCATGCGAATGCACAGAACTAAATAATGAAATAATAAATAGATCAAACAATCTTATTGGAAATAAGAATTTAAACTCTGACTCAAATAAAAATTCAAAAAACTTCGAAAATAAAAAGAATAATGTTTCTAAAAATGATTTGTTTAAAATAGCAACTCACAACGAAAAAATACAGATGAAGTTAAAACAGACTGAAAATATGGAAACACATGAAACCTATGTAAATACTATAAAATTAGATAAAAAGGAATTCCACGTTGTACAGCATCTTATTCCGAAATATGATGAAATAAGATACATACTAACATCTTCTAGTGAGACTAAAATAGACACGTTAGGGCTGTGTGAAACATTTTTAAATGACACAATTGATTTCAATCTCAATATTCAAGCTATTCATATTTAAGGAAAGATAGAAAACATAAAAAGGGTGGTAGTCTGCTAGTTTATGTTGCAAATCACGTTAATTTCAAGCGTCGACAAGAATTTGAATCAGAACAAATTGAATCTATTTGGATTGAAGTATTTCAAAAAAATGCAAAGTCATTTTTTGTGAGTTTTGTATATCGTCCCCAAAATTCTAAACAGGATTGGGTCACAAGTTTTGAAGCTCAGATTCAAAGTCTTGAATATTTACAAGCAGAAATACCTTTTCTCGGTGATTTCAATTTTAAATTCAATCCGGTGAAAAATACTTTTGAATGTCAAAAATGTTCAAGATTTGTTACGAAGACCGGTTTTCAACAGCTGGTCCGTCATCCTACCAGGATATCAAAGAAATCTTCCTCTATAATAGATCATATTTACCCCAACAGGGACGAAAGGATTTGTGAAATATCAATTCCAACTTTATCATTGAGTGACCATTTTCCTGTATGATTGACAAGGAAGGTTGCCAATAGAAATTTTCACAAGAAAACACATTCAACTCTAAAATATAGGACCTTTAAAAACTTAAAATTAAATAATTTTCATAGAGATTTAAGTAAATCTCCACTCCATCTAATTGAAAAAAAGATAGATCCAGATAAGGCATTGGACCTCTTTTATAAAATCATCAATGATATTGTATCGCAACATGCACCAATCAAACACAAAAGAATAAAAACTGACCATCTGCCAAATTGGTTTAATGATGAAATCAAACAAACTATGTTTGAACGTGATCGGTATCACAAATTAAAGGACTGGAAAAACTACAAGCTAATGCGAAATAAAACAACACATCTTATTCGCAAAAGTAAACGAAATTATTATAATACTGCTATACAAAAAGGTGCAAACTCAAAGGAGCTATGGCAAAATTTCCGAAAAATAAAATATAATGATAATGGCCTCGTTGAAACATCTTACATTCCCTCTAGATGAACATACCATAGACCTGAAGTTAATGACACTCGTAAAATATTAAATTGTTTGAATGACCATTTTATTAACGTGGCGAAAATTGTAGATAGAGTAGAATTCAATGAAAGTTCATTTTCTTATATAAAGTCATGTTTACATGATAAATTAAAAAATCAATATTTTAATGTTTACTTTATAACACCCTTTGAAGTTAGTAAAATGATAAAGGAACTACCGGAATAGATGAAATAAGTGCAAATGTTTTAAAACAATGTGGTGACTATATAGTTCTGCCGATTACATCAATCATAAATAACAGCATTGCTAAAGGTATTTTTCCTAAATCGTTGAAACACGCATATGTGCTTCCTTTTCATAAAGGGTCAGCAGAAGATGACCCAAATAACTACCGACCTATTTCCGTTTTGCCGACTTAGTCAAAAATTTTCGAACGACATTTGGCAAACCAGTTAAACTCTTTTTAAAGTAAACATAACGTCTTAGAAACTCTCCAGTCTGGATTTAGAGAAAAACATTCATGCCAATCAGCACTCATTCGATTAATAGATGAATGGCTAAATGAGATTGATTCCGGAAAGATTATTGGTTCAATTTTCGTAGATCTCAAAAAAGCTTTTGATTTGGTTGACCATGAAGTTCTGTTGCACAAATTAAAACTGCATAATTTTTCTGAGAAATCATTGGCACTTTTTAAGTCTTACCTAAGTGAAAGAACACAATGTATTAAACACAAAACTACTTTTTTGTCTTCGCAAAAGTTAACAAGCGGTGTTCCGCAAGGCTCTATATTGGGTCCGATACTATTTTTAATTTATATCAATGACCTAAGCTTATTTATCAAAAACTCTAACCTTGATCTTTATGCTGATGATTCAACGCTTTACGCATCTGGAACTGAATTATCAGAAATTCAAACAAATCTTCAGAGTAGTTTAGATTGTATTCTCATTTGGTGCATGAACAACAACATGCTTGTTAACCCCAGTAAAACAAAATGTATGGTAATATGACCAAGAAATAAAACTATATCTTGTAACCTTGATTTACGAATAAAAAATGTTCTGATAGAAAACGTTGAGACCCATAAGATCTTAGGTGTGAACGTAGACAAACACTTAAACTGGACTGACTACATTGATAAAACGTGCCTAAAAATAAACAGTAAAATTGCTTTGCTTAAAAGAATATCTATTTACCTTACATTTGAAATGAAACAACTATTTTATACTTCCTATTTACTCCCATATTTTGATTATTGTTGTCCTGTTTGGAGAAGGAATACCAAACGAAATTTATCTAAAATTAACATGCTCCAGAAAAGGGCTACTCGCATCATACTTGGCGCCTCAATTAGAACTCCTTCAAAACCTCTTTTTACCAAACTGAAATGGTTGAGTTTTGAAAACAGGTGCAATTATCATACCGCGCTACTAATATTTAAATCTCTCAAAAATCTAACGCCTAAATACATTACAGATATTATTTCATTCTCTAAAAATTGTACATATAACTTAAGATCTGCTTCCCGCCATGATATAACTAACTCAAGATGTAGGACATCTTTTAAGAAAAGGTCGTTCTCTTATGCCAGTATGGAAGTGTGGAATAAAATTCCCACTTTCATAAGAGAATCGAACACAGTTCACATTTTCAAAAAAAGAATAAAGGCTTATTTACTGAACCAAGGAAAAATATAACTGTTTCTACCTGATTCTATTTCAAAATAGGTGTGTTAGTTATACAGTGTGTCTGTCCGTACGTGATTCTATCAATGTCTTAAAAAATGTCGTGCTGAATTTTGTCTTTATCAATTGCTAAAGTTTATGCTCATTGATTAATATGTTTTAAATGTGTTTGTAAGTTTGGTTTTTTGTTTGTGTGTGTGTGTGTGTAAGAGAGAGAGAGAGAGATTTAGAGAGAGAGAGAGAGAGAGAGAGAGAGAGAGCGCGAGAGAGAGAAAGAGAGAGAACGAGAAAGAGAGAGAAGGCAACATTGTAAAAAAGACACTTTTTCATCTCATTGTTAATTGAAAATGATTGTCTTAATGTTTTTACCTTCGTTAAATAAAGATATTATTATTATTATTATTATTATTATTATTATTATTATTATTATTATTATTATTATTATTATTATCATTATTATTATTATTATTATTTACAGCATTTATAAACATTTGATACTCGTCCTTCAATTATTGTCAGAAAAACGTTTTCCTTCGTTCTAATTTTCGAACTTAATTGTTCGTTATGTTTTGTTGTAGAAATATCTCTGAAGAAATGCTTAACTTGGAGCCAGTGCCAATGCTTTCGATCCTCTGCTCTCACCTAGAAACAATTACTGCTAGTCGGAAAATGCAACCCGACCTTGTTCTGGTAGCTTTAATCAACTATCACCGTCGCCAGTCAGGGCACTTTATTCGAACAACGAAAGTGTTTCAACCGATTAGGTTTTCCGGAAATACCATTGTATCAGTATTGAAAAAGTGAGCGAATTTCTGAGGAATTTATATGACTGTTAGGTCATATTTTTGGTGTTTAAGTAACATAATGTATAGACTTTAAGTTTAAGTATGAAAATTAGTCCGTGCTCCGCTTGACTTTATGCATGTCTCTATGGCAACGCCTGGTGGGCGTGTTATGTTAATTAATGGGATAGAAAATATTGTACATTAACTCCTTAATGAAGTGAAGATTATAAGAAAACCGTATGACGTCAGATGACAAGGCGTTAACCATCCAAACTTTGAGAGAAAATATTCGTGTTGCCAATGCTCCTCGTTTAAAATAATGTGGAACGCGCCATTTGAAAAAAAACTTTGCCTGAATTTTGCAAAACTTTGCTTGATAATTCTATACGTTGGACATAAATTCTACGCATTTAAAATGCATGAGTGTCGGTCAGGGTTTTCTTAATACTATGACATTTCAGAACAGGTTAAATATGGGTACAATAAGGATTTTGATACCAAATTCATACTGGAAATGGTATTTTACGATAATGACGCCAATAAAAGTGGGAGAGGACAATAACGTTTTTCGAGATACGTACATAAATATTGGTTTGTATGAAAACTTTGTGTAAGCGGGATCTCGACGGTTTAGATCTATATCTTTAACCTTGAATTAAGGATTAACGCTCTAATGACGTCGTAAAAATGGCGATTTCGCGCGTAATTCACACACGACCCTACACCTTCTTAAACGGTTACCGTGATCGTGTTGAAGACACTTCAACTCAAGGGAGTACACCAAAATGAAGTTGAATTAATTGGAAGAATTAGTTTGTAATATTCTTGTATTGAATGAAATAATGATGGATACGTGCGATTGGTCAATCTAATTTTAGACACTGGGGTATTCCCAACTGTTTGGTCAACGGGTATTATTAATCCTATTTATAAAAATAAAGGGCCGAGGACCGATCCGTCGAGTTATAGACCGATTACCCTCCTCAGTTGCCTAGGTAAACTTTTTACTAGTATAATAAATTCCCGTTTGCATAAATTCATTCAATCTGAACATGTTATAAACGATTGCCAATTTGGTTTTAGAGAAGGATTCCCACAACGGAAAACATTTTTATTCTCCATAATTTAATTCAAATCGCTTTTAAAAATAAAAAACAAACTATTTTGTGCGTTTATTGACCTGAAACAAGCATTTGACTCAGTATGGAGAAGCGGAATTTGGCACAAATTACTCCAATACAATATAAATGGTAAATGTTTCAATTTAATTAAAAGTATGTACAACAACGTCAAATCGTGTGTTAGGCTTAATGGTGTTTGTTCAAATCTTTTCTCTTGTCAAGTTGGGCTCCGGCAGGGTGAAAATTTATCACCCATAATCTTTTCACTTTACCTAAACGATTTATATGACTTTTTCAAAAAAACTCAGATATTCTTAAAGGTACGGGAGTTCATTTACCAAATCACGTGATTAGCACTGCAACCGAATATCTCAAGATTTTTCCACTTCTTTATGCTGATGACACAGTTCTGATAGGTGATAGTGCAAATGACTTACAGAATGCGCTTAATTTATACAAAATATACTGCAAAGAATGGCATCTTAAAGTTAATAACGATAAATCAAAAATAGTTGTATTTTCTAAAGGCAGAAATACGCATTATAATTTCACGTACGAAAATGAACCAATAAATGTTGTAAACGATCTTCAGCAGGTCCGGTAATTTCTTTACAGCTAAGCAGGAGCTTGCAAAACAAGCAACTAGAGCAATGTATAGTGTACTGACTAAAATCAAAAGGCTTTCTTTACCTAATGATATGCAAATTGATCTCTTTGACAAAACAGTTAAACCCATATTATTGTACGGATGCGAAGTTTGTGGATTTGGAAAAAACGATGTTTTGGAAAAAGTTCAGCTCCAATTCTTAAAGTATATCCTAAATTTACAAAAATCAACACCATCTCATATTGTTTATGGCGAAACAGGCGTATATCCCCTTACAATAGAGATTGAAACAAGAATGATAAAGTTTTGGACAAAAATCTCCTCAAGCACACCGAATCAGCTTTTATCAAATATACATCAAAGTATAGCACACATGTTTTTGAATTCAGATATAAATTTACCTTTATTTAATTTGTTGAATAATATCAAAAGCATATTAATCAAATGTGGTCTAATCAATATCTGGAATGTTTTTTAATTATTAATCCTAAATGGCTAAGACTAACGATAAAACAGAAGCTAAAAGATTTATTCATCAATTCATGGTTCAGTGAAATTGAAAATGGCCAAAGTCTAACCACTTATAGACTATTTAAACGTACATTTGGATTTGAAAATTACTTGATTGAAATCTCCCCAGCACTAAGAAAACACTTAATTAATCAAATTTAGAACGAATAATAATAGACTTCCAATCGAACAAGGGCGGTGGAATGAAATAGACATAAACGATAGACTATGTAATCTGTGTAAGAACAGCATAGGAGACGAGTACCACTATTTACCTGAATGTAAAACTCTCTTCAAAGAAAGCAAATCGGTTTTACCATCAAAATACATATCGAACCCTAACGTAATTAAATTTGATCTTATTATGAACAGTACTTCAACTCATGAATTAAACAACCTTTGTAAATTCATTAAAATTATACTTGATAAAACCGATTAAGGATATTTCCAGCTAAAACTGAACATAAAACCCTCCACATTAGTCTTTAGAATTTCTGATATCATTGTGCATATCTATTTGTACCTAAGAATTATATGTATATACTAAAGATTTCCAAAAGTAACGGTTATTGATATTTAAACAATTTTTCTCTAAAGGTCAATCCTGGGCCAACTGAACTAAGCTATACTTGTTCCATTTATTCAATATGCATGAAGTTTGATATGCTTGTTTCAGAACAGACAAAATAATGTAACTGGTAACTACTTTCAATATCACAAAAAAGATGTAAAATATCGCCGGTGCTGTTGTTGAACCACGTGACTATATGCTTACCAAAGCTGTAGTTGCTGGGTTTTGTAGCTACACCGGCGATACGAAATAATCGATATTGGAAACTGACTTAATTTGAATGAGTGTTTCTTTTCTTTGTATTTCATTTCGACAAGGAAGAGAACCAATATCTTGCTTCTAGATCTGAAACATGTAATAATTTATGCAGATGACGCTCTCTTACGCACTTTTGTGTAGTGAGGGAGCGATATCCAAATTCTGTCCATATTTATTCAAATTGTACATTAATACTGATTAAATGCGGCCTGTGACGCTCCCTAATATGGAGCCTTGCGGATGCAGTTCCGTCTTGGGCTGCGTCCCGGACCGTATATTGATTAAATCCTTTATGCACAAAAAGTACTAATCATAACTGAATTTATTTTACCGTCACACTGTTACATTTGTATATGTTCTTCCTCATACTTTCTGTTAAGGAACTGAGAGAAATAAAAGATATTGTTGTATTGTATTGTATTGTCAAAAGGATGCTTTTTAGCGGGCCCCTAAACATAGAATAAAACTAAATTTTTTAACAAATGGCCCAATGAAATTTATTTATCTTGCGATATTGCTTTATCTATCTTATTTTCGCTCTCATCTTTTTTTGACGTTCCACCGTACGGAATTCTGCAATAGAGGGTCAGAGCTTATTACCCCAACGTCAAAATTTGGATAAAAAACAGATGCGGTACGTCGAAAGCTCACTTAATTCCTCTGACAGATTTCACAACAAGTTTATACATATAGAAAAATTAAATACTCAAAATATTCTTCGATTTCATAAATATGAATTGAGATTTTGAACCTGGTAGTTTCTGATAACGTCACAATGTCGAGCTTGCGTAAAAAACTTAGAATCTACAAAAAACAGTGTTCATTTATAGCGACGTCGGTGTTATACTTACTGTTCAAAGTCATAAATCAGTTCATGTGAACCTCGAAGTTCTCGTTGTATTGAAATGACTCTTTTGGCTTATTTTGCTATTGGACAAGTCGGTATTTTCTCTCATTTTTTTTAAATATACCAATAGATAGCAAAAGAATTAAGATAAAGATAGGAAAATCATTCGTAAAATTGAACGTCAATGTGATAGTTTAAACGTAAAAGTGACAATTGATTGATTAAATGTAGTTCAATTTTCTTGTAAAAGTGACAAACTTAAAATCCGGATTACAAGAAAATTGAAATTTGAAAGCTTTTAAACCTTTTCCTGTTTAGAGAACAAGAGTCCGAGAAAAATATCAAAATTTGAACGAATTTCATCGAGCCAATTTAAATCTATTTCATTAAAAGTGAGATTTTGCGAACTGTTAAAAAGGTGAACATTGATTTCAACCAACTCATGTATCTATATCTTACGGTTCAAAGATTTTGATAAAGCATTTGCATGATTGACATTCATTTAGCTACACTTTGGTGTAATTCATGAAATGGAAACTTAACGTATTAAATCGCAATGCGCATCTAAAAGGGAATACGATCGTTTTGTAGAAAGCGCGCTGAATCGTCATTTTTACCACGCTATGGTAACATTGTTTCAATATAGAAAAGAAAAAAAATACATAAATGCGATCGCACTAACTCAGAGTTTGCATATATACCAAACTTTTCTTAAACAAATAAACATTACTGTCATTTTCTACCTAAAACTGGCGATTTTCAACCAGAATCAAGTTCAAATTTACTCACAAAATCGGCGCGTATTGTGAATTTATGAAAAATCTGCTAATTATATTTTATTTTTCCTTTAAATTGTCTTCTGAACTATTTCTTTCCGAAGAAAAACCATGGACCCCATAATTACTTTTTAAGGACATGGCATTTAAAATATCACGGTCAAAACGTACATCACTCAATTTCACAGAAAGAAAACGTAATAACGTTTTATATAATTCTTTTATTACTTTCAAATCTTAGTTAAGGATTCATTCTTTGTCAGCGAGTATTATAGTGTAGTTTAATTTTATGCGTAAAAAGTAATTCAGCAACGTCAAATACTGATGTATTACAAATTCACACTTAAATTTGAAAGCAAAAATGCGCGTTTCAGCCTAAATAAGAACATTTATCAAATCTAGATTGAGCTTTTTTGCCCTGATTAAAACTTTTTGACTGTTCGGTGTATGCACGGTGACCATGTGATGTTTTGCTTCTAAATCATCACCCTACATTTGTCACGCGGACACCACACAGGAACAGTACGAAAACCGCACTGTCTAAACCAGATCTAGTAGAAAAACATTAAAGTGCCAGTACGGAATACAGTAGATCAACTTACGATTGTCATACAACATCTCATTCTTTATTTTGAAAATGCACAATTTTCTCAACACATTTGCCTAAGAAATAATATGGTATGATACCAAAAATAGCATAAAATTAGAATGTGACATCGAACGTCTCCGAAGCATATTTAAACCAGGCTTGAATTTCAGTTACTAGTTTATTAACATAAAACCTGTCACAAACAGAACACGGTTATACACGGATTGATTTGAAAGCGTACTGAGCTCCAATCGTGTCTTGGCATGAGTTGGTGGGTAAAGTTTCGAATGTAGCACAACTATGTACAAATACAGCACGGCTATTCTTAGTCAAGCAAGGTTTATCACGGTTTGGAAACGATTGGCAAACGATTTTCATACGAGTTTTGATCGGTACCAAGTACGATCTAGTACGGTCTGTTTGGCATTGGTTTGGCACAGATGTAGAAGTGCCATTTTAAGGAACGAAGGTCTCGAAAAGTGCTGTCTCTGTACACCATTCCAGAGTCAAAATAAAAATGACAACTTTAAAAATTGGACAGATAGGATTGATGAACTTTTAGAGCTTTGCTTTTAATTTGCTTTTCAAAAGCGACGTTCGTCCATATATACAGTATAACATTGTTTTCTTATAGATGTGTACATATAATCGTAGATTATATTACTGCGTGGAATTAGTAGGTTGCTATTCATATATATATATATATATATATTTGTATAGATATATTTAAACATTTCAAGTAATTATACGTACAAATTCAAACAAAATTAGTACAGGTGACTTATAGGCCCGTTCGGGCCGGGTGTGAATTTCCAATTTTGTATTTGTAAATTATTATGTAACATGTATATACACAGGTCACTATAATAAAATAATTCTTATCTTATCTTATCTTATCTTATCTTATCTTATCTTATATGCCTAGAGCGTGGAAAGACATAAAACCTAAAACGCCAGGTTTCCTTTCACCTTGTATCTACTCGTGGTCGCCAACATAGTGACTTACGTTACACCATACGATAACGTCATTTGAAGGTGTAGTGGGGTTATGGTTAAGTACACAGGAAGTGCTATGATACAGGACACTTTGAGATCGTATAAGTATTAACGAAATTATCAGATTGGTTGAGTTACTTTTTGATTGACCTTCGTATGAGCCTAATCACACCCAATGCCTTCGCGACTGATGCATCACCAGTTCGGTTTTTACCGACAGATACCATATTGAAACTGTTTAAATCATTGGATTATCAAAACACAGACAAAACTAGTGCACGTGTATGTATATTAGATATCATATGTGTGTATGGGTGACCGTCACATTCAACATCTCACTGTTATCCATCTTTTTAGATTCGTTACGATCACAGTGATGGTTAGCCGTCATATCAAGAAAAAATAATCCCCCCCCCCCGTGTTTGGACCGAAATGCCACCTGGCGGTAAACACAAAGAATATAAATTCTACCTAATCATAAATTCTACAAATCGATGGTCGACCATCACAAAATTTGTAACGCCTAGCCGAAAGTCCCTCGACTGCATAACTGAATCTTTAAAACACTTAGCGCAATATCATTTCAAACCTGTTACTTTTAACTCAGAATGAACCAATGTGGCAAAAAGAGCGTTCTAACTGAACTATTTGGGACGACCGGAGCAGGCCCCTTTCCTTCAAATAGGTGAACTAAGTACTAGTTTGAATGAAAGCTTTTGAATGAATCTTTTACCTCATGTTGAGTCATGTACACCAAATTCAGAGTTGAGTCGTTGTTTTTTGCGACTTATTAGAGAGCTAAAACCGTTCCTGCAAGAAATTTCAACAGTCTGCAGAGCTTATCACTGCATGTCGAGCATACCTAAGAAAATCTGTTTTCTTAATAATATTGTATCATTATGAATATTGCTGCAGTTTTAATTTTTTCGATGTCTATTTATGCGATACCGTTGGATAAACATGTTAATCATTATGAACCTCATTAGACCATATTTACACAAATCGGATTGACAGGGTGTCAGAAGTTTTTGTGTCCCATCTTTCACTTAGTGATCATCTCCCAATATGTATGACACGAAAAATAAGAAATAAATCTTTAAAAGGAAAAAAAGTCACTTACACATGACATATAGAAGTTTTAAATTTTTTAATGAGTCAGAATTTCGAAAGGATCTATGTGCTTCGCAAATGCATCTTATTGAGACTGAGTATGACACAGAGCAAGCTCTAACATCGTTTTATAAGATAATTCAAAATGTTCTATCTGAGCACGCCCCCAAAAAATGTAAACGTATTAAAAGCAAATCACTACCTAAATGGAAAAATCCTGAGGTAAAACAAGCTATGTTTGACCGTGACCGTTTTCATAAATTTCATAATTGGGAAAATTACAAACGCATGAGAAATAAAGTAGTCTATCTTATTCGTAAAAACAAAAAGACATTCTACAATAATGCCGTTAATAAAGGCACGAGTAGAAAAGATATTTGGAAAAATCTTAGAAAGATACAAATCAACGACGGTTTAGACTATTTCTCTTCCCCGTTACCATCGGAAATGATATTTGACGGTAAACATGTTGAAGGAACTCAAAATGTCTTAAATCATTTCAATGACCATTTCATTAATATAGAAAACATTGTGACAAAATTTCAGTTCAACGAAAACACGTTTTCTTTCTTACAAACTCATTTAAAAAGCAGTTTGAAAGCTCAAGTTTTTGACATAGACTATATCACACCTTTAGAGGTTTGCCAACTTATAAGTAATCTTGATACAAATAAATCCTCTGGGACTGACGAAATTAGTGCAAAAGTTTTAAAATCCTGTGGCGATCACATTGTCCTACCAGTTACTTCGATAATTAATAACAGCATTGCAAAGGGAATATTTCCAAATGCATTAAAAGAAGCATGTGTTCTACCATTATTTAAAGGCGCAGAAAAAGAAGATCCCAATAATTATCGGCCGATATCAATATTGCCGACTCTTTCAAAAATCTTTGAACGTCATGTGTATAAACAATTGGTTTCATTTTTTGATAAAAATGGTGTATTATCGAATCACCAGTCAGGATTTAGAGAAAAACACTCTTGTCAAACAGCCCTTCTTCGGCTTATTGATGAATGGTCAAAAGAAATTGATTTCGGAAAGATTATTGGTTCAATTTTCGTTGATTTAAAAAAGGCGTTTGATTTAGTAGATCATAAGATTTTATTGTATAAACTCAAATTACATAATTTCTCAGAGAAAACTTTAGCTTTTTTTTTAATCATAATTGTCGAACAGGACACAATACATGATATATGATAATACCTACTCATCTCCAAAAACTGTATCTTGTGGTTTCCCACAGGGCTCTATTTTAGGGCCTCTCTTGTTTTTAATCTACATAAATGATATGACTTTGCACGTTGATGCTTTAAATCTCGACCTTTATGCAGATGACTCGACGCTTTATAAATCCGGGTACGACCCTAATGAAATAAAGTTAAGTTTACAGAAAAGTTTAAATTCTATACATAGTTGGTGTTCGAATAACAATATGCTTGTAAATCCAAATAAAACAAAATGTATGCTTATTGGACCAAAAAACAAAAGTTAAAAATTTGAGCATAGATATAAAAATAAATGATACTTGTACTGAATTTGTTGAGTCTCATAAAATTTTAGGTGTTCACGTAGACAAACATTTGTCCTGGAATGTACATATTGAAAAAAAAAAACATATTCTAAAATTGCCAGCAAAATTTACTTACTTAAAAGAATTTCGACTTATCTCACGTTTGGAATGAAACAGTTATTTTATAATGGTTACATTCTACCTATCTTTGACTATTGCTGTACAATATGGTGGAAGGGTGATAAATATAGAACTTCCAAATTGTCTGTACTTCAGAAAAGGGCAGCCCGAGTTATACTAGAACATCATCAACGGATCTTTTTGGACCACTTAAATTGTTGACTTTCGATAATAGGCGTAATTATCACACCTTATCACACCTGTGTTTTGATATTTAAATGTCTAAATAATCTTACACCTGGATATATGAAGGACGTTATTACATTCTGTAAAAACACTTACTACAATTTACGGTCTTCTGCTCATCATGATATTACCAACTCTAAATTCAATACATTGTACAAGAAAAATGCATTTTCATACTTCAGTATGATTGTGTAGAACGAAATTCCTATTTCTATTCGAGACGCAAATTCTTTATCTAGTTTCAAAAATCAGCTTAAACGACATTTGCTATTACGAAATTCTAAAGTCCATTCAAAAAACATATAAGCATGTAAAAAAAGAGCTGTTTCTGTCCGAGGATTTCCTATTCTCTCATTAATTTGCTATTCATAAACTATAGAAGCACTTTTTTTTTCACCATTACCATTTTTAAACTTTTCATTAATATTTTATTTTTTTCATTGATAACGAAGGCAACTATGTAAAAAAGACTATTTCTTTGTTATTTTCATTTGAAAAATGTCTTAAAGTTCTACCTTCATGAAATAAAGATATTGTTATTATTATTATTATTATTATTATTATTATTATTATTATTATTATTATAACCTATTTTGAAAATTTAATGAAATTGGTCTGAAATTAATCGATGTGACAGAAGTGCACATGTTTGAGTCTCGCAACCATGGTATTTTCATATCAATATCATCATCTGTCTGTAAATCAAATGGAGAAAAATATTTATTTACTTTTCAGTCGAGTTAAAGCGAAAATCATGAAATATGAATGTCATGTTTTAAAAGCCTTTCATTATACATGCCTATGGCATTGAACATCAAATAATAGTCTGTACATATCTAATTTCTGTTCAGAGGAATTATCTCTGGATCCTTATTAACAGAGATCTCGCTAGAAGCATCTTCTTGAACCCCCATAAGTTAGCTTCGTAAGTCTTGTTTAGAAATAATCAAATAAGCCTTATTTTTTTATTTCTTCTCCTTGCTCTTTCTTTGGTTTTTATCGCACAATTGTCCAGATATTATAATGAAGCTTTTCGTGAATACATGTATATTATTCTAAAAAGAGGCATCAAATGTACATTCAATCTGTGCTACCTATTTTGCTTAAAATGTAATAATACACTCTGAAGTATATTTTAACTTGGTGTGCATGTTATAGCAGGGCCCTTAATGATGTTAGAAAAACCTTTTAAATCTAGTTAGATATTGTTTGCAAACAGAAACATAATTTTAAAGAATATAATTAATTGATGAAAATCATATCAATTGCGGCCTACTTTGATGCTTTGCATCAAAATTTTGTATGCATTTTTAGTATACCCGATATACCTGTAGAAATGCACTAATCTTCTGTGTCTGAGTTCAGTTTTGAAAATAGACCTTTACCTATTTATGATTGTCACCATCTCAAAAGTTTTCGTAAAGACTACTTAATCAGGAAAATCTCACAAGGTTTCCGATAATTTCATCAATTCTTATACACCAAATACGTTACAATAGGGAAATTGTCGCTTTTAGCAAATGTGCCGCTAAAATATATAAAGATATAAAAGGAATAAATATATGAATTTAACCAGATGTCTACTTTCAAATATATTGTGATATCACTTGGGACCAAAACTAACTGAAAAGAAGTGTTTCCATTATTCATTTGAAAAAAAATAGGTCTCTCTTGCTTTTTGATGAAAGATTTTACATCAAATATAATCATCGGTGACCGTGCGATTTTAAAAAATATTTGAGGGGGAACATACCTTAATGAGACCTTACGGTCCCCGTGCGATATCACAAGGTAATCGCGAGATTCCCGTGCGGAGATCGTACGGGTTCCGCACGGATATCGAGAGGATGTCGTGCGGTCATCGCACGATTCTACGGGTTTTATTTTGGATGTTTGATAGTTAAGATATCGTACGATTTCCGCGCGATCATCGCAAGGCTTCCGTGCGGCGACCGTGCGGTGTCTGCTCAAGGCTACGAGCTTGCGATTTTTAGAAATGTGTATAACATATTTTTAAACGAGATAGCAGGTGTCTGCGGTGCCCGTAAGACCGCGCGATGATCGCACGGGCACCGTATGTCTCCGCACGGGCACCGCACGATTTTATGCTTACGGCGATATACGGGCGCCGTACGGGCTCCGTAGGCCAAATGTAAACGAGGCTTTAACTGTAGTATTGTTAGTCGCAATTTTTAACCTGAAAATCCCTCTTTGAAGAGTGCGCAGACCGACTAGGGTCGAAACTTTTAGTACTTTGCTTATTTTCTGAATCTAGTATGAATAATATACCTTCCCGCGAAATAATTTTTGATTTGCGACCTCTGGTTGATCTATGCTGAACCGAATCTCTTTTTAAAATGTTTGTTTTACAGAGTTCCAAGATGGTCCCTTTTCGCCTGACTGGTCTCAAATATAATACGGTACAAGTTATAGCCCTCTAAATATTTCGAAGCTGTTGCCGATTTGGCTATGCTTAGCAAAGACCTAATATTAATTAAGATCGCGACTTAATCTGTAAAGATGTCATTAGGTTGTGGTTAGGTGACAGGACGGAGGAAAAACTTATATGAAATCTGCAAGCATAATTATACAGATGCATATAACTCACATATATGTGAGCCTGTGCGTGACAATCCCAACAATTTGACACCTTCTTGAGGTATAAATATTAAGAAGCCCAGATAGTAACATAGTGTAAAGCTCAAGAAATTTGTATTATTATCTACAGATAGTTCTATACCTTATTTATCTTCAAATCGCATTGTGAAGACTCTGGTCAGACTGTTCGGTTTGCGGACGAGAGTCTTTGCCTAGCACAATTTAAAATCGCTGGAATGTCACGCACAGGTTCATTTGCTAAAACTTATTGAAATGTATTACTGTTACGTGTACGTCCTAAAAAGAGAGCTTTATCTTAAATTTTCGGAAAGGTATTGCGCAAACGAATTCGAGCAAAATTCAACAATTTAAGAAAAACGTTGAAATACTTCGTGCTTATTAACAATTTATCAAAGAGTATAATAATAGCTGAAAGTCTGAAATTCAAATGATCGATACTATAAATCAGTATATATTTATTAAACTTTGTAGAGGTCCCGAGTTCGATTTCCGGGAGCAACTATCGATCTTGGTTCTTTCCTCGGCCCAAAAGTTCGGCGCGAGTACTTGTTCATTTCTAGGAAAAAGACTCGAGAGCAATGCATCTTAGTTGTAAGAACCAGTGTCCAAATCGATGTAAAATAAATCGGTTTAAACCAGATACTAGATATAGTATTACGTGCCAAGAAATTTTGAATTGGGTTGTGTGGTTACTGGTAATTTTAGAGATTGTTCCATGTGGTCCAGTAATGTCAAATGTTGGTAGAATCTATTGGAAAACTAACGTTAATAAAACCACTGTCACTACTTTCAGCATTTGAACTGATCGCCCCATTGTAAAGACCAAGGTCGTCTGCTCGTCGATTGATATGTTGCCTCCCTTGTGAGTAAATTCGCTCTCTGTTTTTTTTCCTACGATAAATGATGAATCGGCTAATGAAAAAGGCAGCCAAAGAAAGAAGTATAATAACTCCTGTTACAGTGGCACCTAGAAGATACTGAGGGCCTTGGGATTTTTTTTCCGGTGCTAAGTTAGCACACACATTGTACGAATTCACCTCGAAGCCCCCCAAACAACCCGTAGTACATATACCTGTATCCTGTTGACACAACGAATCTTTACAGTTTTGGCAGGTAACATTACAAAATGGACCAAAATTTCCCACTACACAGCCGTGCAAGCAGACACCTTGTCTATTACAAATCGCATTATTCGGATTATCGCGGTAAAGCATGCACTGAGTGCTACAAGGTATTTCACAATCTTGACCATACGCGTGACCAAAACACGTAACACAGTAGCCAGTTGATTTCTGACATGCACCGTGACATTTTGTACCACAGACATTGTTACAGTTTTTACCCCAACGTCCTTGTACACAGCCTTCACAATGACCGTCTTCCATATTACATTTAGGCTGGCTACCCTCGCCAATACACGAGTTTGAGTCGCAAATGTTTTCACAAAGTCCTCCCCAATGGTTTTGTCGACACGAATAACAAAAACCAGTATTCATTTGGCATGTTTGACCCTCACAGTTGGTTGGACAAGAATCGTTACAATAATTGCCCCAAAAGCCCACTTTACAAGTGTGACAAAAACCCGTTTCTTTATCACAGGAATTGCCCAGACAATTTGTAGGACAAGAGGAATAACAGTTGCCTCCCCAGTAGGTTGGTAAACAGAACATACATGTTTTACTTTCTCTGTCACACATCTCACAATTAATGTCACATGGCATGTCACATCTGGCACCATAGGTACCGTTCTTGCATTGTTCACAGTACCCCGTTTCAAAATCACAATCTAAAGTGCAATTTTCACATTTAAAATCACAATTTGGTCCGTATTTTCTGCTTCCTTTTCTACATTTGATACAGGTTCCATTAATAAAGCAAGAGTCGCAACTACTAGGACACGGCTGTTCACAGTGTACACCAATGTACTGATTATCTTTACAACCAGTGCATTCACATGTCAGTTTGTCACACATTGAATTGTCACATCGAGCAACATTAGGACAAGTCTTTTCACAATTTTCACCACAATATCCTTTATAACAATGCGTACAGTTTCCAGTAATTTGATCACATAGGCATCCATGTTCACACTGTTCGGTGCAATTAAGGCCCCAGTGTCCATCCATACATTTATAGCAATTACCAGTCGCTTTATTACATTCATCGTCACAGTGAAGCGGACAACTCAAATTACAGAAGGTACCATGATAATCCTTATGACAGAAGTTGCAAGCACCAGATTCTCTTTTACAGTAAAGGCACCCGCTTGAACACGTCTTGTTACAATAAGAACCGAAATATCCAGGGAAACACCCATTCACGCAATGTCCTTCCTTTTGGTCACAACCGTCTTGATCACAATGTCCTGGACAAGGTTTAGTACAACTATCCGTCCAGTATTCTCCTCTGCATCTTTCACAAGCTCCTGTAAACTGGTCACAAACATCTCGACAATAAGCACTGCAGCTATTATTACAATACCTTCCCCAAAATCCGTCAAAACAAGCGTTGCATGTCCCGTCTCCTGGATGACAGCGTGCTTCTTGACAATTTCTTGGACAGGATAAAGTACAGTTTTCTCCATAGTGTCCACTATGACAAGCCGAAGAATTAACTATAGCTGTAATAGCTAATATAATAAATGCATTACACGTCACAACATTTGTTGTAAACATGGTTGATATGCGGAGCATACGGACAATATTTCAGAATACCATTTAAGTGTTTATGAGGTCCAGTAGCTTTTTTTAAATTAATTTCGGAGAAAAAACATCATTTTTCACAATAATAATTCTCACAATAAAATATTCTCTTCTATACTATTCCAGTGTTTACATGAGATTTTAAACCGAAATAAGATATAGGCTACATCATCCGTTCTTATCAAGATCTGTATGAAATTGATACTCCTTTTCAAATTTCGAGGGGTGATACAGCAATGAGTACAATTGGTCTATGACGGGTATGTAAAAATGATAAAGATCTGTTCAATTTATCATGTTTTCTAAAACATGTTTTCAAACACTCCTCAAAACTCCTAAGCGGCCACTTGCATTTTTTGGTAATATGTTATATATGCTGCATGGTTTTAACTCGTTTTCACTGGATTTACGTAGCCAAGTTATTAATGAAGTCAACAAGCAAAAGAGAAGCAAAGAAATTCAACAAGAATTGATTTAAAATTAAACGCATGTAGGAGTACCCTCGATTTCAAAGTTAACATTGGTGGGTGGGGTTTTGACATTTCTTATTAGATTAACGAAAAAAGTAAAGAGATGTGGCATTTCTCTAAATCTTTAGAAGTCTACAGATGTTCTACCACTGATATCAGTACATAGCATTAATTAGATTTGCGTTTTTCAAATGTCGAAAAATTCAAAATTCTCTAAGAAATGCCATTTTTGTGACTTTTGAAGTTGACGGTACAGGTATTTGATTACGTCCTTAGGACTTCCTGAAACATGAGTTTACAAACACATTAGGCAGGATGATGGCTGAATTACCGCTCTTTTAAAAGGCAAAGGTCACAAATCAAAACAGAAGCGGAAAATATGTGAAAAATGGAGAAATGCATGGTGGCCGCTTAGAACTTTTGAGTAGTCTATTAGTCGTACTTAACTTGATACAAATTTATACGGAGCTGATATGAAACAAATCATATCTCTAAAAATTGTTTGGAAAGGGTTTTTTTTCAAATACCACTCAGCACGATTCACATAATATAATATCCAATGGTATAATGACATGGCATGAACACCAAATAACTAATGCTTTGAAAATATGTCATGATCTTGATCTTTCACCGACTCATTTATCTCAGATAATTGAGGAAAATGAGTATAAAGTTTAAAATCGAACCTTTTTAAGCGGTACCGGATATTACAAAAGGTCGGGCCTCGTAAATCTATGTAGACTAGTTTTCTGGAAATCAAAACATGTCAAAACCCAAGTGATTTCCACTATATTTCCTGTAATAAAGGCACTGTTGATCATGATTTACGTTAATAAAATGATGTCTATTGAACAATTGTGCAAATGTGTTCCTCCCGCCTAGACGTATATGATCTAAGCGTGGCACTGCCTAATCACTGTTTGTTGCAAATGCATCATATAATAGTCAATCAAAAATAACCCGCTACATTTGAGTTTTTAATGACCCGTCTTCGAAAAAGTTTCCCTAAGAATCCCAACCAACAGAAATTGCCGACGAAGAATTATTTGTCCCTGGTTAATTTTGGTGACGTATTAATATCTATGTTGTTTGTGTTTCTATAGTCAACTTTCCTTTATACAAATTTCTGAATCAACCCTCGTAAACGTTGTTTATTTTTTTATTTTTCAGGTATAAATTTTAGAGAACGGCCCTTTGAAAAACGATACATTTATATATTTATTCACGGATGAGGAAGTAGATGCATCACCACACTGTCTGTCTTTTGTGTCTCGTGCTTCAATCTTAAAGGTTTTTATCATGCAATGAAGCCTGTGTTGACCTGATATCGCCTGACTGATAACATAACATGATATCAGACAGTCTATTTTTAGAAAAAAATGCATAAACTTTCACATAAATTTCTTGTATTTTTAAAGGCTTATTATAATTAAGTGCTGATTGCATTATAAATAGCATAACATGTAAGTGTCTTAAAATATCAATGTTATCTGGTCTCGGCTGCGAAAAATTATCATGACTCGGCAAAGCCTCGTCCTGATAAATTCTCCCAACCTCGACCAGATAACATTGATATTTTAAGACACTAAAATGTTATTCTGTATTTTCCGGAAAACACACCACATGTGCTATAAATATACATGTGTAGTGCGGTCTAAATTGCATCAGCAGCAACTGTACTCAGCAAGCAGCTTATCTAAAGTAAGGACCCACTGAATTCCCAATTGAATCAATTGCCTTCTATTGCAAGTACTTTTGAATGTCCCTTGGGCGCTTTTTAAAATTGAAACCTTGTCATTAGGACTTTTCCTATGAAATAAGTTGGAATGCCATTAAATATCGAAAACAGTTTCCCCATGATGAGAAAAACATCTAGGGCAATTTTGACAAAGATTTGGTCAATATCGTGACATCGATTGATAACAAGGAATTTGTTATTAAGACTCTATTTAGGCCATATACTTAAAGACATGGTCCGATTAACTTTAGATAACACAATCCTGAAATTCGGAATTCACATTACTTTTTTCTCTATTTCTTAGGACTAATTTTTCTGACAGTATTAGTTTTAAACTATCTTTATTTAGATTTTTACAATATTATGTTCGTATTTCTACTTTGAAACCAATAATTAATGCGATGTATTTTGTTATGTTGGCGTTTTATCCTATATTTTTCTTTGTATTTTTAAAAATACCACTTGTTTTCTACAGCAGTAGACTTCCAGAAAAAACTTGTTACAATACAAAATCCGTAATTCACGCTTGGTGCAACACGAGAAAAGTATGCGTACATAATCTTTAACAATATTCAAATTTTAATAATACATGTTTAAGGACACATGATTTGTCAAAACTTAATAAGTAACATTTCATTGAGTTTGGAAGTATGGTCGTAAGACAGTAAGTGGTTGTGGATGACAGATTACTTCCTTTTTTTTCGGGAAAATCCAGAGTTGAATATGTAATCCAGTTGGGGACTCACGGTAGTATACTGAAAAGTACCTTATCCCAGATCCTGTATACCACCATTGAACAGTCTAAGCAATTCAAAGTGATTGATTTCTCATGCTAAAAGAACGATATGATCCAGATTTTAAACTATCCATAGTTTAGATGTGGAGAGTGTGGATGCAGGTAACTTGAAGTCCAATCTGCGCCTCACGCCCTGCAATCATAAATAATTTTAGAACAGATGTAACAGGGTAAAGAAAGATGAGGCAGTGCGTGACATTTCCAACAATTTGAGATGTGGTTGAAGAACCAAAATTAATCAACCTTGACTGCCTCGTAGTATAATGCCTGGCTTTCTAAAAACAGGCATGGACATTATCTTTCTACAAAGCGCAAAGTGGACCCTGAGACCCAAAGACCCTGGTAGAATTTGATGCACAATTTTTGCCAGAGTCTTTGCTTGGCGCACGTTTGAAATTGTTGAAATGACACACACAGGCTCACACAGTAATTCTCAAACGCAAAAAAAAACAAGTTGTAGATCTATTAAATTGATAATGGTAATGACCATGTTACATAATCAATATGGAGAGAGATAATAATGGACCTCGCATTACATTAACATAAACATTTAGACCTATAAATACAAACCGGTGGATCTTTTTAAGTAGCCTCATCCAGCGAGAATGATTGAATATCAAACAAAAGAAAGACGAAATTTCAGCTTAAAATAGCTGATGCTCTTACCAACACATACCTGTCTTAATCTTTAATATTTATCCTGTGTGTGTTTTTTTACCACTCAATTATCTAATAGTTCTATTTCCTATCTTTTCAACCACGAATATAACAGTGGATAACCTTGATTATTCTCCGACAATGACCTCGGTCTATATAACACCAGAAAACGAATTAACTTAATTTTCCTTACTTAAACAAAACAATCCTGTCATAATTTTCCTTCATGAAACTCATTTCACTCCGGATATCAAAAAATCTGTCCGCTCCGAATGGAATGAAAATTGCTATTTTAGTCTTGGACGGACAAATGCTTGAGGGGTTGATATTTTTAGTGCCACTGGACTAAGTCCAGCGGAGCTTTTATCGTGCCCTGGTGTTCATCGGTAGAATGTAGATTTTGATAAACAGTCCTATTTATTTTTATCGCGAACAAGAATTTTTAATTTTCGAATGAATTTCTTTTCTTATAAAGTTTCTTTTTTATCCCTGAAAGATAATAGCATTATAAATAGAATCATATGTAAGTTTCTTAAAATTTCGAATGCAATCTGGTCTCGGCTGCGAGAAATTTGATCTCGGCTGTTTTTTTTTTTTTTTTTTATTTTTATTTGATTATTTCTTATTATTTTATTTTTTGCTGTGAGGTTTTACCATCTCCTGTTCCAAGCACCGCTGATCTCCAAATTCAAAATTCGATATAGCATCAAAACGTATTTGGGGCAAGCCTGGCAGGAACGACTTGTTTTGAAGATAAATTTTATGAATGGACTATTTTGTATTATAAATCTGGAACTTACTGCTTAAAGAGCGTTTTTGTTGTGTCCGTGGTTGTTCAAGAGCATTCTGTGAGATTTTTTACTCCTGTTTGATACTTGACAAGTACCGATTTTGCGATATCGCTTAAAAAACCTTACATCACTTCAGAAGATCAAACGGGGTAAATTAAGAAAAGAAACATAGGGGATAATATATTACTGGAGTCGTAAATGACATGAAACACTGTGTAGATGATAAAATCCCAGTACATTTAATGCTAATACACTTTTATAAAGCTTTTGAATCATTATCATTTAAATTTATAAAGAACGAAGCCCTTTTTTTTCATTTAATTTTAAATAGTCAATTTAACAGTGGATCAGACTATTCGAGTTTAATCTTATTTTAAGACAAGCAAAGGCGTTTGTTTAAAAGATAAATATTAAACTTTCTTAATGCGTTATTCAACCTGTTATATATATTTCGTACAAATGGCACGAGAACCTTACAGTAAAAATTTGATTTCACGGCTCACCGCGCAAAATCTACCTATATTAAACAGCTGTCACCACCCCCAGTGCTTAAGAGCGGAAGATGCGAAAATTTTAACTATAACTAGAAAGAAAAAACATTATTTTGAAACCGTTTTATTCTTAAAATTAATTTTTGGAATGGTATTAAGCTAAAAATTAAGGTATCAACAATTACAAAACATTTATACAAACGCATTTTAATGTAACTGAGGAAAACGTTGGTCCATACAGAGGACGAGCGGACTATATCAGCTTTCCTCATTAAATTCTGTTTTGACTTATAACAAGAGCTTTGCGGGGTATCACGACACCGAAATGGTCCCATATAATAAAATCAAAGTGCTGTCAGCACTGTAAATCGTACATCATTGAGAGGCTGGGATAGTGCAATAGTTCGCCAATCAAAAGGGCTCAAATTTGGACAATAAAAGTTGGTAAAATCTTTAAATTTGTGAGTTTTTTGTCTTAACACTCCATCTTTTCGAGGACATCGCCAGCCCATCCAACCTCGTGGGTCCGATTTTGAAAGTTTGCTGATTCGATAGCCCTCTGCTAGTCTAAATTATTTCTTAGCAGATTTTTACGTTGTTATAATGAGCACGCGCAAAGCTAAAAGCTTGTCTGTTAATATTATTCCTCTCTCTATAGAGTTTAAAAGCCTGTTTAGCAACAAACATTTTTCATTAAACTATTTACAATTTTGATTACCAACATGTTTGTATTTCAAGCATTGGGTTTTCCAAAATACTGTAAAATGCATTTTCCCTCAAGAAACACGTGAAATCGCCAACTATGCTATTTATATCTTTTTTTCTGACAAATCGATTAAATCTAGCAGCACTCTATGATTATTCATGAGTTGTTCTAAAAATAGATCGCTCTTGCTGCTATCCTAGGGGAAATTCAAATGGCAGCCCGAGAGACGCGTGAGATGATGTAATAATCTAAAATTGACTGTAATATGCATGCGCAGAAAAGACATTCATGTGAACGGAGTTACCCACTGGTGGTAGTAAACAAGCTTCTCATTTACCGCTACAATAATTAATTTACCATGAAATATCGTTATCCCATTAAGAAATGTGATAAACTCGTGCAAAATACTATATAAAATAAGAAAAAAAGTATTTGTTATTTAAAGTAATAGAGAATATTTATTTTTTTGTAATCGAATTGTTGTGCACTATTCTCGACGCCATTTTGGAACCCAAGTAACACCGACCCAGGATCAGAAGCGTCGAGGTTGAAAGGTTACAATGACATCACTAGAGTCGAAACCGAGGCCGTTTTGATAGAAACCCGGTGAACTCGGGTCGAAACCGAGTCCGATATGAACTTACCCCTATATCAGTTTATCGTATGTTTTTGTCGGTTTATTTGTTGTTGAATAATTTTTCTTCATACTCAAATTTGAATTTAATGAAAATAGGATTGGAGCGTGATCAGAGTGCTCATTGAAATCAAATATTTCAAAATTACAAAATTATTTCTATTTGTTAACACATGCGAAAAAAAAAAGTAAACTTCCCACGCTCCCTGTTTGAGTGCAGACGACTATTGACTAATGATAAACAAGTTAATTGACACATTTCGAGCAGACGATGTCCATTTGCATCAATACCACGTGGTCTGAATTTACGCGTGGGTTTTGACCGAGTGATAATCATAACAGAATTTGATTGGTTGTCAGCCCTACAACTGGTAAATGACCGTTCGAGAAAGTTCAGAGCAGTAATATTGTAAGTGCTACAAATTAATTATACAGTTAACCTATTGTACGTTTCAACTCCTTTACTCAACCGAAAATCTTGTTATAAACACTGAAAATACTAACTGGTAATTACTAAAAATTACATCAAATTTTGTATTAGCCTCTTCTCTATTTGTCGAAAAGTAAATAAGGTATAAACAAAGTTTGTAGATTGTGACTGAAAAGGCCGTTTCTTCGGTGTTTGTAAACACATAATTTGGTTTGAACACATTGCTCAGAAGATAATGGTAAAAATGTAGTGGGTCAAACAGACTGGATTTCTGGAAAACGGTAGATATAAATCTACTGCTTCGCAATACGATTTAATAAGAAAATAAAAAAAAATCTTTGAACCAACTGGTCAGAATTCAACCAAACTCCACAGGAATGATGCTTTCGACATTCCCTTTCAGATTTCTTTGTTAACAATTTATTGGGCTATTCTGCGTAATTAATGAACTGGCAGGGTGGGGCTTAACCGTGACGTAATTTGGCGAGTTTACTTTTCAATAGTTCGGGTTCTTTCAAATTTTAGTGGGTAATCATCGTTAACGCGTGCAAATAACTGTATCTTAAAACCTAAAGGATTCACGTGCTTTGAGAGAGTGAACACATTTCGTCGTTTGGTTACCAATGCCTCGTAACTTCAGCTTGATCAAGCTGAAGTTACGTGGATTTGGTTACCAATCTACGATTTAAGATCTCGAGTTATTTATGTCGACTCTCTTTAGAAGTAGGTTATTTTAGATAAAAGCTGATTTCCCTTAACCTTAAGTGCAACGACCCGTTACTTAGGCTCCGCCCTGCCAGGGCATTAATTATGAATAATAATAGCATGGGTTCAAAAGGCTGTCGAGTCACTGTAAAATGGTCCCTATTGATAAAATAAGCTTCATCTTTGAAACTACTTTTCATATTTCAATTGATATTCACAATATCTTTCCTTTGGATATGCTCTATAAACCCTTTTTGTGATAAAATGCGGCGTCATGAAATGGGGGAGGGGGAGTGGGCTTTGTGATGCAAAATTTCTTGTTTTCAGTTTCACATAAAACTTTTTAAAAATGTTGCTTATCATAAAACTGCTTTATTCTACGTCATAAAAAGGGTGTCTTCTTGTAACTGATGATTATATGCTTACGAAAGGATCATTTCCAAGCTTGATAAATTTAATGTTATCTAGAGTTGAATTTTCTTAAATATTTTAGGAATTAATTCCAGTGGAGCGACACTGTCCGTTTGGGCCACTTTGGTAGATATTTAACTTCCTATCTGCTGACAATATTGTGTTTATGACAATCACTTGATACATTCATGAAAGATGAGTTTTCACTGATGAATGGGTATCTATTACTAGTATCTATACATGTACGACTAACATCACGATTTACATATTGTCACTTTTTAATAATAAAAAAAGTGATTCAACTTAAATTTCTTTTATTCATTGAATTTGATATGCATGTGATGCAAAGTTTTTGTTAAAAAAGTTCCCAGCGAATACTTAGTTCAGTTTATTTCACATCTCTGACAGAAATGCTGTGGATTTTTACCCCGCTGTCGACTTTTGCAGCTGACTTTAGGGTTGGATATAAGGGGTATTTTTTTCTCGGCTAACAGAATTACCTTGTATCGAATACCATCTTTCTTATTTAAATCCACTAAAACGTTAAATGAGAAGAAATTGAAGGGGCTTGGTACAAGGCAATTTATCCTTTAAAACTGAGTGAAAGATAATAATTATAAAATGACTGATGATTTCCTCGATTTCCTTTCACCCTCTTTAGCCACAAAAATGAACGAGTTATGACGTATCAACACTTTGCAATGAAATTTCATCAGAAATTGGTCAGTCGGATAATGATTCGTTATTCAACCTTTAAGGTATCGGACCCGTAATAGTTTGGAAGTATGGAACTTTAACAGTGTTAACCGAGGTTTCCTAATGATTTTCATTAGGAAACCTCGGTTAACCTTGTGAAAGATCATGAGTTCCAAAATGTTGCGGAACTATTACGGGTCCAATACCTTAAGTGCATATCCTACATAAATCAACACTAAAGACTATGATTATGATTCTCTGCAAAACTTACAGACGAAAATCCTGCCAGAAATAATTCCCTAACAGGTAGACCAAGGAACAATTGATTCAATTCCAAATTTCTCTCGATCTGACGCGACGTTGTTATTAAATATTTATTTATTTATTTATTTATTTATTTATTTATTTATTTATTTATTTATTTATTTATTTATTTATTTATTTATTTATTTATCTATTTATTGATTTATTTGTATTTTCATATTTAATTATTTATGGGGGATAACATCATTGTTTAAAAATCGGAAGAGAGGATTGATTGGTTGGTAAGAAAAGTGACAAATAAAAACATTCACTTTCTCTAGATTTTTTGTACCAAGGCCAGTAGTCGGTTCTTTGGGTAGGCTTATGTAGTGTTCGCGTCTTTGGAAATGAAAGAATGTTGATAAGGAAGGGATCATTTGCTTCACTGACAATCTTGCAACATTTCATTTATTTATTTTCAGATTGATTGTTCCCAAGCAGTTAAACTCTTTATGAACTTGTTATTCTATAGTGCATTTAGATTTGCAATTTATCTTATAACTATACAAATATCCGTATGATAACATCCCGTATGATATTTTTTATGTTATCATATAGTTATTTTTAGAACAAATACATAATGCGGTCATTTTTAAAAACTTGCATTTCTGTTGGAAACATCTGCAAAAACAAGGCAAATAGGGGTTATAAGATAAATATAATACGTATTTAGTGTATTGTATGAAAAAATATCAAACTCGGTTGTGGGAATTGATAATTGTCTCGGCAGAGCCTCGACAATGATCAATTCTCCCAACCTCGTTAGTTTTTTTTTCTCATACAAAACACTAAATACGTATTATATATAAACCCGTTGTATGTTGATCTCTTCTTGTTATATATATAATACATACTTAATGTTTTGTATGAAAATAAATATCGAACGAGGTTGGGAGAATAGATCATTGTCGAGGCTCTGCCGAGACAATTATCAATTCTCAAAACCGAGTTAGATATTTTTTCATACAATACATTAAGCACGTATTATATTTATCTTGTAACCTCTATTTGTCCTGTTTTCGTAGATGTTTGTAACTGTGATAGCCGCATTATATCACTGTTCTAAAAATGACTATGTGATATCATAAAAAATCATACGGGATGTTATCACACGGATATTTGTATAGTTATAAGAGAAATATTTTTTTTATCATATCCTATTTTGTAAGACAAAATGTAACATCGGTTGCAATCGAGAACCTTCAGTTATTTTACGGAATAGGCCTTGATAATAATAAGGGCCCATCCATTAAAGCGCATCGGTTTGCAACTTGGTTGACGTCAACGTCAAAGATCAACGTTTCCGCCAAAGATGACTGAGTATTACAAAATCAGCGATAGATTAAAACTGGACTTATTATAATTTTATAATAATTTGATGATTATTTGATATTTATTTGATAATAAAACGGAGTATTTTACAGTGCCTTGTTATAAAGTTTTAATTTGCCAAAAAAAAGACGTCAAAAAGACTATCGGAGAGCATTACATATTTTTTTTTCTTCTAGCGTACTAAAGTACCACCAGAAGCCGAATTACCAAAAAAGGGTTCTTCAAGACCAACATTTCCATTTCGTCCGAAAGTCTGTTAATACATTTTAAGCTCTATTGACCGAAGATCAGAAGATCTATAGAAAGACAGGTTTTACAGGCATCCTTCTGCCTAGCCGTCTGTCCGTCCGTCCGTTAACGTTTGCTTATTGACGCTCTTAAGTCCAAAGTTTTTATCCTAATGTCTTCAAACAGCGTCAGAATGATTAGACCATAACAATATCCAATGTTGTAAAAATAATCTGCGTGTATGCCAAATTTTTGTTATTTCGATAAACTCTATTTCATATGAATAGAAGCATTTATTTTCAAAATAGGTGAAAATAAGATAAAAAATTGTTATTGTTGTTCTAGCTATATCATTAATTTCTCATACCGAGTAACCTTTTCATGGAAATTCTACCAGTTCGTATTTGATATTTTGCCAGGGCTTGTTTATAGCCACGAATTTAAAAATCTAGTTACTAAGGGATAGGGGCTCTACAAAGGCTTGAAAATGATATACGGATATGTGCTATTTGAGTCTAAGCGGCATTTTTTTAATCGAACAAAAAAAAAAAAAAAAAAAAAAAAAATAGCACGACGCTAATTAATGCGATGTCTCATGTACATAAATGCTAGTTCTGAATTATGGCTTGTACAATAATTATTAAGCTGCTGCAATTTCATTTTGTGCTTAATTATAGCAAGAAAACAGCAATACCACATACAATGAGGAGGGTAAATGTTTCAATTACCGTACATTAATTTTGGATTTATTGTGTTTATCAATCTTTCACTCTTAACATTACGTTTGAGATTTTCGCTATAAAATCCGTATATTCCAGTACTAGCGTTTTTCTGTCTAAACATGTCTTTTTATTTGTAATATGGGACAAAACTACTGTTTCTTCCACCTATTGAATTATGCATTAAAGTTTTGTGCCTTCCCTGAATGCTATGAATTAAGGGCTGAAAGGGCCTTTAAAAAAGCTTGGTGACTAAGTGGAGTAATTCATTTTCCGTAGGCGGCCATGATAACATATTTGCTCAAGCCACCAGTATGCGAAAATGGTCAAGCCTGCCCTAATTTATGGGCCAATCATTCGTGCATGAAATCAAGAGAAAATATATTCCTCAAAAATAAGTTTTCTATATACAAATCAGAAGCTTGATTTCTATAAAGAAGTACTTTTCAAAACAATTTAATCAAACATCTTCTTTGCAATCAATTTAATAGTGTTTCGCATTTTTCTTTTTTTTTTTTTTTTTTTTTTTTTTTTTTTTTTGTCGTAACCCTATTTTTTTAAATACCTGAAGTTTGTCAGTCCTGTTTTATTAATTGCTTAGACTGAAATCGTGTACCAAAAGACACGTATAGTCAAAATAAAGCTGAATTTAGGAAGAAACTAATAATTTTCTTGTATATAGTAACTCGGACCTAGCATTTGCCTTCTGCAATATTTCTCCTGATAAACTTTGGCCAAGGCTTGCACCAAGGTATTTCACAAAAGATGTAGAATTGATAGTACTCCCATCACATACAACATTTATTTTACTATTTGATTTCAACTTTTGCTTGAAGCCAAAAAGAATGAACTCAGTTTTCCCTAAGTGTAATGACAATCTGTTATCGATAGGTCAGGATTCGCTGTATTAAAGTCATCGGACAACGCTTTTCACCACACGACCTGTATTTATCTGAAACTAAGATATATAGAGGATAATCGTTTGCTTTAGTGTAAGATCGATTTATATTCATTGAGTGAACAACAAAAGCTATATTTTCACGAGCGGTCGAGCCACGAGTGAAAATATAGCTTTTGTTGTTCACGAATTGAAATATTAATCGACCTTTCTCGAAAAACAAACGATTATTCTATTTTCTATTGCAAAAATGAGACAAAATGTGAAATCTAGGACATATTTTCGTAAAGCGCGTCATTTTGCGCGTGATTGCTATGCAACGTTCATTGTGACGTCACTTATTTCGCCCCGCATAGATGACGTCAGATAGGGTGAAATGCACAAAAGCAGGGCATAAGTTTTTGATAATTTCACTGCTTTTGCGATGAGATTATCAAGTGATAATATATCGTTATTTCTCGATAAACCACCGAAAAGCATTTAAGAAAGCTTAATCATCTGCATTAAGAAGTTTGTTTCTTACAATTGAAGACATATGATTCACAAATATCAAAATTTGGAGAGGACCGAAGATATCCCCTGGCACCACTCGGTTTATTTTTAGAAGAAAACGGAGTTTTCTTTATACCCACTGACAACAAGCTTACTTTAGGTCAGATAGAACAATATCTTAAATCAAAGATTGATTAATCACATGGGCAAGAGGACCAACAATGAGAAATGGTTTTTCGTCACACCCTTTTCAGAATGATTTTTTTACAAACTTCCTATCAAATTTCGAAGCGGGAAAAGGTAAATTCGATACAAGCTTCGCTGCTACAATTGTGAAAAAGCTATTTAATTATTTTGCAACTGTCTGATTACCATCTAAATTTAGTGTACTATCACATGAGGATGCACAGTTTTTCTTAGATGGCATTCCAGGTCTTTCAGGTATTTTTAGAGTATTTATTTAAAGTAATCATTAAAATAATTTTTCTTTGCCTTGAATATAGAGCAAAAATAAGATCAAGTGTAGAACTATATGAAACAGTGACCCTGGTAAAATCACATATTAGTTGTTTAAAATAAGCCAATTCTGTGAAACTTTTAGTTGGTACAGTTAACTATTGCATGATGAAGATACACCAGTGTTAAAGACTCCGAAAAATATAAGTTTCATATTAACTTAAAGATGATGTAGTTAAACAAAAGGATTCTTTGCTTTGGTGGTCTGTAAATAACTGGTAATTGTAAAGGTTTAGACTCTGGTAGTAAAGGTTCAATTTTCAAAGTTTCTAGTTCGTTGTGTTGAAGATCTTGTCGATCATTAAAGAATAAGTCACTTCTCATATACAAAAGTAAGCGATAAGTTGTAAACGATATCTAATTATTAGCCGACAAAATTGGCATTGTAAATAAAAAAAATGACTGGCGAAACTATGTGACTGGTGACGTATGTTATCATCCTTGTCTAAGAGACGTAAAACAGCTGGATTTATTGTTCGAGGGTGACTCTATTTGCTTAAGCCTTCATCACATTCGAACTGAAATAATTGGTCCGTTATCCGAGAAAACCTACTTTTAATGACAATAAAACTTTCAAAAAACTTTTTTTCAAATAGACTTTTAATCTAGAAGTCCCGGGTTCGATCCTCGACGGCGACTCTCATACTTTCCGACTATTTGACTTCTACCAATGGGTCTATAATCATAGACCTACGTGGGATAGCAGCTGGAGGCTAGGAAAGGATGTACTGGTAGTACTGGTGTGAGAAAAAAACCAGATATTCAATTGTTAGGTACTCCAGCAGCCGCGATATTAATGAAAGATTATTGAAAGCGGCGTAAAAACCCGTTAGAACAAAAAAATCTTACAATCTACAGGGGAAAGACTATCTTCTCAAGTCAAGGATTCTAACTCTACTATGTTCCTTACGAAAGACCCTATGCTTGCGAAGACGCAAGGGCGATAACCTATCTTCTATAGATGAAGTAGCCTTATCTCTAATCGCTGCCCTCCATCAGATTATCAGAGAGATGACTATGTCATCGCAGTTATGGATAATCCCTACTACAGTTAGGTAGTGGAACCGTAATAGTTCCTGCATTCATGAACTGTAACAGTGTTGACCGATGTTTCCTAATGATTTCATTAGGAAAACTCGGTAAACATTGTGAATATTATGCGTTCCGAAACGTTGCGGGACTATTAAAGGTCCGCGACCTGAAAAAAATCTGTGGTTCTACAATTTCTTATTTTTCGAGTTAAGATTAACTTATCTTAACTCTATATATTTAGGATGATGTATAACAGTTCCATATTTCTATATTTTTCTCTTGCCGCATGTTTTGCCGTAAAATTGTGAACGCAATTGCTTCTTATGCATACAGCATTCTAATCTGGTTTGATAAATTGAATGGCCCTTCGCTGTTGTTGTTTTTTGTTTTTGTTTTTTTCCAATTTTTCTTTATCATTTTATCAGTAAGAAGAGCTGACACGAGAAGAAATTTTGTACCCGGGTACCAAAGAACTTGCTACCCACGGGTACTCGTGTACCGGATGTTTAATGTCAATATATCTATTTTAATTATGAATAAAAATACAGATCAAGAATTCCCGTAAAAGGGGCTTGAGCATTACTAAATGGCTTTAAGGGACGCGGGTATTTCGGGTCTGCGACTCGCAAATGAGTAGCCAGTACTCTCAAAACTATCTGATGAAAGACCGTAGGACCGTTTTGAAATCAAATTCAGAAAAGTATAGAAGACTGTTGTAAACAGTCTTCAATTATTTTCGTCATTTGACTTACAAAGGAACATATTGCTTATATAAACGGGTAATGATTCAGGACCCGGGTAAATGTTTCCCTCTCCGGTTCCCGGGTACTCGAGTACTCGTCCCAGTCCTATTAGAAAGGCATTCGGAACATCATTCGTCCATTTCCGTAAACTACAACATACCTCGGATGTATGTAAGGCGGATGGGTATGTAACGAAATCGTGCATTTTGTTAGGCGGAAACAGTGAAAGAAAAACTAGCACTGTAGATATATATCTTTTACAGTAAATAACGGCTGAAAAATCTTAATTTTTGAGAATGACGAATCATTCACAAAAATTAAGATTTTTTTCAGCCGTTATCTAAGAATCTAAAGATGTTAATATAAGGATTCGATGAATTCACGTCAGTGACTTAAACGAGTAGCGTTGGCGACGTCGAATGTTTTCACTCACAGTTTCGAGGGCTAACGCCATTTTAACTGACGCCATCGATTTTTTCCGAAGTTTTCCCGTAATTTTTAAAAATAGTCCGTCTATGTACACCCGAGGTTGATCGTGAGATTGGCCGAGTGGTGTTCCGAATGATTAGAAAGGGTCCCATATGATGGACTGATACTACATTTTGGTAACTATAATATATTCACGTATTGTTATTATACAATATGTTACCCTTCTAGCGAAAAGGGACCAGCTAGGAGCTTCATAAAATAGATATTTGATTTTTTTTTTTTCAAATTTTATCCCGCTATGCACGCAAGTGGACGTACAAAGCAGGGTATCATTTGCAAGCAGTTTCCACTGTTATGGCATCCTAAAAGTAGGGTGGGTCAACGCATAGTAGTTTCAGAAGCGGTAACCAGGCTAACGCGGAGTGTATATTTTTTGGACGGCTAGTCGAATAAGGTCACAGGAGTTAACTCCCATTACGTAGTCAAAAATGCACTCAGGATTTACAAATTGGTATCCCCAAGCCACTAGAATTTCAAACGTTTTACCGTGAACAGAACGAAGACCAGCTCAGCTCATTGAATAATAACATTTGAGCCCGTGCGTGACATTTCCAACAATTTCAAATAACTGCAAAACATAGTCTCTGGCCAGTCTGTGCATCCGCACAGTCTGATCAGACTCTCTGCTATGCTCTCTGTAGATAGATAGGGTCTTAACCCCTCTTAAGGATGTCAGTGACTTTTCTTTTTGTACTACGTAATTGTTTAGGCTGCTCAAAGTGTGTGCCTTGCACACATGTCAAAACGTTGGAAATGGCACGTACAGGCTTTTTTACGTTTTAATCCTTTTCGCGTTTTCTGAAGCATATCGCGGCTTTGATTAAATTTGGCAGCGTAGACTTTGATAAGCCTGTGCAGATTTGATTGTTGATCATACCTTTACCCAATCACCCTAAATATCGATGGAGATCATAGTTTTAACCCTTTTCGTGTTTTTCACAACAAATATCTACAGTAAACAAAGCTTTTGCAGACAACTTAATCTCATGGCCAGAGGTTATAAAACTTTTCTCATTCTCAATTCAAAATTTTCTAAAATTTCAATTTGAGATTAAAGCCGTAATTCTGTTTAGATACTCATTTTAATGTATTAACTTAAAAGATATTATTAATAAGTTGTTATAAATAACAACTTATTGATATTATCTTTCATTTTCATTCATTTATTTAAATTTAGAATTTGAGAAGATTCTAAGTTGAGCCTGAGAAAAGATTTATAATCTCGGACCTACTAGCCTAACATGTATTTTGGTGAAAATACTGACAGTTAGAAATTTCCCCAATGTCAATACATGTAATTCGTTTGAAAAAGAAGAATATAATTCGACCGAATAATGGTTTTACACACCGTTTCAGTCAAGTTGAAGGTATAACGGTTTGAACGTCCACTTTAAAAATGACGATAACTTTTTAAAAGTTATAACATTTTATTGAAATTTGATGTGTGAATTTTTAAGCATAATGTACGTGGAATTCCATTATGATTTACCAATAGTTATCAAATTAGGATGTGTAATAAACGAAAAGCTCAAAAAGCTCTAATTCTTAATAGAGCTCGGGATATTACACTTTCAAGAAATCAAAGTCCGCAAATCGTTAGCTGCAACCCAGACCAAGAAAAAGATCGGAAAACATTGTCAATTTTGTGTGAGCTTTGACTACAGGAGAAACAGAAAGAATAGGAGGCATGGTAAAATGGCGTTTAAATTCAACCGGCAAACCATTTTATCTAGCGAATATGCTCAAATATGGTCTAGTGTGAAAGAAACGATGTAACAAACTGATTTTTTTCACATATCCTACATTTTGTAGCTCAACGGGAATTATCTGTCTATATTTTATGCATTTTTGAAGAAAAACGTGTTTTAGGTGTTGTTTCTATGAACCGTTTTCTGCAAACATAAGCTCTATCACTTTCTTCTAGGGCCATATGCCGCGCACAATTGTCGAACATTTTCTGTTTTTTCTCCTAGTCTATGTTGCAGCTAACGACACATGAGACAAAAATCGCAACATTGACAATATTTTGAGCTCTGTGTGAATTTAGAGCTTTTTGAGCTTTTCTCGTGTTGCGCTTTAAATTCAATGAAATAACGGTAACTTTTCCCCAAAATCATCTGGAAAGTTGCTTAAAAATTCACATAGCAAATTTCACGAAAATCCACACACCACAGAAAAAAATATCTTTGTTTTTAAAGTGGCCGGTTAGAAGTTTTGACTAGTATATAAGAAATTTCAATCTTTATGTCTCACTTTCCTTGGCAGCTTTTATGAAAATATTTTGATAATTTTATCTTGGATAATGTATCCAAAGATTTTATCTTGGATAATGTATCCATAGATAAAGAAATGCTCGGCAGTCTTCCAGCGGCTTACCCATGCGTAAAAATTCAAGAACTGGTTCTAGAACGTTAAATGGCAGTTCAAACCTGAGGAATTCCTAGTTTTACAACTGCTTTAAGAACTAGTTATTTAACTTCTAGACTAGTTCTCGAACATAAGTTCAAAAGCCTATAGCTGAAGTCTAAGACCTCAAAGTAAAGCACTGGTTCAAGAACTAGTTTTAGAAGTTTAAGAAAGTCTTAATTTCCATGTAACGACCTATAATGTTCAAGAAACATTATTTTTTTATCTTTTTTTTTCACATGGGGCATCTCTTTTATATACATGTAAAGTGTCAGTAATAAGTTTTGTCTTGTTTGATTGATTAACCGTGATTAGTGCTTCAGAGCGCCACTAGTTGCTCTACGTAAGAGCATTTGCGATAAAGGTTCTAACTATAACTTGATCTTTAAGTCTGTAAGATAAGAAAGATGATGCTACAAACAGTTTCTAGTTATACCTTTTTTTTCATTTAGCTGTTCAGAGGGAAATGATTTGCACTGCTTCGAGTTATTAGTAATTTTAAGTGTTAAAAGAAACAAAGTACAAATGTAATTCAATATACACATACATATACGAGGAAGTATAAAAAATTTCTGGGACAGTTGCAATTTCTATTTTATCTTTCTTCAGAATTTGATGAAATTGTCAGTCATTATTCGTATGAATGTGAGTGCTAATTATACAAACATGCAACCGAATCATTCGGAACATCACTCGGCCATTTCCGTAAACTGCAACATACCTCGGATCATTCGGAACATCGCTAGGACATTTCCGTAAACTGGAAAGTACCTCGTACGTAAGTGTAGTAATTTTCTTACCATTTTTAGGTAATTCGGCTACTGGTGGTACTTCGGTTAATACGCTTGTAGGAAATCACGTTTAATAAATTCTCTCCGATCATCTTTGGAGATCTTTTGGGCATACTATAATTTGATGACAAAACGCAGTAAACCACTGCGTTTTGTTATCAAATTATAATATGCCCACTTTTATTCTTTCGTTCATTTCTTTTTATGCAACGTCGTTGATGTTTGTGACGTCATATAAACCTACGCGGGAAATGACGCGATTTCATGGCTGCGTCCGTATTATTCCCGAGGTCTATTCCTTAGAATCGCCGAGGGTTCCCGTTTGACCTCGGATGTATGTAAGGCGGATGGGTATGTAACAAAATCGTGCATTTTGTTAGGCGGAAACAGTGAAAGAAACTTAGCACTGTGGAATTATATCTTTTACAGTAAATAACGACTGAAAAGTCTTAATTTTTGAGAATGACGAATCATTCTCAAAAATAAAGAATTTTCAGCCGTTATATAAGAATCTTAAGATATTCAAGTAAAGATACGATGGTTTCACGTCATTGGCTTAAACGAGTAGCGTTGACGACATCGAATGTTTTCTCTCAAAGTTTCGAGGGCTTACGCCATTTTAACTGACGTCATCGAGTTTTCCAAGGTTTCCCGTAATTTTTGAAAATAGTCCGCCTATGTACACCCGAGGTTGATCGTGAGATTGGCCGAGTGGTGTTCCGAATGGCAACCGAATATGACGCGTCTGTTAAGGAACCGTCGCTATGGAACCGAATGATTCGCTATCGGGGCATATTAAGTTTTGTACTCCATGCTGAGAAAGAAATTCCTACAAAACACACAATTGTGTTGATAGATGATATTGAATGAGTGGTCATTGAATACTGAATGTATTAAACGAGTCATCCATAAACAGATAAAAACGAGGCTGCGCCGAGTTTTTATCTGTTTTAGATGACGAGTTTAATAAATTCTGTATTTTATGAGCACAAATTTGATATTCTATTTATAATATGACCCCAATTTTAGCGAGAAATCGTCAAAATTCTTGAATTCAACGTTTCAATTTTCCACGAAACTTATAACGCCGTTTCAAAATGACGTGACAAAACATAGATTATGACGTCATTTTCGCGGTTACAAAATAGCGTTGCTATTCGTTCTGGGCTCATTTGCATAGTTATTCCACTAGTGTAATAACACTCGTGTAATAACAACTATATTCAATGGCGTTATTTCACTCTTACAACGTAGGTCATATCATAATGATTAGTATTGAATGCGCTATACATGTACTTGCAACCATGATGTTAACTTAAAATGGATCGACGCTGTAGGAGGTCTTAGCAACCAAGACAACGTTTTTTTCCGGGAGAACGTAACGTCTGGGCACTTGAAATGGTAATTACAACTAATATGAGTTATTGTTTTAAAAGAACGCGGTTTATTGCACTCACACTGCGTCTCAAATTGAACAATAAAGATCAAAATTAAAATCCTCAACATCTTTTCTGAGGTTGTTTTATTTAAATGCTATCAAAGATTGATAACTGTTTTCTCCTGTTTGAAATATTCAATGCATTTAAAATGGAAATCAAATTGTCTATCATAAAAGTTATCGCAAAACTCAAACATCCGTCTTTTTAACGCATTTTACCAGAAAGAGTTGTATACATTTGTGTAGATGTGCACCGAGCTTTTGGGAAAATTTAATTGGTAGGACTTGATAAGAATTCACAGTTTATAACATACAAAAACAGTGCTGACAAAAGCAATCAAGAGTGGGTCTGACGTTCATGAAGTCACTATTTTGCCATGAGACGCCGCACCCATCTCAAATCAATTTGACATGGAATTAAGTGTGTTCATTGTATTCTACTGAAAGTTTATAAATTCGTAGTCAGAAAGCATACAGTTCAACTCATGCAATTTTCTTAGTCGTCGGATATCTACGATAGAATATAATGTCTAAATACTTTTTGATAGTCCCTCGTAGATATACACATGTATGAATACATACCAACATGTTTTCATACACATACGTGCATATATGCTGAATATCTGTATAATAAATCAGATAGCAGATACAGGAATGATGCTGTTTGCTAAAATTAATATTCAAGGGTCTGTTTTACATTTTTAATGTTTGGCAGAATAAAATGTTGAGAAAGAGACATTAAACTTTCTGAAACCTAGAATTTATCTATTGATGCAGAAAGCTCAATTTTTTATAGGCAAGACTTTGAACAGGCTTGTTTCGACATAAGCAATTAACCCTTGTAATGCAGATCTCAGAATATTCTTGCTTTGGCAGGACGTATGGACAAAGATCAGCTTGCACATATGTGCAGTCTGATCTTAGTCCATACAACCTTGTTTTCTTTTTTAAACAAGAAAAGTTTCAGAAATTATATTGTCAAAATATGATTAGAAATGCTGACTCACAATAAGGCTTTCAGAACTTTGATTTAGATATAATTTTGCCAAGTTTTTTTATTCACCAAGGGTTAAGTTGATTTCCTTGACAAGGACAATCCTCCCACAGCCCCTGCTTCTTTAGAGAGCTGATACTCTCGTACTTCTCTATCTGTGAACACACAGAGCTTCATATTGGCCCCATCATACAGCAGGCTCTTTGGGGTCGACGGTTTGAAGTCCGAACCCTTAAGAATGAGCTGCGGACTTTCTTGACCTGGCACGAAATGAAAGACATTTGAGTTATCTAAAATGAAGAGGACATTGTCACTCGATGTACTTAGTACGTTGGTTTTCTTCATGTTTTTGTATTTATACACGCCTAATTTTTTACCGTCTTTGTCTAATTTTGTTAATCCGTCCCTCTCACCGGCTACGTAAAAAATCAAGTTATTCTGCTCTTGTACACTTTTGATATGTAACGGCACGGACACATCCGATTTGATATTTTTCACAAATATTCCAAACGTATTGAATACTCGTATTTGTGATCCGAACGCGTCCATGAATTTTCCGCCTGTTGTCATGTATATCAACCCAGAATTGTGAACCAATCCATGACAAACTGGTCCCACAAAGAATATCCTATTTATAGCCATTTTATCGGGTTTTAGTGAAACTATGGCAATACTTCCATATTGTCCTTGCTCTAGGGCTACACAAACCTCGTTCGGATTCAGCGGACACAGAGCGGTTGGTTCTCGGAAACACGCACATTCATCCGAAAAGTCTAATGAGTGGTTAAGCCGAACAACCCTACAACCACTCTTGTCTGCAATCACATTCTGTCCATCCTGTAACTGACACACGTCAATGACGTCGACACGTCTTGAGAATCTCACTTCGTTACGTTTACTGGCTAAATAGTGGTAATTTTGTTCCACCGATGCGTCCAGAGAATGGCTGACGTCACCGAGTGTCGTTACGAAACCTAAAAGTTTTGATACTTGCTCATTTGGGGTAAACAGTAGTTGTTCTTTTCCGATTCTTTTCTTAATATCATCAATTTCGGCTTTCTTGACTTCAGAACTCTTTTTACCGTACTTAACGAAAATGAATTTCTTTATATCCTCGTCGCTCTGTTTTGGAACATGAGCAAGAATTGTTTCTAAGTGATTAAACGCTTCCATTGATATGTTTATATCCGTCTCGATATCAGCACTTAATTTACCGTAATGAACGTCAATTTGCGTCATCGTGTTTCTAACTGCATCTTCAAGTTTTCGCACCAACTTATCCTTGTAATCAGCTATTTCTTTCTTAATTTTCTCTCTATCGTTTTCAAGTCTATCTCGGTCTTTGAGTCTTAAATTCATTACCTTGTCTATATCATTTTTCACACTTCTAACGTCTTCTACCACGTCAGTTCGCAAACTATTTTGAACGCTACAGTCCATATTCCTTATATATTTAATCTGGCTTTGGTTGCAGTCCCTACAAAGAGAAAAAATATGAGCCTGTGAGAAATATTATGTCCAACAATTTCACGTGTGCGCAAAGCAACATTTCGGGAAAGCCCGACCAGTCATTGCTATGAGCTTTGAAGACATGTATAGGGTGTTAACCCCTCTTTAGACGGTTAGCGAAAAAAATGCATTGTTTAATTAGATTGCTCGATTTTTCTTTCACCGTGCACATGTAAAATCATTTAAAAGACTCGTATACGTGCATAGAGGGTTAGAAAATATCGAAGGAATTGAGAAATGTTACATATTTTAGCACATTTAAGTGGTTTCATAACAAGTTAGTTAATGTCATATCCAGTTTCGTATATTTACGTGCAATTTTGAGGTTATTGGTGCATCAAATAATTAAACGTCGTCAAGATTAAGATTTAGATAAAATTTACTTCTATAGACATGACATCTACGCGTTTTGACCCTTCCAGTATTTTGATTTTTGTATTGATTCTAATGCCGCTTTCAAAGATATATCAAAGGAGGTGTTCCAAAAGTGCCCACGCACGGATTTTCATGAAACTTTGCAAATACATACTACACATTAAATGAACCACAGAACAAACTTTCATTTGTCAATATCTCAAAAAGAGGTCAAATTAGAGCCCCTTGTCTTAATCCATGTTGAGGTAAGTGGGTGGGGTAATTTAATATGCTTTAATTTCTTTATACTTATCAATTTTTGAATTGTTTTTAATGTACTGTAAAGTTTATAGTAATTATAAAGATAATGTATATATAAATGGCAAGTTTTACGTTGTTTGACGAATTTTTATACTCTTGAATATAAAAATTGCTTATTTTTTTTTATAAAAATTAAGATGAATATAAATTTTGAGCGCATTGATTAGTATCTTCTGATGCTAGTCCAGTTTAGTTACTCTTCAAAAAATTAGCTCTACTATCCTTCTTTCTTGTTTAAAAATTTAAAGAAGATTGAAAACCGGTAACATTATTTTTTATGCTTATAAATACATATCTTTAGTTTCAAAATTCATAAAAAATCTTGTATTATGTCCTGAAATAGACATTATTTAAATGTCTATGCATTTATCTTTATACAAATTTGCAAATGATAAATAGTCAAGGCATCTACTGCATAATATTTTTTTGTATCACTAAACTGGGTCAAGTTACAGCCCTTGCTTTACCCCAATGTTGAAAAAGTGGGTGGGGTAAGATGAAAAATAAAATTAACTTGATTTTCTTTAATCATTGCAAAAATTTCAATACTATCTTACAGTAAGTTTTACAGAATTTGTTTCTTATTTGTCTCAGTTGAAAGGAATAATAAAAATATTGTGTGCTAGTGACTGGCTGTCTATCTGTCTGTCTGTCTGTCTCTTAGATATTTGCCTATCTGTCTGCATATCATAAAAAATGATATTTGCCAATTACTTCAATCCTTTTCTAGATACACTACTCATATGTGACATTATAATGAATCAAATCACTTGAGATCTGAAATCTCTGAGGTCATGGTCATCCATGTTTAGGTAAGTGGATGGGATAGTTTAATATGCTATGATTTCTTTATACTTATCAATTTATGCATTGCATATGCATAGTTTTCATGTACTGTAAAGCCTATAAAAGTGATTAAGATAATGAATATATAAAATGAAAAGTTCTATGTTGTTTGATAATTTTTTACACACTCAAAAATAAAAATTGCTCAAAGTATGTATGTATACTCATTCAAGTTCATTATCCAATTTTACCTAAAAGGTTAAACTTAGCAAAAATAAACAAACATGCGACCCTATTCAAGATATACAATGTTTATTTTTGGTTGGATATATGATCTCAGATTAACACATCCAGTAACTTGATGATAGTCTTACATGTGCAAGGTCATCATCAGCAAACAAGGTTACACTAAAATAAAAAACAAAAACTTAGCATTTTGTTTATTCTATGTTTGTTTTTAGCTCAACTGAACACGGAAGTGCTCAAGGTAAGCTAATGTGATCGTAGAATGTCTGTCGCCAGCGTGGGTCGTCCACAATTTCTTTAAATGTCTTCTCCTCCTAAACCAGAGGACCAATCTTGATGAAACTTGGCAGGGATGTTCCTTGGCTCCTAGCTCTACCAAAGTTGTTTAAATAAATGAAATCAACCCTTAACCTTCCCTTTACCCTTAACAAAAAGGGTGAAAATATGAAAATCTTCAAAAATCTTCTCTGAAACAAGAAAGTGGAAAGCTTTCATACTTGGTATGTAGTATCATCTAGTGGACCTCTACCAAGTTTGTTCCTATCAAGACCCTGGGGTCATATTTGGGCTTTGGTGCAACTTTTTGGAATAGAATCAAAGAGCAAAAAGGCATATCTGTCTTGCTCTTGGCTGAAAACAGTTCATGGTATTGATCTTATGTAGAAAGTGTCAAGTTGTTGACATCTGCCTATTTAATTCATGTGATGTCCCAGGGATCAAATAGACTCAGGTGAGCGATCTAGGACCATCATGGTCCTCGTGTTTTTAAGATGCAACATTTATGAAAGATTTCCATAATATGTTTATGCGTAACCTTATGATATCATCGACCTGGCCAAGTATAAGTATCATGGCCAGTTATGAAAAAAAGTATATAAACATATTATTATAACAATAAATTGTTGGGTTATTTTATCTGAATGGCAACGGAAATGGGGCTGGTAGTATCCTCTAGGAGACATATTTGAGATTTTGCTATTGTTTTGCACCATTCTTTTTCGGTCTGTTCATCTAATGAGGAGAAGTACAGTTCACAAGAACCGTAACTCTACTCATTATATTTTTTGAGATATTGCCCTTTGTTAATTGACAAGAAATAGGTCATTGGCCTGCTCTTATGGGGGCATATATGTTTTTAAAACATCTTTTGTTTCTTTTAGGTTTAATGTCCTAATTCTGTCCCAAATGTCTAAAAGAATTACCATAAACTACTTGGTTAAATTTTATTAAATAAACACAATTCTAGATCAGAAAGAAACAGAAAATATGTCATTTGACGCAACTCGAGTTCAAAGCTTAATGTCTTACCTTCACTAAATTGGCTACACAATATCTCTTAAACTTTTTAGTTTAATTATAAATGTAATATTTATACAATTTAATGTAATAGGGAACTGTATCGTTTCTTGATTTCTAGCTCACCAGAGCACAACATTCCCGACAGGAGCTTTTAGGGTCCCTAGTCCGTCGCAGGTCTTACATCACGTGGCTTCCGTCTTCCAAATTTCTTAAAACTTCTTCTCCTCCTTAACCCTCAAGGCAATTTCGATGACACTTTGCTAGAACTTTCCTTGGGTAACCCTTCTCAAAGATTGTTCGCAAAACTCTGATTGGCCCATAAATATGACCATTGCTTTTTTTCACTATTAAATTCTTGAACAACATTTCCTCTTGAACCATCAAGCCAATTTCAATGCAACTTTTCCAGAATATTCCTTTGGAAACTCATTGTTCTTGAAATTGGCATGAAAATCTGTTTGACTTGGTGGATGAAAAAAACATCATCTTTTTAACCAAGATACCAATTTCAATAATTTCTAAGCTGACCCTTTTCATTTAATTACATCTCAACAACTAGGCTAATTTCTACGAATCTTTGCCAGAATGTCACTTCAGTGACCAGTAAAACTCAGGTGAGTGATTTAGTTTCATTCTTTCCCCCTTGTTTACAAACAACATTTACCTTAAGACCTAGGAGAATCATTTATTTACGAAGGAAAAAGATTCTTTCAAATTGTATTATCATTATAGTAGTATTTCTTATTTGAATCAAGACTTGGGGTCAGCACAGAGAATAACCCTAAGGCCGGAGGCAAGAATATTTTAGGAAGGACTAGTACATTTATCAGCAATGCCGGAATGTTGCAGGTCCTTCAAGAATGTAGTGATTGTTCATCTTCATTTGTAAACTTAACAAATTCAAATATATAAATTGCCTATCCCAAAACTCGACATTTTCATTACCCACAGGAAAACACTGTATAAAAAGAAGAAAATGCTTGTAACAAGAGATTCCTTCTTTTCCCACACTGATTTTCCTTTCAAAGTTTTTCATTTCATAACCTACAGTTCGATTAAATTTTGATTTATTGCTAAAAGTGTCTCGCTGTTTCTTGGGAGGAATCTTATTACTAAAACGGACCTGTAAAACATAGAACAAGTAAATTCTACAGGATTGTGACAGAAAATACGTAGTGTCAAATCCTAAACACCATCCTCATATGTGGCATTGACCTTCAAACATGGCCTTGAGTAAGGAACCAACTGAAATGAGTTTGTTTGAAAGAAAATCTGACATTGACCTTCACAAATGACTTTGAGTTAGGAACAAACTGAAATACATTTGTTTAAAAGAAACTATAATTGAAAATCAAAATCATCATTCATTACTTTTGCAAAGTATGTTCCCAAAGCTCAATGAAGTTTTTTTATTTATAACAATGACCTTGATAATTTACTTTGACCTCGACAGTTGATTTTGACTAATGTTTGTAAATAGGCTTAGTCACAAAGGATCCATGTGTGAAATATGAACATCCTGTCTACAGCCGTTGAAAAGTTATTCACACTTTAAGATTCTCAGATGGGCGAAATCTATATCTTACCCCACCCACTATCTTCTACACTAAGAGATTTTCCACTAACTTACCGGTTTTCGATTTCAGTGAAACTTTCTGTAAACATTAAGAACATATGTATCTTAATTTTAAAAGAGTTTGATAACTGGACTAGAGCTACAACTTGAAAATTTTAACCCTTTAACTCAGAACATCATTTCCTTTTTTTCAAATTTTCATGAATTTTTCAAGAACTTTTTGGGCTATCTGTTAGGAGGAAACAGACATAAGATCCCAACCTATATAAGAACATATAGGTACCAATTGTCTTTTAAATCAGTAACAAATTCTTTTTACAGATTCCAAAATTTCCTTGCAAGGTGGGTTTTTTTCCTGGCACCCCTTTGCATTGGATAAGATGTGCTTTCGGGTACTTTATGGTCGACCCTCTTTACTCATTTTGGAAAAAAAAGTCATTTCCTTAATCAGTATACCCAGTACTACAATTACCCACAATATCATAAAAATCTAAGCGTGGGCACATTTTACTATATATTTGGAACACCCCCTTTATGACGGCGTTTGGTAAACCTACCGATAGTTTCCTGTCTCACAGAAAATGACTGCAACCTGTATCTAAATACATTGTTTTCAAATGACAAATGTTGCCCATTCACTTTCGACGTCTTGCTGAATTTAATTTCTGTGTAAACAAATGGACTAATTTTTACAAGTCTGCCTCAACACTTTAAAAAAAAAGTTGAAGACAGGCACTGTATGCTAAGATTAGACTGCACAACTGTGCAGGTTAATCTCATTCATTTTGTAAAGTTTCCAGGTGGTCCCTTCTTGCGCGACGGTTCATATTTAAATTCTTCATGAAGGCTTTAGATGAGGTTTGTTTGAAACCACCGAACCCCCCCCCCCCACCCACCCCCAACCCACCCCATTCCCCCCCCCCACACACACACCCTGTATCCGCCAATGACATTACAGGTAATGTTTCAAGAGATGTATGAGAAAATTTATTACAAAAACGACTTTCTTCCCTTTCTCCTCTTACCTATGATCCACGGCGATACAAAACGAGCAGCAGACGACATCGTGATTCTCACAATAAACATTGACCCGCTCTTCTTCATGAAACATACACTTCTCAAAAGGAAATCTCGGCTCAAAATCTCCTTGACTGGAAAATACCGACCCGCTCCCAAAACTGCTGGTAGCAGAGACGTTACTGGACGCTGGTATTAAAGGCGAGGTGATCGTATGTGAGCGATTCGGTGGAAACTTGTTGTGAAGAATGAGACAGTCACCACACATATACATATCACATTCCAGACAATATCGGTCCCCTATCTTATCAATGCTCTCCTCCGAGCAGGGGTGACACACAGTGGTTTTAAAATCTCGGATACATAATCCACCAACACTGTCTGTATCGTTAGACGCCATTTTGATTTTTAACTTGATATAATATATACTGAAGGGATAAAGAAACACATATATTAAAGCTTAGATAAAGTTTTTATCTTTTAATAAATCGTTGCCTACGATATTGCTCCATACTTACTGGACCAATTGTTGTTTTTACAATAAATGAGCTATAAAATTCAAGCATGCTCGTGTAGTCTATCGGAGCCTTACCTTTTTGAATGTGTCGGCTAGTCTTAAAATTGAGAACAATAGCACCATCCATGCATTCAGGATGACAAAGCGGTACAAACTACTCGCAAATTATTAACCTCTGTGCACGTGCAATTGTGCGTGAAATGCAACGTGTATTGAGAAAACGCATTAAACGAATTGAATGCAATATTAAAAACTAGGTTTTCAGAATTAGATAAATTATTCTTTTTTTAGAGTAAGCTCCATTTTCGGCAACACCACTATCTACAATGGTAACAGAATAATGCAAGAGGTCATTTTGTTCGAGTTTGGCGTGAATTCGAGACCTAGAACAATGGTGTTTCCCTCAGTCGGTCTCCGTAAATACTACATGGCACAGCTCTGTCACCGATAGAGCATAATTATGTAGGTCGAACTGATCAGTGTTTTACGTTCATAACGTCACGTCCACAACAAAAAGGATCTCGTGAAAGTTTTGTGGGTAGAATGGAATAGAGTTCTGATAAGAACATTCAATACCCCCAATCGGAAACCCTCGGCAATTCTACGGAGACCTCAGGAAAATTAAGGGCGCAGCCATGAAAACGCGTCGTCTCGATCGTTGGATTTGTGACGTCAAAATATCAACCTTCCCGCAGATGACGATGTGTAATAAAAAATCAACAAAAATATATTTAAACTGGTTAATCACGTTTACATTAGTATCAAGTTGATTTATTTTAATTATGAGTTTGATGACTTTCACTGAGAGTGTTGTAAATATTCATTGTAAAATTGATATTTATGCAATATAGTTCATCAAAATGGTTAGGCTTTTCTTTATCCTTTCAGTATAATTATATCAGGAGTGTAGAAAAACAAACGTTATATGTAATAACA